>CAHIKZ030000446.1:772500-830000 GCA_903632075.3 Acanthosepion pharaonis | reverse complement strand
TAACGCATATATTTCCCCCCCTCCACTTTTTTTTTCTTTCATCTCATTCCATTCACTCACATATACACTTATTAGCTTTCTTTTCCTTATTGGTCTTCGTCGTCGTCGTCTTCGCCTTCTTCATTATATTATTCGCCTTCGTCGTCGTCGTCTTCGCCTTCTTCATTATCTTCTTCGCCTTCGTCGTCATCGTCTTCACCTTCGTTATCCTCGTCTTTGCATTCGTTGTTTTCTTTGTCTTCACCTCTTTCGCCTTCATCTTCTTTTTCGCCTTCACCTCCCTCTTCTTTTCTGCTTACACCTTCTTCGCCTTCCTCTTCTTCCTCGCCTTCACTTCCTTCGTCTCTTTCTTCTTTCTCGCCTTCACCACCTCCGTCTTCGTCTTCTTAGCGTTCACCTCCTTCGCCTTCCTCTTCTTCCTCGTTTTCACCTCCTTCGCCTTCCTCTTCTTCCTCGTTTTCACCTCCTTCGCCTTCCTCGCCTTCACCTCCTTGGCATTCACCTCCTTCAGTTGGTAATGAAACACACAGGTTCCGTCTGCGTTATGTGACCGTTTCGTCGTTGTTTTCGCCATTTTCTTCACCTCGGTCGTTGTCTTGGCGTTC
The DNA here is from genome assembly GCA_903632075.3 of Acanthosepion pharaonis. Taxonomy (NCBI): domain Eukaryota; kingdom Metazoa; phylum Mollusca; class Cephalopoda; order Sepiida; family Sepiidae; genus Acanthosepion; species Acanthosepion pharaonis. The sequence goes on along the minus strand of CAHIKZ030000446.1, from coordinate 829,395 downwards.
TTCATTGTCTTTTTCGCCTACGTGATCGTCTTCACCTTCTTCATCGTCGTCGTATTTCCCTTCTTTGTTTTTCTTTACCTCCGTCGTCGTCTTTGTCTTCTTCATAGTCTTCATCGCCTACGTCGTCGTCTTCGCCTTCTTCATCGTCCTCGTCTTCGCCTTCGTCGTCATCTTCGCCTTCGTCATTGTCTTCGCCTTCTACATCGTATTCTTCACCTGTGTCGTCGTCTTCTCTTTCTTTTTCATTTGTCTTCTCCTTTTGCTTCTTCTTCTGCTCCTTGTTCCTCCGTCTGTTCTTAAATTTTTACTCGAATTGTTGTACGCAAAAGCAGCCATCTTGGCACAGCTGTCGACCAATGAAAAACAACCAAGATGTCACGGGACCTTCGCGAAAACGTTACACCTCAAGAAATTTCTCTTATTCATTGGGCGATCTACAAAATGAGGCACAGGAGTGAGTGGAGAATATATATATATATATATATATATATATATATATATATATATATATATATATATATATATATAATGTGTGTGTGTGTTTAGAAAGGAAAAATTGAATAAACAAAGGTTAGAGATTAAAGAGTTGGGTAAAGAAAGTAAAAATAAAAATGAAATATGAATAAAGCAAATAAGAACGAAACGAAAAGAAAAATGTATAATGTGATATGGTAACGAGAAAGAGAAATAAAACAGTAGTATGTTTAGCTGGCCACTCATATTCGAGGATACCCGTCTACTAGGGAGGCTAGCCAATCCCTATTGCAGACGCATGCTCAGGCACATTTGTGTTTATTCGACACCCACAGAGCCCACCTGTGGTTTATACTGCAACTATGCTGAGCAGACCTGAGTTACAGTTTCTGAGCGTGTTATCTAGCGTGATCAACAATTTGAACAAGGCCAGTCACGCTCAAGCCCTCGGCCACGATGACGAGCACAGCTATCGACGGCCCCCAAGGGTTCCGTCTACCCAATTTCACTCAGAAGGCTCGGGTCAATTTGTGGTATGGTTTTCAGGCACTTTACGCTGGGAACAAGCCCTCCAGTCCGATGACACCAGGAAAATAAATATTACGACCATGGTGAGACTCGAACCCGGATCTCATGGTCAGAATGCGAACGTTCTAACCACTAGGCCATGTGCCCAATAGAAAGATAAATAAATAAAGAGAATTGAAACCATTACGAGAGAGAGTTAGGATGGGGAAGAAAAAATAAAAATATAAACTAATTACGGATAAAGAAAGAAAAGAAACTGAAAAAAATTATGAATAAAGTAAAAAAAAACAAAACAAAAAAACTGTTGATCGTTGCGTCGTTGTAATAGTGCCGATCAAAAAAAAAAACTACTTTTTTCGAGTAACCTAAGACGCCACCTTGTTTACTTCTCTTTCTTGTGCATCTTGAACTATTTCAATGTCTATTTCTGTTGTGATTACCAGCCTAGCATCTCTTTGAAGAGATACGAAAAGTGCATAGACGAAACACGCAACCCAACTCTACCTATTCAAATGACTTACCCTATATGCATGAATATACGTCTCTAAGAATTAGTGTCACAAACAACTAAATACACGAAGCTTGAAAAAAATGGCCGATATATAGTAAATTTTTTAAAAAAGTAGTACTGAAGAGCTTGTAAGAGGAGATCTTTGGGTGTTGAAATTCAAATCGGTTTATATTTAACCATAAAGCAAGGAACACTAGAAGTGACTGGTTGGCTGGTTAAACTAAGACGTAGCGATGTATCAATCGCAAAAAAAAACAACATAGTTAATACGATGCAAAATGCTAGCAATAAAATATTGTGAAAGCATAATCAATCGATTCATCTTATTTTGCGTGTCAGTGATCGATTTACTTACCTGTCCGCTTTTTTTTGTTCACATTCATTAGCCTTAACTTGAGATTCACATATCTAAAATCTTTTAAAGTATTAAATAAAGCAGACATTAATGGTGTATAGTTTTCATTCAAATGCGATTTCACTGCTACACATAAAAATAGGCGCCATTATAGTTCTGTTTCTAGAAATCCTTTCCCGCCAAAATTGATTTCGTTGACGTATTATTTCCGAACAGGATTTATTCAGATATAAGCGCATACATTGATTTTTTTTCTTATAATTAAAATATACTAGTAGTACCCCTGAAAATTTCACGGCTTTCCTGTTTGAATTTTGTTTTTCGTTCTTTTTTCTTTCGATTTTTTTTTCACAGAAATTGAACAGCGACTCACATATGTTTTTTCCCTCTTTCCACGAGACCCAAGCAGAACACCCTATTAAGTATTGGCAGGTCGTTTCTTTGTTTTGTTTTTAGCTGAAACCAAATAGCGTTTCTACGTTAATTTTTTTTCCGTCTTTCCACACAATCAAAACGGAACGGTCCATTATTTATGAGGTACTGGCAGGGCGTTTCTTTCTTTCCTTTTTTTTTTCTCACTGAAACCAGGTAACGTTACTGATATGTCTTTTCCGTCGTTCCACGAGATCCAAGCGGAACAGTCTATTATTTATTAGGTATGGGCAGGTTGATTTTTTGTTTTGTTTTTAGCTGAAACCAAGTAGCGTTTCTTTTTTTTTCGTCTATCCATACAATCAAAACGATACAGTCCATTTTCTTTCTTACCTTCTTTTTCTCACTTAAACCAGGTAACGTTACTGATATGTCTTTTCCGTCTTTCCACTCGATCCAAACGGAATAGTCCATTATTTAAGAGATACTGGCAAGACGTATCATACGTGCTAACTAAGGAAATATGGAATGGGATAAGCAGACTTATAATGACGTATTTTAAAATATTATGATATAATTCTGCTTTCTCCTCCGTTAGCAAGTTAGCTTGAACGTGCGTTACGCCATGCCATTGCGCTAGATAAATAACCGATCACTTCCTTTTGACTGAGAGGAGAAACGGAAGAAGATATATCAGAGACGCTGTTTGGTGTTAGTGAGAAAAAGAAAGCGTCCACACATCATCAGAGAAAGAAAGAAATAAACTGCATTTAACTTCTGCTTCAGTGAGATAGAGTATATACATATATATATATATATATATATATATATATATATATATATATATATATTGTGTGTATTTAGGCAGCATTTTTTCATTTATGCATGTTTCATTAAATAATATAGACAAGTTTTGTCTATTTTATGCAAATTCTTATCGTCTGATAAGATTAATAACATTATCATTAAAAGACAGAAATCACCATATTGATACATATTTTATATATATATATATATATATATATATATATATATATATATATATATATATATATATATATATATACGCTGATGTCGGAGTAAACGGATGTGTTTTTTTTTTTCATGGCTCTAAAAGAAAGCGATGTTAAGGAAAGTCTCGATTGTTTTTTTGGGGGGTTTTTTTAATCATATATTAATCTTATATTTTTCTTGTTTATTATTTTATGATATTTTAGTTATGCAATTCATTTACAATATTCAATATATGTATTTTATAATTTTATTGTACATGTTTACCTATCTTTAGTCGTGGTGTACAATGATTTTTCTTTTTTTCTTTTCTAACTTTTTCATTTTAAAACAATCGTTGTTTCGCTACTGAATTTTCTCGCTAAGAGTTATAAGAATATTTAATGGATTTTATTTGTTTGACTAATTATATAGTGCCATGAATAATTTTAATTTATTTATATCTAAGCGTAACATTTATTTATCTGTTGTTTTTACGAAAGTGGCCGTAATTTTCGGAATTAGTGGAAAGCATTTTTTTAATGTTTATTTTGTTTATCTTTGACTAGTGGCTCATTATTGCAGATTTTTTTTTTTATCTATTATTAGTTATATTCAAAGTTTCTTTTATAACATTTAGTATGAATTTTAATTCTTTACACTTTCTTATTTTTTATTTGCAAAGTAACGTAATTTCAATTTTATTGTAAATGCGTTCCCAGTTATAATCTTATTTTGTTTCGTTTTTAACTGCTTGTCAATTTCTTCTATTTTTATCGTTCAATTTTATAAGCAACAACAACAATAATAATTATTAAAAAATTCTCTTATACTTTATAATAATTAATATATACATATAAATATATATATATATATATATATATATATATATATATATATATATATATATATATATATACACACATATAAAAACAACATTTATAATAATAATTATAAAATATTCTAATAATAATCTTATATATCTTTATTTTATTTTATTAATAAAATGTATATATATATAGCATTATATCGATACATTTAATTTCGAACTGTTTACTCCGACATCAAAAAAAAAAAAAAAAAAAAAAAAAAAAGTACGTTTGTTGCTCATCTACTATACCTTATTTTTTTAAGGGTAACAGGCAGTACTGGTCTTCACCTATCCTCTAAATCTCGTATATATATATATATATATATATATATATATATATATATATATATATATATATATATATATATATATAAAATGTCCTGGGTTTGATGTTAAACTACATCCGGCCTTCTTTATAAGCTCCAGTGTTATGGTTTTACAGGTCGATTGTTTGATCTAATACAATCATTCCTGTCAAACCGTGAATTGAAGGTCGTTCTCAACGAATTCTCCTCCAGTTCCTATCCCACGAACGCAGGCGTTACCCAAGGCTCCATCCTTGGCCCCACTCTATTCCTTATTTTCATCAACGACCTTCCTGACGCCATAGATTCCCAAGTTGGCATCTACGCGGACGACACTACAATTTACTCTTGCCTCAAAAACAAATCTAGTGTCGGTGACAAAACTAACCTGGCCATGCGTCTTGAAATGGACCTCCAATCGGTTGTTAATTGGGGCAAGAATTGGCTGTTCAACTTTAATGCCTCAAAAACTAAACTGCTCTCTATTAATTACCATAGAGATCCTTCCCTGCCCCCCCATTAGAATGTCTGATAGTCAACTTCTTGAGAGCAACTCCCTGCGTCTGCTCGGTCTCACGTTGACTGCTGACCTGAGATGGAACAAATACATTGAGTCAAATGCTTCTTCCACTGTGCCGCGCCAGGAAATTTTTCTCCCCGGAATCGATACTTCAAATATACAAATCAACCATTCGCCCTTGCATGGAGTGTTGCTGCCATATATGGTCTGGGGCACCTTCTGTTTACCTCGGAGTTCTTGACAACATCCAGAGACGGATATGTAATATAATTGGCCCTGATCTGGCGTCTCGTCTACAGTCACTCTCTCACAGACGTGCCGTCGCCTCTCTCTGTCTTTTCTACAAATACTTCCATGGTAATTGCTCCGATGAGCTGCTTTCACTGGTTCCCAGACTCCATGAATTCAAGCGCCCTACGAGGCTGGCATCCCGCTCCCACCCTTACACTGTAGAAACTTTTAAATGTAGCCGTCTCTTCTACTCCAATAGCTTCATACCTCGTACCTCTCGCCTGTGGAACACCCTTCCCAATTACTGTTTCCCTGAGAGCTATAATCTCCAACTATTCAAATGTAATGTCAATCGACACCTCCAGTTACCTTGATCTACCCACTATCCTTCTCCTCATCCTTTCTTCTATCACTCTTATCTTCTCTCGCTCCAAATCTTCTGCAACCCCCTGCATCCTAGTGGCTTCACGCCTTGACCAGGGCGTAATGCTTAAAAAAAAAAAAGAAAAGAAAAAAGGCTCCTGATCAGGAGGTTTTGAGGAGCGTGGAACCACCTCTTAATTGCTGTTGTTCCCAGGGTGACCCGGGGTGGTAGCACCTGTTAGGATCCCAGCTATGGGCAAATAGCGTCTACCAGGGCTGACCAAGCTCTTTAGTGTTATAGAACACGATTGGTCTAGGAGGTGGAAAACTCTTACAAGAAAAGTCTGAGGTATATTGTCTGCTTCGTCTGTGGCATTTATTTGCACCGACTGAGTGTATCTATAGTTCCGAAAAGTGTGGATGGTTCTTCACAAGCCTACCTCACTTGTGTGGGTTTTCTGGCGGTTTACCTTGATTCGTTCTTATCCACACAGTTCACTTGCAAGGTCCGCTGGCGAGAGAGTGAAGGCGACAGGGTCAGGTAAAGGATATTACTGGAAGGCACTTGCTGGAGCGCTACACAGTGTCAGACCGATGGGTGATGGCCGTTCTTTCACAATCCCATAAGCAATTGTGATGTCCGTGTCCTCCATTGGTGACAAAGCAGCCCTATTTAGGATTGCACTGCTTTTCCTATTATGGGGAGGGACGATAAAAGGAGCCCTAAACATTGCTTGCTCACACTGAGACTTGGCAGCCTGCTGCAGCTGTCTGGTTATCCAATAAAGCAGACGAAACAGCAAGAAAGATCAGAATAAATATAAGAATAATTTCCATTTTCGATCCTAGTCCGATAAGAAGATCGCTTATAAGAAGTATTCAGGTTCAACGAGCTCTCAGAGCCATGAAAGGGCGTTGGTGGTCTGAAAAGGACACTGAACTCCAAGAAGTTTCAGATAGAAAGGATCTAAAGGTTTTCTATGCTGGCCTCAAGAGCATTTTCGGTCCTCAGAAAAGTGGCGTTGCTCCAATCTCCACAGCAAATGGTGAAACTCTCTTGACGGATAAGTCAGACCTTTTAGATCGCTGGAAAGAGCATTTTGAAACTGTGTTAAACACCACTTTGGTTACTGAATGATGAAGCCATCACATCAATTGAGCAAAATCCAGAAATTCCGGAGTTGTCTTTTGAACCTGCCTATCAAGAGGTAATTGACTCCATCAAGCAAATCTCATCTGGAAAATCATCTACTCTTAAGGATCCTATTCCACCGGAAGTGCATAAGCATTGTGGCCAAAAGTTGGTATAAGAATTACATCTCCTTTTCGTAGAGATATGGAAGGCAGGCTGTGTCCCACAGGATTATAAAAACGCCTCTAGCAAACACCTAGCTAGACTGATTCTAAACAGAATCATTATACACCTTGTTGACGACATCTATCCTGAATCGCAGTGTGGTTTTCGGTCGGGTCGTGGCACCATTGACATGATATTTTCTCTTCATCAAGTTGCAGAGAAGTTTCACGAGAAAAACCAGGAGTTGTACATGGTGTTTGTGGACTTGACGAAGGCCTTTGACACTGTGAATCGAGAGGCTCTTTGGCAGGTGTTGAGGAAACTCGGAATCCCTGAAAACATGCTATAGTTCATCATCTCCTTTCGTGAAAGAATGAAAGCTAATATCGTGTCTGATGCTATGATGTCAGAATCCTTTAATGTCACAAATGGCACCAAGAAAGGTTGTGTCATAGCCTCTGTCCTTTTTGCCCTTTTCTCATCGGTGATGCTGAAATATGCATTTGCAGACACAGAGAGTGGCGTCAAGTTTCAGTTTCGAACAACTGGTGGACTCTTCAATCATCAGCGCTTCAAAGCCAAGACCCAACTTCGTACGCAAATTATTCGTGATTTGTTGTTTGCTGATGCTGCTGCTCTTGTAGCGACATCCTTTGAGAAGGCCCAACATCTAATAAATCATTTCTCTGCTGCATGTAAAGCATTTGGTTTTACACTTAGCATAAAGAAAACTGAAGTAGTGCACCAACCTTGTCCTACTCCGAAGCAATTCCGTGGTGAGAAACAAAAACCACCAGTCTACAAATTTCCAGAGAGACCATTGAAAGTAGAAGACAAAGTCCTGAACTATGTAAAGTCTTTCACCTATCTTGGTAGCAAAGTCAACTACAGCGGAACTTTAGATGATGAAATCGGATTTCTAAGGCTACCAGTGCTTTCGGCAAACTTCGCCATCGCTTGTGGAATGAGCGGGGTATTCGATTGAATACGATAATTCGGGTTTACAGAGCTGTTGTCCTTGCCACCCTTTTGTACATCTCAGAGTCGTGGACTCATACAGGTACCATATACGCCAGCTGGATGTTTTCCATAAAAGCTGACTGCTTGCAATCTGTGGAGTTAACGTTCAAGATAGGACATCTAACGTAGAGCTGTTTAACAGGTGTAATATTGGAGGAATCGAGACTTTTATCATACAGTCTCAGTTACGGTAGAATGTCTGATGACAGGATAACCAAGATTCTAATGTACAGCCAGTTAGATCAGGGCAACAGGAATGTAGGACGCCCATGCCTAAGATACAAAGACAAGCTGAAAAGCAACTTGTCAACTGTCAATATATCGCATAACTCCCTTGGGCGCTTAGCCTTGGAGAGGGTAGAATGGAGATCAACGTATTTTAGTGGACTCAGCATTTTTCAATCTGCTTGTCTGAATCATCTTCAAGAAGCGAGAGCAAGATCAAAAAGGTCAACCAATCTAACAGTGATCTCATCTCACAATTCTCACACTTGCTCCATACGTGGCCTCCTTTTTAAATCACTAGCGGGTCTTAAATGCCACTTAAGATTATCGCACAAGCTTTCATAACTGAATCAACTAAGCTGTCAGATCCTCATACGTCGAAATCGACAGGGAGAATCTATTATATATATATATATATATATATATATATATATATATATATATATATATATATATGCACTCACACACACTGGGTTATTCAAAAGAAAGAGCAGATTTCGAAAATTTAATGAAAACAAATGCTAAGAGACAGAAACACATTGAACACATTACCATTCTAATGAGATAGAGAATTAAATGCTAATATGAAATTATAAAATGACATAGGGATTCAGAATGTTGCCCACAGGCTTTTTGAGGATAGACAAGGAACAAGATAGATAATAACTTACTAAAAGAAAAAGTTATTGAAAGTGCATTAACTGAAACTAGCCCAAACATAAATATCTCCTTTCTTAAAAGAAATGCTTCTTCCTCAGACCAATACAGGGTTATAAAAAAGAGTAGATTTAAAAAAAATGTAATAAAATCAAATGCTAAGAGATACTCTCAACACATTACTGGATAGGAAAACGTTCAAATATATTAAAATATATTTTTCCCAATCTTGTTTAAATGCTTCCTTTTGTTGATTTTTTTTCTGATTTTGCATGAATTTAAATTGTTATAGTTTGCGTCAACCCTTAAAATAGACACGCTCCCAAAAAAGTCGTCATCTGTACTGCAGTTCGCGAAGAGTAACCATGAAGTAATAAATTTGAACCTTTTCCTATCCAGTAATGTGTTTGCCCCTGAGCATTTGTTTTTATTAAATTTTCGAAATCTTCACTTACTTTTTGAATATTCCAGTATTGGGAATTTTGAATCTTTTCATTTGTATGTGCTGGTGATGTAGAGCCTCGGAAGAAGCCATTGGCGTAACGAGTTCGAATTCCAGTCGATGCCGATACGTTCAGTTTCGCAGAGATAGCCTTGGAAAAGATAAGAATCAATCTATTCACTCCTCAGCTATGAGTTAAAGCTAAGAGTGACATCGGCAAGCAGTATAGAAGAAAAACAACTCTGAAATCAAAACCGTGTATGTGTCTGGTGGGGAACACACGTGGACTGTTACTAAATTCTACTCAGCATAGTTGCAGTATAGACCACAGGTTACGTCTGTCGGTGTTGAAAAAAAACGCAAATGCGCCCGAGGTAATTTTGAGGTAATAGATTGAAGTTTGTGCCAGCTTAGCAACAACCTTCTTCAGAGCAGCGTGAATCCTGTCAAAATTTATGATTTATCATCAGTTATGTGCCTTGCGTGATACACGCTTAGGTGATCATGTATCTTTTGATATATGACTGACGAAGCAGATTTCCCGCAGTAGGTTGCGGTAGATCAATTGCCATCCAAGCAGACGGTAGATGAAGAGGATTCATATCATTCCCAGGGGTATTAGCACGTAATTGAATGTAATGGATTTGACTGGAATTCGAACTCTGCTTTTCGATTCCTCAATCCGAGCCCCTATCCATTACTCCAAGTATCAGATTTATAGTAAAACTTGATTGCAAGAATAAAGATTAGTGCTTTGGGAATATGGAGAGAATTCCCCGAAAAGATCAGCAATTTGAAAATGGATAATTCTTTCATGAAGAACGGATCGGTAAACCATAATTATCAACTTGTGAAGAAAAAGTCGATAATTTTCGAAATTGCACTGAGCGCAACTGAAAATTAATAGGAACATTAATCGCTAACACTCTGAACATCTCAGTTCAGATTATACAAATTTATCCGAAAAATTAAAGTTAAGCAACTTGTACGCTGGCTGGATACCAAAAGCTATTTCGTCCCTAGAAGAAAAAAGAGCAGAACTTTTCAAATGAAATTTTAAACAAATGGAATTCTAATTCTGAAGCCCTTCAAGAGCGAGTTGTTCGGACTGTTTCTACACAAATTTCGAGCACAATACTCGATCCCTTATCCGAAAACTGGAAAAAATATACAACACAAATTAAACAGACAGGCGTTCTTTTTAATCAAACTTGTTTGGATGAATACTTGCTGCCTAAGTCGAGTTTAAAGCCAGAGAAGGAGTGAGTGCGGACATCTAGCGCCTCATAACCAGCTGCATCGCGTAGATGAAGCTCGTCAGCCTAGGAAGGCGGTTTATCTCGAGAAAGGAAACCTTGATTTTAAACCTCCGCTGTGTAATTGTCATATCCAAAAACGGAAAAGGCCGTAGAAGTAAATCCAGACAGAAAATCCGGAGTGGAATATCGAAGGCCGTTGGCTCTCATCACTGACAACTTCCTGGCAACTGCAGCGGTCAATCCGGTTTCAAATGTAATGCCTTGTAAAGCATTTGAAATTATATGGCTCGGGTACGATCACTGACCACTTTTGCCGTCGAAGCAAACAAATTTAAAATTTTAACTTCATTTCCACGAGCTTCATTGACTTGAAAAGGAACCTCGCCAACGCCAGGCTACTGCTCTTCTCCTACTTACGTTGGTTATATTACGCTGCCTCGAGAATATTTGTTGAACTTTGGGCGGCAAACGTGTGTGCTGAGCGTAAATTAAATACAGAATTTGCCAAAGTGTATGGCATCCAATAAGCCAATGTTGTCAGCATTTATGGCAATGACCTTCTACCCTTCGCAAAAAAGCTACTTCCCCCTCAACCAACCAAATATCTGAACAGAAAAATCAGTTCACAAAAAGACATATGGAAAATATGGTTTATTTTAATTGACAAAGTAGTCCGGACTAAAAAGAAACTGGGTTTGAAAAGGAAATAATTTGAACGCTTGCAAACAATTTTATGGGAACTGATGTGAGCGCGTATTGATTTCGGTAGTGAAAAGGCACGACAAAGTGACGTGTTTGTTCGCTCGCATGCTACTTTCATCAACGTTTTTAATTTGAGGTGGATCGGTGTGGGGTAATTGTTAGCAAGTGTCGGTTTGCTGGCAATTACTAGAGTCGTGGTTTCGATTCTCACCAGGAGTCCCATAAATATTGCCTTGTGCCAGACTAAGTTCAGTTTCGTAAGCAAAATCAGCTTTTCGTTTGATTGATGCTATCCTCTCTCTTCATGCATTTATATCACTAAAATTTATATTATATATATATATATATATATATATATATATATATATATATATATATATATATATATATATATATATATATATATATATATATATATATATATATATATATATATATATATATAAACCGGCTTGAACTGGCTTCTAATGCTCCAGTCGGCGCGGCTTGGTGAGAGTAGTCGTGGCTCCCGGGGCACAGTCCTGCGGTTACAGAGAACTCAGTAGAGTTCCGCCACGGAATATGTGAGCGAGCGGCGCTAGTTGAGTCTGATTAGGAATCTCTTCGTTACCGAGGCCCCATTTGGTACAGTTGGTATGTTGTTCGCTTGACAACCCAACTGTTAGGGTTTCGATACTTGGTGGTGGATGCGCACTGCTGATGAGTCCCAATTATAGGACGAAACGGCCGTCCAGTGCTTCCTCTATTTCCTGTTGAGGTTTCTATCAGACTCAATGAATCAATTAAATATATATATATATATATATATATCTGCAGGAGTCACGGTCGAGTAGTGGATAGCGGATCGGATTGAGGAAGAGTTCGAAATCCAGTCGAATCCATTGCATTCACTTGCGCGCTAATACCCTTGGGAAAGGTATTAATCCTCTACTTCTCCCTCCAGCTATGGGTAAATAGCAAGACAGATTGGGTTCTATAGCCTTGGATGGCAACTCTGAATTCAAAACCTGCGCAGGGTCGTTTGGGAACCTTGTGGCACCAGGTCTCTGAATTCGGCCCTTCAAACGGTATGGTTGGTTCTGCACAAAGCCTTCACCACTAAAATCAAATCATATGTGCTGGTGTCTGGGCTGTCGGTTCGTAAGAACTGAGCTGCTTGACCCTCATATGTAAAATAGGACGGGAGATTCCACTATATATATATATATATATATATGGGAGGGAGTGTTTCATTGAATAATAGACATATTGTGTCTACTTATTCGGATACTGATCCTTTCCAGTTCTCTAATTAGTTTCTTGATGTTAAGCTGAAGACGCTGTAGTACTTTCGATCTTTTCTATGGTCATCTTCAGGTACAAAGATAAATTTAGTGTAATTTAGTGTAACTACGATAAAATCTGCATTGCATTTTGATAGTGATTTTTAAAAACACGCGCGAACGCTCGCTGTTATTGTCATTTCAGAATTTTAAAATTTCTCCGTTATAGTTACGGAATTTGTAAACAAAACAAAGGTTTCAGTATAACTGGTAATTTGAATTAATGTCAAATGGCATTCAATACTGAATGCACTTATGTTGTTGCTATATTCGTAATCAATTTTCTTGAGTGTTGGTTGATTTTGATATACAGCGCCTTGAGAATATGTTTGTCTTTGTAATTTAAGCCTACATATACATAGGTATATATATATATATATATATATATATATATATATATATATATATATATATGTGGGGGGGATCTTCGAAGTAGCAGTAATTCCATGTGGGCTTGTCTTCCACCCAGCACAACTTAGAATTACTACTACTTCCACACAATGTAACTTAGAACATAAACAGGGGAGAATATACAAAGAAGAAACCAATTGAAAATGACCAATGAATTGACAGTCATCGCTTCGGACAATAATTACGACGGGCTGTTTATACACTCACTTCGTCGCTATAAAAGGATAAGGGTAAAACCGTTAGAAAAGCTGATTAAAATAACTTTTCGTTGACCGTCACACGCACAAATATATGTGTGTGTGTGTGTTGATGTAAAAGGAAAGAACAGTTAGATTAATAATCCGAAGTTCTTTAGTATTTATGTTTTTATTTAAAAAAAAAAAAAACATTGCTCGATTCAGATATAGAGCTTAAATTATAATTATTTTTTTTTAAATATCATTCCATCGCTACACAGAAATTACTGTTTCGAAACTGAAGCTCAAATTCTAAAATTTAATTTCAAAATTAAACTTAAAATTTAGAGCACATTCTCAAGCGATGTTTAGAACTGTTTAGAAAATAAACTGCGCTGTAAATTTTAAGTTTAATTTTGAAATTAAACTTTAAGACTTGAGTTTCAGTTTCGAAACATAGTAATTTCTGTGTCACGATGGAATCATATTTAAAAAAATTAATATATATATATATATATATATACACACACACATATATATATATATATATATACACACACACACACACACACACACATATATATATATATATATATATATATATATATATATATATATATATATATATACAAGGTACGATGGGTAAATTGCCGCTATTTTATAGTTTTAATTTTGTGAACGCGCGTTGTTTGTTTCTTATTTTGTCGACTGTACAGTATAGTAGAGTCAGTTCGGCGCCGTCTGTGAAAAAAAGAGCCCCACAGCGAAATTCATTCCGCCAGAAATTTGGAAACGGCATACTGTACTGCTTGGCATTCGCACCGGAACATTTCAGAGTGTTTAGCGCAGAGGATTCGTAAAGACTTGGTTGATATCTCCAATTAACAGAACGCTGTTTGAAGTGATCACTAGTGTTGCCGACGTTATGACCCCCATTCATCTTCCTACAGGACCCCAGACTCAAAGCTGAGGCCTTGAGGAGGTAGTGCGGCTCTGGGTCAAGAGGGTGGGTGCTCATTGGCATATGTCAGGCAAGAGGATTCCGTACCTTGTCACACAAGAAGAATAATCCAGTCATGGTTGTCGGACAATTTCTGCGACCACATCCCCCCTTATATATGGAAACTCCCCAGACTGTAACCTCCCTTATTATTATGTGTGAGGCTCAGTTGAGGGGGAGACCAACAAAACTTCTTGTAACTCCAAAGATGAACTGAAGGCAAAGATTATGGCGGCATTCACCAACTTAAACAAGCAGACCATCCAGAAGAAATGCAGGAAGGCCGTAGTTGAAGCCAATGGCGGTTTTATTGAATAAATTTACTACTTTAGTATTGCAAGATATTTTTGTGTAATTTTGGTAAATATATCTGTTAAAATGAGATGCCAGTGTTATTTTCATTTATGCTTCATTCAAACGACGATTTATCCATAACATCCTATATATATATATATATATATATATATATATATATATATATATATATATATATATAGGGTGAGGTAGAAATAACTCCCAGAAATACTTCCCACATAATTATTAGACATTATCTACAGGGTGCAGCAGGAATACAAAATAAATATGAAGAAAGAGAGAGAGAGAGAGATAAACAGACAGACAGACAGACAGACAGAGAGATCACACTGATATTGACTGATTGGGTTTCTACGGCTTATCAACCCTCTGCAGGTTATTTAAAGCTCATACTGTAAGAATTTTTTCAGACAATAATGATTCCGTTATACAAGACTTACTGATTAACCCAAAGCTGGAGGGAAAAGAGGCGGATTCATATCTTTCCCAATGGTATTTGCTCGTAAGTGAATATAACGAACCCAACTGGAATTGGAACTCGGCTCTCCGATTAACAATTACGAGTCATTATCCATTACACCATCCGTACATACAAGATTACTGCACCTGGTATTCCCAAGCGGTCAACCATCTAAGTATTTCCCAAGCTCGACGTTGCTTAACTTTTGTAATCATACGGGGCACTGAGATAGATAGATAGATAGATAGATAGATAGATAGATAGATAGATAGATAAATAGATAAATAAATAAGAATGCATGAGATAGATAAGAAAATAGCTAGCTAGATAGCTAGCTAGATAGATAGATAAATAAGAATGCGTGAGATAGATAGATAGATAGATAGATAGATAGATAGATAACATATCACTTCCTCTGCCTGTGCGTACTGCTTTATTCCAAAATTGCTTAATTTCACTTATGAATTATCTCATGTTCACCTACATTTTATTTTTTTTTTATCTTGAAACAATGTCAACTTTTAAAATCTAATCTAAAAACATCTGCTGAGTGACAACTGCCAATTCACATCTTGCAAGCTTTCTATATTCATTTCCCCCTTAATTAAAAGAAAACAAGACGCACTTTTTCCTTCGACGTCGGGGAAGTAAACACTCCACTCTCCAAATCTATTTATACTCATCTGTTCTACAGCGTACTGTCAATTTTACAATGCGTTTGAGAAGTAGCGTCGTATCTTCGGAAACGGTAAAAGAAAACCCATTGGGTTTTTTTATTAGGTACCCTGTGAAAATGTGGTATTATGGTACATGTTATAATTTATGGGGAAGGACGAGTCCTTGTGCTTATTGCACCAATTTTTACACTTTTTTAGAAAATCAACCTTGCACTCAGTGTGAAAGCTGGGATTCGTTGTGCTTACTACTGTTACAAAAACGTAGCTTCATGGCTTTCATCTATTTTTGAGCACTTCGTTGTAAAAATCGTCCGAAAAATTGTACAGATATATCTAATTTCTGCAGGGTCTTGCTTACAAACTGACTTCATAATTTTACTTTTTCAAGAATAAATCCAAATAATGTTTATGTTCTTTGTACTAGATTGATGTAATGAATATGCATACACCTGGGTTCCCCCTCACAGTAATATGATTGGCTGGTGTCAGCCATAAATACAGACTGATGTGGAGGTACAGACACCTATTGGCTATGCCTATAGTCTTTGCCTATTGCCTACCACTACGACGAGGACCAGTTCATTACGGTTACCTACTAGATTGTCCTACCCGGTTACAGTAGTCCAAAACCACTTTGCTACTTCGAACAAATATATCCCTTTTCGGGACATATCATAGATACATTGAATGGAAAATATATTCAAGCTAGAATTCTAATTATGAATCACAACATGCAATTTTTTTTTTATTGTATTCAAGAAGTAAAACTGGATGAAAAAATTGTAAACGATTACAGAAATGGCTACGCAATTAAAAAGGTTTGTTAGATCATTTGTTAGATAATCTATAAAAATAAAGCGCAGTGTACGAATGTCCGTCCGTCCATTTTTTGATCTAAGTAAATCATAAACAACCTGAATTAACAGGTAGTAACTACGATTAAAAATTAAATAAATAACTCATGTAAAGTTCATTTTAAATATTGAACAGAGTGGAAGGTTAAAAAAAATCTTTATTAAAGGTTTAACTTTAATTTCGCTTTTCAAAGCAATTTCAAATTATATCTTCGAATTAAACTATAATTAAAACTTAACCGGGGCACGGTACGTTGCTCATGTTTTTTTTTTTCTAGCACACGTACTGTGGCGTACTTGAAATATTACACAGTTCCGGTTCCCTAATGTCTTTTAAGAGTGACTTTATGTGATGGGATCATAAAGAATGGTCATTTTAAAAGAAAATAAAAATTGCACGTAAAATAAATGTAATCAAACTATGGAGATCGGTTGCGTATACGAAGAAAGATTATGCCGAATTAAGATGTTGAATAAAATAACTTTATTATTTCTAAATTTTTATAACTTTTACATACATCGGATGCTAAAAGTAAAAGGCCGAAGGCCCAGAAGCCTACCACAGGAGTTAGTTTAAGGATGTATTCGGATGCCCAAGGACACATTCTAAAAGTTGGGCAGAGTATTGCAAGACAGGAGGATTTCTTTGGTAACAAAGAAAAGAATTCTGAGCTGTTACGTGACATCTGTCCTTCTTTACAGCAGAGAATGTCGGACGATTTCCTCAAAGATGAAGAAGAGACTCGAGGTAACAGAGTTGTAGTTCTACAGAAGGATGCTAAGGATATCATGGCCCAAGCGTTTGAGCATCGATGAGGTCTTAGAGAGGATGCAAATATGGAGGAGGCTTATACTTAACATTAGGAAGAGGCAGCTGAAGTTTCTGGGACACATAATGAGGAAGGAGGGCCTGGAAAATCTGATACTCACGGGTAGAATAGAGGGAAAGAGAGACAAGGGGAAACAACGCGTGATATACTTGGCGGGCTTAAGCAAGTGGTTGACAGAACGTGGTCTGGGGGAGGTGGCAGTGGGAAGGAACTTGTTGAGAACTACAAGGGATAGAGGGGGTGGAGAGCCATGATCGCCTACGTCCTGAAAGGACATTTGAATATTTACCATACAGAGGGACAGGGGGAAAATTTTCCACGTGAACGTGGGCGATGACGCCAAAAAGGTTGGAAATCCCTGATCTAAACAGATATTTTAGTTTAATTGATTTTTTTCCTGCATCTACCTTTAAAAAATACTTCATAGACTCTAATACTAAATGTCCATATATGGCAGCCGCTCAAATATCAATTTTTAGTATCGACAATTATGTGACCAATTCCTTGTAAATAATTTGTCATATGATTGACTAGGGCTTTTAATTGCCAGCTGGGGAGACGTGATCAATTTTCTTCATTTACTTTTTATAGGGATACAAAAAATAAAATTAAGGATGTATGAAGGGTCATTGTGGAATAATGGCTAATGCCAACAATCATTGGCTGCTGATGAAATAAATAGCATCTATCTTTTTGCTATCTCTGCTAATCACTGTTCTGCCAACCATTTACACAAACTCATTAGGTAGGTTATATATTGCTTTCCTCTGTCCTTCTTGCCACCTATATGTTCTGTGTGTGTCAAATTTTCTAAGCCCTCTTTCCTCGTTGTGTGACATAGAAATTTCAACTCTTTCTAATGCTGAAAATGGATAAAATAATATTTTATTGAAATATTATTTTAATTATATAAAGTAGTTTATTAAAATATAATGTTATTATTATCATTAAATTAAAATATTACTTATTTTTTATACTTTAATTGATTCAAATTCTTTTTCTCACCTTGATTATTATAAATAAATGTTTTTTTACACATCTATCTGTAAATAATACGTTTGAGTTTGTTTAATTGCAGGCAGCAGATGATGGATATTAATGAATTATAGATATCATATTATCTCGGATTGAGGAATTGGAGAGCCCATGCATGCTAATACCCTTGGGAAAAGGTATGAATCCTCTTCTTCTCCTCACAGCTATGGGTAAGTAGTAGGACAGACCGGGTTCTATAAAACTTGGATGGTAACTCGTCTACCGCAGAAAGAAATGGCAACCTACTGCGGGAAAATGTCTGCATCGTCAGTCCTGTATGGAAAGATACATGATCGCCTAAACGTTTATCACGCATGACACATAATTGATTATAATTAACACGCTGCCAATACCTCATAAATAATGGACTATTCCGTTTTGATCTCGTGAAAAGAGATGTTACTTGGTTTCAGTGAGAAAATGAAAGAAAGAAGGGAAGATGGAAGTATTTAATGGCTGTTTAATACATAGCAAAGTTATTGTTCTTCTAGTGTAGTCCATTATCGGTGTTTTGTTTTTGTTGTTTTTGTTCTTCGGATAGCAGAACTTTGTTCATTGACAGTTGCTCTACACATCCGCACCTTTTAATAGGTAAATTCATTTCAACAGGTTTCGAAAAATAAATGCTTATGCATCCGGTATGTCGTTAAATACGTTTAAACAAATCTGTTCCATAATATAATGGTCGCAAAAGACCTTTTCTAATGAGCACTACTGGTATGTAACCCAGGATTACCTGCGCAGTCGGGGACGAAAACAGTTCCTCACTAGTTTCTAGAAGAATGACCACACACTCAGTAGGATTAGAAATCATACTTGTTAAGGGTCTAGGATAATGGGTTACACCTATGCATTCAGTCAGTGAGGTAATGACACAGTATTGCTGGGCGAAGGGCTTCCTAGACCGAAGCCAGCGCCCTTGACGTAGAGTTCCCCCGATGCAATCAACGGCCAATTTGGAGGACAGTGACCTGAAGAGGGATGGGCTCCGCCAGGTTTACTTACCCAAGAAACGCTTGCATGAATGAATACCACCCAAGCTTTCAAAAGCGAGATATCGAGGGAAGTGGTCAGGCACGATGACCCTGTGACCCCACCGTGACCTAGGACTGCTAACACAGGTTCTTTTTTTTAATCACAGATCAAATAAATTTTCTTCATTTTAGTTATTCACAACTCAAAGAGCTTACAATAGAATTGTGTTTGAATTTAAGATCGTGATCTGAATACTTAGATGTTGAGCGCAGTGACCTGCATCTACCTAGGGTTTGTGACCAGATATGGAAAATTTAAGATTTCGCCTGCAACCTGATTTAAAGCCAATACAGACAATAATCAGTTATATATTTTGAAATTTTCCTATTTTATTAACAGTTTTACTTAATCTGCTGCGCTGTATAGCCGACTCCCAAGAGGATGCTTTCTGATCACTATAATCTGAACGCGCCCAAGTCTAGAATTAACCGTTATCTTCCGCACATATCCGCATAAACTATGCCTCTTACTATGTAACCCTCTATCTCGAGTGGCTCCCGGACTTTGTGCAGGGTGAAAATCATTGTAAAAAATCTCGTTTTCTTTTTCACTAGAGCGAGCCGTACTAAAAAAGGAAGCAAAGGCAGCCACATCCATAAATAAACGGTTCGCTGAGGTGTGAGATGCGGGTTTATATCTTTTTGGATACTATTTTATGTCGATCATCGCACTTTGGCCCGGCGGTCGGCGATTATATCAACACTATTGTGATCAGTGCCGGACTGTGACCTCTTGCTTACGAAATTATGACCAAATTATTAAACGGCAGTCCTGGGTATGACGATAAACTCCATCCGGCAGCAAGGCATCTGATCGGGAGATTGGCGGTTTTGAGGAGCGAAAACCCATCTCTTAATTGCTGTTATTTTTAAAATGCAAAAAAAATAAAAAATAAAAAATAATAAAAATAAAAATAAAAAAGCTTCCATGTTTCAGTCAAATTAATATCGATACTTCAAAGAAATTTGGGCAAAATACGACCAATTGCTTTCTAGTATTTAAGTTTATGCGATTATTTTTTGTTGCCGCTTTTTTTATTTTTCCATTCTTTCTATCTTTTATGTCTCAGCTTTTCATTTGTTTTGTTTTCTTTTTCTCATTCAATCGTTTGTTCTTGTTTTCTTTCTTTCTTTTTTTTTCTTTCTTTCTTAGTCCTGGGTATGACGATAAACTCCATCCGGCAGTAAGGCCTCAGATCGGGAGAGCGGAGGTTTTGAATAGCGTAGAACCACCTTTTAATTGCTTTTGTTCCCAGGCCCACGCTGACCCGGGGTGGTAGAACCTGTAAGACCCCAGCTATAGGCTAATAGTTACCCCCACCAAACAAAACAAAACACTATGAATGTATAAGAATACATTTTATAGTAAAAATACTAACAATACATTCTTATACAAAAAATTCCAACAATACCTATTTATAGTAGAATTAGCGACAATACACGAATACTAAACAAATAGTAGCGACTTCACCTATATCCGATTAAAATACCACCAAACAACATGAAAAATCTCTTTCATGACATTAATCCATATAATATCCTACAATTGCTTAAAGATATCAAACTGTATTACAAAACTACAACATAAAAAACATATCGCCTCTAGTAATCATGCCCAGACAAATATTTATATGCACAAAAGCTGGGTATCTGCCATGTATTCCATGATGAAAGCAGAATAACACATATTATTATTATTATTTCCAAGCTCTCAAGAAAATTAAATTTTGGCATTAAATGACCCACAAGGAGTTGACATGACGTTAAACAGATAAATAAATCAAAAACCCTAAAGACGGATCCACCCTCTAACTCGCCTGCACCCGTCTTGAATATTTTTTATTCGTCATATATTTTACTGACATTTTCGTAGTTTGGAGAAAACTTATTGCAAATTTTTTAAGCAATCTAGAATGGCTATCTTTTGTTTGTCAATAAAAATATTCTTCAAGAAATACCACTATTTTACTATGTATTGTAAACCAAATTAACACGCATTTCAACACAACTGTTATAAAAAAACAGATTTTTTATGACCAGAATTACAACAATAAAACAATCAAAATAAATGAGTTTGTTATATTGATATGATTTCAGTTTATTTAGGTGTTATGACATCTAGAAAATTAAAATCATTGCGTTATAAAAAAAATTCTAAGATTTAAACATTCTGAACTAAAATCAAACATGTTATCTACTTGAAACGCAAATGATACGAACTAAAACTTTTCCTTGCTTTGCTTCCTGCAAAGTCAAAAAATATGAGTTTGTCATATTGATATCATTTCAGTTTATGAAACTATTCAGTAGCTGTAACATCTAGAAAATTAAGATGACTCCTTTGTAATCCTCTGTACTGTCCTCAGATTGACGCCCAAACACTCGGAAATGTTCGTATTGGAGATTCCGGTGTGAATGACAAGAAGTACAGCATGCTGTTTCCAAATTTCTGGCAGAGTGAATTGCATCATGGTGCTCTTCTTCTCACAGATGGTGCTCAACTGACCCTACTATACTGTGATAGCCAAAGATGCTTTCCAAAAGCTAGGCAGTGTATTAAGAAACAGAAAAAAAATCAACTGTTATGTAATAGATATCTTCCTGTATGGCAGTGAGTGCAGAACAATTTCTTCAAAGATGAAGAAGAGGTTTGGAGCAACAGAAGTGTAGTTCTACAAAATGATGCTGAGTATGCCATGGACCAAAAATGTAAGCAACGACGATGTTTTAGAGAAAATGGAAATAAAAAGTTATACTTAACATCAGGAAGAGAGTGCTGAAATTTCTAGGGTACATAATGAGGAAAGAGGGCTTGGTAAGTCTGATACTCACAGGACAGATTGAAAACAAGATGGACGGGTGGGACAACGCATAACATACTTAGTGTGCGATGGCGGAACAAGGATTAGGAAGAATAAAAAAGACATCCTTTGTTAAGAGCTACAAATGATAGGAAATTGTGGAGAGCCATAATCGTCTGCGTCCTGAGGAGACAAGACACATAAAGAAGAGTGCATGCTTTATACTTTTTTTTGCTGGAATTTAGTATCTATTTTCTTTTAATGTGACGTTAGGTTACATTTTGGCACGTTCGGTGTACGTTGGGGGGAAGTCTACACAAACGTCTTTGCAATGCCCCAGTAAGTACCTGACTCCTCATGCTATTCTCTACCTGTATAAGAGTCAGATCAGGTCAAATACGGAGCACTGTTGCCACATTTAGGCAGGAGCTGCCCAGTCCTCACTTTCCAGTCTTGATAGAGTTCGAAAGCCTCTCCTAATTGGAGAAGAATTATTTTCCACCCTCCTACTTCTCTTTCACAGGCGGGATGTGGCAAGTCTCCCACTGCTCTATCGCTACTACAATGGAAAGTGATCGGACGAACTACATTTCCTGCTTTCGCCAGTTCTAACTTTCACGGCTAGGATCCGCCATGCTACTTATAGCAAACCAGCCACACTCCCTCAGTGTTCCATTGGCGAGAAGTGAGTTCCACTCAAACAGCTTCTTCCCTCGAAATCACTGTCCTGTGGAACTGACTCCCAAGTTTACCTGATTACTACAATCTTAACATGTTCAAGTTTAGAATCAACCGTTATCTTCCCCTCCTATCTATATAAACTACCCCGTAACCCGACCCTCTGCCAAAAGTGGCTCCCGGGACTTGTGCAGAGTGAACCCTAATGTAAAAAAGAAAACTATATAATAGTTAAAAAACGTCATTAATTAATGGTGGGGGGCAGAGACCCGTTAGGGATAGCCACCGAGAAAACAAAGGGACAAGTATTTTTAGCACTCAGGAGGTGCTGTCTGAAATCTGCCTATGCATGCATACAGCGCATGCGTTATCTTTATTACAAAAGAACTTCCGTCACTCTATCAAAACGTATTTCGCAACTGTAGGGATTAGATTTTTTTTTACTGAACTAAAAACGTTTTCGAAGTTACAACAAAAACAAATGAATACCGAACAATGGCGTCAGTGATGTTTGAAATATATATATATATATATATATATATATATATATATATATATATATACTACGTGAATTATTTGAGCCTTGTTGCGTGTCATATATTGTTTTTGTAAGAAACTGATGATTGATTTTAAATCATTGTTACAATTTGTGGAGAAAAATAATGATTTCAATATTACTCAATGATCTTGCCGTTGTAACCTCCATCTTTGGCTTTCTCCTTCTATATTATGGACAGGAATCATTCCCTTGTTCAAATTTAAGTTTAATTTAAATCAAAAGGGAAAAAAATCAGTGGAGGGTTTGTGCCAACTTGGGATCCCGCTTGATCAAAATGAAATATACTTATCCAAATACCCTATGAGTCATTCCTTTGTTCAAATTTTAATTTAAATTTTATCAAAGAGAAAAAAAAATTCAGTGTGCTCCATCCCCGTTCCCGATCAAAATGAAATATGCTTATCCATGTATCCTGGGTAATGTAGTTTCAGAATATATATGGTTATGGAGTCTATCTCCAAAACCCTAGGTGGAGTTGGATAACAA
The DNA here is from genome assembly GCA_903632075.3 of Acanthosepion pharaonis. Taxonomy (NCBI): domain Eukaryota; kingdom Metazoa; phylum Mollusca; class Cephalopoda; order Sepiida; family Sepiidae; genus Acanthosepion; species Acanthosepion pharaonis. Next base: position 805,635 of record CAHIKZ030000446.1, on the reverse strand, counting down.
ACAAACAGACAGACAGAGGTTACAACTGAATGAACCATTTTATTTACCAATAAATGGACAATCCATCTGAATGTTCGATAATGCAAGCTAGGTGATGGAAAAAGCTAACGTGGCGTATTCTTTGTCTTACACAAAACCAAAGTGACGCCGGAAGTGGCCATATTATGACAATGATGGCATATTAAAAAAATAATTACAGAAATATCGGTTGATATTTTTCATACAATTTTATTATCTCAATATATATATATATATATATATTATATATATATATATATATATATATTATATATATATATATATTTATATATATATACAAATATATATATATATATATATATATATATATATATATATATATTATATATATATATATATATATATATATATATATATATATATATATATATATATATGACTCTAACCGAAATTGTTTGTTCAACTCTTGCCAAATTTCAGACGAAGGAGCCTACTTTTCTGTCCTTCTTTTTGATCCCCCACCCGCCGCCAAAATTAAGACATGATCCTCACTTCCTCCCGTCTTTTGTTTTGATTTCAACCTTTTTTATAACCCATAAACTGAACAAATTACTTTGTCGAAGTTTAATTTTTAAATTTCTATATTGTTCTTTTTTAGGCGACATTTTCTTGTGGTTGGTGGCAAGAGAAACTGTTGTTTTGTATATGACTTGACGGCGAGTTCCTGAATTTGGAAGTCGGTTATTGAAAGAGAAATTAAAAAAAAAAAAGGAAGGAAAAGAAAATTCTTGAATGTTATTATTTCAATGACAGGGCTCGCTTACGTCATCGGAAACAGTATTTTTATTTTTTACTTTTTAAACTAAATTATTCACGGGTAAGTGTACATAAATATAAAACTTATTTACCACTCCAAAATAGCTGAATGGGACACAATCATTTTTTCAAATATGGGTTTCGTTGTTTACTCACACTTTATAACATATGAAAGAAGGCTGTTTAGTTGTTCAGGAATTCCTTGAATTTCATATCACAGACGTTACTCTATTTGTTGGGATGGTTTCCCGTGTTTTAATAAAGCACACTTGGTTTAGATACAGGTACGAATTCTGCCAGAAGTGCCTTTTATTTATTAAGAATTTCGACGACTTGCCCAGTGGACATAAATCTTACTATTTAGATAGAAAAAAATGTCTACTCAAGACTTATTCAAGGCCTAATCGGTGACGTGCAAAGGTTTCGTGATGCCAGGTGCTAACTCCTTGATTGTATGCCCCCAAGACTCAAGTAGTGTGTGCTAATCCGCTCTTGATCATCAAAACACGGATCAACATTCACACCAGCTTGTGGAACTGTAGAGCGCTTGTACAACGAAGTTAACAGAGACAATTTCAAAAACTTTGATTGGATGCCTTCCCAATATGGATGCCCGGGGATGTTGCACCTTTCGTTCCTCTTCTGCACGGTACTGGGCCTACTCAAACACGCTGACCCACCGAATAAAAAGATCTAGAGTAAAAAGAAATCTGATCTTTTGAATCTACACAACACAGATAGCATTGGCTGTGGTTCTCCGACGATGTGGTGAAAAGACAACTTGCTAAGTAAGCACAGTAGAGTAATGAATCGCGATTTGGATTGAGGAATGGGAGAGCCGAGTTCGAATTCCAGTTGAATTCATTACTTTCACTTACGCGCTAATACCCTTGGAAAAGGGATGAATCTATCCTTGGGTGGCAGCCGGTCTAGGAAAAGGAAAACTCGGAATTCAAATCTGTATGTAGCCCTGAAGAAGCTACGAAAAGAATCGTTCGCATTGACTCGATGATCTCGATTCCTGACTACTAAATCTATGATAAATCTAACGGACAAGCATTTACATTTACAACTGTCTCTTATAACAATATTAATATAAACTCGCCGGATCTTCAGTTCTCCTACATCTTCCTCCTTGTGTCAGATGAAGCTATGATTCGTAAACATACGCACACATATTACTAACATCTTTCTATGTTTCCGAGATGAGGTATTGTAACTATTTACACTATTTATATTGTTTGTGTTAGAATTTTGGGGTACTTTAGTACTAATGAGCTAGCCAAAATGAGATGACTCATTTTATAGTTCACCAATTAGAAGGGTTAACCAATCATAAGGTTCAGAATATTCAATGCGACGTGTATAAAGGCGGCCATGTTTTTTCCGAATATTAGTTGCCAGCCTCTGATATCGAAGACCTGAAGAATTACTTAACAGCTGCTACTTTCTCCAAATATTCACTGTCAACCCCTGATATCGAAGACCTGAAGAATTATTGAACAGCTGCTACAAGTGTTATTGACGTTGTTCCATTGAACACATTACGTACTGCACTGAATTCTATATATATATATATATATATATATATATATATATATATATATATATATAGATAGATAGATAGATAGATAGATAGATAGATAAAGATATAGATATATTGTTATGGGACCTTACCCATAATAACATAATGGACAATTCCATACGTAATAAATACTGCGCCTCAAGAGGAAGCAGAGAGTTGAGTCTGAAGTCGGACGACTGGCTGACCGGCTGACCGGCTGAACTCTCTGCCTTCGGGTGGGGAGGAACCCGAACGAGGCTACGCCGAAGGGCGGAGTCTCTTTCGGGGAAGTAAACCGACCCTGAACCCCTTTATACAGATTCAAAGGGCATATTTTTGGCCGAGCCCACGGGCTCGGAGATCCCACGGGCTCGGATATCCCACGTTAAACCGGCCTTGTGCCACATATGCCCTCGTGGGGGGGGGTGACTAAACACTGTTCAGTCTGAAGTCTTGAGTGAGGTCCGTCAGTCAGAGAGAGACAGTCGAGTCAGAGGCAGTCCGAAACAGAGTCGCGTTCAGACAATTACTACAAGACATTGGAATAGTGAGACTGGTCGAGACTACATTGTTCTCTCTACTAAACCTGATTGTTCATACTAACACTTTCTACTTCTCTATATATATTCCTGTTTGTAATATATCTGTGTTATTCCATATTCGTGTTCGAGTTCTTCTTTATTGGTTCAACCTTGGACTATCACCGTGGTACAAGGAACCGGACCATAACATATATATATATATATATATATATATATATATATATATATATATATAGACATTTTATGTTTATACATTCTTTTTTATAGATACAAATATTTAAGTAAATGCTCTGTTTATAATAAACAGTATTAAACAACATTTACCGGCCTGAATGCCCGAGAAATTTTCACAGAAAATATTCATCCTCCGACTGGGAAAATTTCTCGGACATTCAGGCCGTAAATGTTGTTTAATACTGTTTATTATGAACAGAGCATTTACTTAAATATTTGTATCTATAAAAAGAATGTATAAACATAAAAATGTCTTAAAATAATTGTCGGACATGTCCATTTCATAATATATATATATATATATATATATATAAGTTACCCCAACATAAGATCATGGAGGATACTCTCAGGCAGCCTAAAATTACTACTAGTTTTACACAATATAATTTGTACTACGAGCACTGAAAAACATTAACAACTGAACCTCTTGCAAATGACTAATGAATTGAACGAAAACTCTTGAGAAAGTAGGGCAAATTGATTTTTCACTTTTTTTTTTAGAAAATCAACATTGCACTCGGTGTGAAAACTGGGATTTGATGCGATATGTACTGACACACAAAAAAGATTTATAGCTTTTACCAATTTTTAGCTATTTAAGATTAAATATCGTCGGAAAAAAATGTGCAGATATACCTAATTTCTGCTTACAAACTGACTTCCAAATTTTACTATTTAAAGAATAAATCCAAGTAAAGTTAATATTTCTTGTATTAGATATATTGAATAGTAAATATATTCAAACCAGAATATTTTGACGAGCCTATAAAACTTTATTAAATCCAAAGGTAAGAAAACAAAATAAAAATCAAGCAATTATTACAATTGAGCAAAACTGTAAAGTATAGTTTATCGTCATTCCCAGAATGAAGATACAAATGAGTGTTGAATACTTCTTGTTCGGACAAAGTCATAATATACTCGGTTTGATCATCTGACCAGATTTTGGGAAGTATGTTGGGTCAAGGTCTTTTCAACACCCCTTCGTCGATTATTTCTTTTCTTTAATAAGCCATTCTCTTTCAAGTGCTTTTGCGTCTTTTGTTGTTCTGGGTCCATTTTTACCCTTTACCATCTCTCTTTATCTTACTTCTCTCATCCATTCACTCAAACACGCCAAATCAGACATACACTGTTTCACCATGCTTCTCTTGCGTTCAGTATTTCCTGTAAGTGTTAAATTCTCCAAGCTTTTTATCCTCATTATGTGTCCTGGAAATTTCAGTCTTTTCTGATTGTTAGTATCACTTTACAATTTCAATTCTCCTTAAAATCTTCACGTTACTCACATGAAACTGATACCCACAAAAATCGTAAACAGATAGAGAGATTAATAAATAGAATAAAAGTAGCTTGCCTTGTGTTCGAGATATTTGTGTAATTTCAACCGGTGCTGAAGATTGGTGTTCATGCCCAGACAAAAGGATGCTAAACTGCTATATAATATCTGATCTCCTATGTAGCAGTAAATACTGGACAATTTTTGCACAGACGAAGAGAAAACATGAAGCAACGGAAATACGGTTCACTCGACCAATGCCGAGAACACTATGGATAAAACATTTGAGCAATCAATGGGGAAGTTTTGAAGAAAACAAGAACTACAAAGAAGTCTATACGTACAATTAAAAAAAAGAAACAGCTGAAATTTTTGGCACACATGGTGAGGAAAGTGGGCACGGAGAATTTAACACACACAGGGAATTTCGAAAGCAATAGAAGCTGATACATACAGTCAGAAAGTAATTACAGAGTTCATACGACGAGGAAAGGAGGCAGGGAGAATTTAACACACACAGGGAGTTTTGAAAGCAATAGAAGCTGATACATACAGTCAGAAAGTAATTACAGGGTTCATACGACGAGGAAAGGAGGCAGGGAGAATTTAACACACACAGGGAGTTTTGAAAGCAATAGAAGCTAATGCATACAGTCAGAAAGTAATTACAGGGTTCATACGACGAGGAAAGGAGGCAGGGAGAATTTAACACACACAGGAAATTTTGAAAGCAATAGAAGCTGATGCATACAGTCAGAAAGTAATTACAGGGTTCATACGACGAGCAAAGGGGGCAGGGAGAATTTAACACACACAGGGAGTTTTGAAAGCAATAGAAGCTGATACCTACAGTCAGAAAGTAATTACAGGTAAAAACTGGTTTTCAAGGCAGCCAAACCTTCCCACTTGGTGCAACACAATCTTTCTTTTTTATATGACCTTGTACCGAACGAGGCTAAGCTTAGTAAATATCAATTAGCTAGACTCAAATAAACTTGGATGACGAGAAAGAGATTAAATAGATTCGAATAAATAAGTTTACTGGTGTTTTTGTATTCGCATCTGAATGAAAATTCCATTTTCTTTTTATAACTTTTCTCTTTCATTTTTCTTTTTAGCCCAAACTAATTTTCGCTTAAGTTTCTTTCCTTTGAATATATCTTTCTTTTTTTTTTTTTTTGCTTCTATTTACTTTCTTTTTATTTACTTTTCATTCTTACGTATTTCCTTTCTTTTCTTTCGTTGTTACCTAGTCTGACTTCTGATTACCTCCCTTTACTCTAACCTCTCCACATTCAGTCTGCCATTTTACTTTTCTTTAACCAATCTGTTTCGGCTTTTTTTCTTTATTGATTAATCTTTCGGCATTTCGTATTTTCTTTTGTCTTCTATCTTTCTCGTGACTTTCATTCACCATTTGTTTGCTTGCTTACGTTTTTCCTCTCATTTTTATTCTTTTTTCTTTCTTCTTCCCTTCCTTTTCTTGCTTCCTTTCGTTCTTTAATGTTTCTGTACATTTTTCTCTTTCTTTTATTCCCTTCCTTTCTTTTGTTTTATTTCTCTTTCTCTTACTTCCTTTCTCTTTCCTTCTTCTAGTTTATTTCTTTCATTTTCTTTTATTTCTTTCTTTCTTTTTTTACTTTTTCTTTGACTTTTATTTTCTTGTATTTTATTTCTCTCTTTTTTTACTCTCTCCTTCCTTCATATTTTTCTTTTATTTTACTTCTGTTGTCTTTTACTTCCGTTGTCTTTTACTTCCTTTTTCTTTTACTTCCTTTTTCTTTTACTTCCTTTTTCTTTTACTTCCTTTTTCTTTTACTTCCGTTGTCTTTCTTTCTTACATTCTCTTTCTTTTACTTTCTTTCGCTCTCTTTCTTTCACTTTCTTTCTCTCTCTTTCTTTTACTTTCTTTCTCTCTCTTTCTCTCACTTGCTTTCTCTCTCTCTCTTTCTTTTACTTTCGTTCTCTCTCTCTTTCCCTTTCTTTCTTTCTCTTTTAATTTATTTCTCTCTCTTTTACTTTCATTCTCTCTCTTTCTTTTACTTTCTTTCTCTCTCTTTCTTTTACTTTCTTTCTCTCTTACTTTCTTTCTCTTTCTTTCACTTTCTTTCTCTCTCTTTCTTTTACATTATATTTTTCTCTCTTTCTTTTACATTATATTTTTCTCTCTTTCTTTTACTTTCTTTCTCTTTCTTTCTCTCTCTTTCTTTTACTTTCTTTCTCTCTCTCTTTTACTTTCTTTCTCTTTCTCTTACTTTCTTTCTCTCTCTTTCTTTTACTTTCTTTTACACACTTTTATCATTGTTTCCCCTTTCTTTTCTTTCTTTCTTTTTTCTTTCTTTCTGTCTTTTCTCCTTTCCTTTGCTTTTACTTTCTTTCTTTCTCTTTTACTTTCTATCTCTTGCTTTCCTTCTCACTTTCTTTCTCTCTCACTCGCTCTCTTTCTATCTCTCACTCTACGGGTTTTCTTCTTTTTCTTTTTTTTCCTTTCGTTTTTCTTCTTCCTCTTTGTTTTCATTAGATTCGAAACCTTACTCTCACTGCTCCCCAACTGATAACAGAAGCCTCCCACCACCTTCTTCTGTTAAATCAAAGCATCTGTCCGACGTTGAACGAATTCACGGATCCTCTTATACAATTTTTATCATCAAGAAAATCAAAAACACAGCTAAATTACAATGAGAAAATCAGAGAGAATTGCTTAGATTGAAACACGAAAAGAAAAGAATGCAACCTGGATGACGTTAAACGAAAATTCATTCATTTTTTTTTTTTAATGATGCGTGTTTATTGTAGTCGGAAAAGTATTGTGGATTGTTTTTCTTGGAGTAGAATTAGGCGATGGTGTTGGTGGGGAACAGTTCTTTTTCTGTAGAAAAGTGTGTGCGCATGCGCGAACATATATGGGCAGATAGTGAGAAAGACACAAAAAATGGCCTCCACTGATAAAGATAGAAATGATGAGCAAGGGCCCAGAAACAACTATTCAGGCTTGTAAAATCGGCTGCAACTATAGACATCAAATTCTCTTTCTTTCTTTCTTTTCTTTCTTTCTTTCTTTTTCTTTCTTTCTTTCTTTAAATCTATCTATCTATCTATCTATCTATCTATCTATCTATCTATCTATCTATCTATCTATCTATCTATCTATGTATGTGCCACATGGAACAGTGGATAAAAGGCGTTCGTTAGATCCAGTGACAAGACCCAAAATTGTCGTTCAATACCTGGTTAAGGCGGTGGATAACTTACGGTATTAACAGAAGATATCGATAACTGAGATCATCAGACTTCACCTGCACCGGGGAGGAAGGTTTTCAGTCAATCTGGCACCCCCATTCACTGTCGACCACAATAAATAGGACATGTCGCGTTGTTTCTCGGCAGACTGTCCTCCTTATTTGATCGAGTGGTCAGTGTAACGAAAAGCTGAACGTCTTCCAGATAGACATAAAGGTGAAGTCCCCCATGCGTAAGATCAGATATCTCTCTGTTAACGACTCGCCAAGTTATCCACCGCCTTAACCAGGTATTGAACTCACACTCTTTGGGTCTTGTCACTGGATCTAACGAACGCCTTTATCCACTGTTCCATGTGGCACATACATAGATAGATAGATAGATGAAACAGGGACTGAATCAGGGGCCAACATTTGTTAATCACAATGATCTACTGTTCCTCCAAGACAATGCCAGACCTCATGTGATGTGAGTGGCTAGGGATACTGTTGTGGCCTGTTTAGGGGCCAGAGAGAAAGACACGGAAGACAAAGGTCGGTTGAAAAAAAGTATATTGAAGGTATATACAAAACAATAATGTTAGTAATAAGTAGATTGGCACTGCGTCTACTATTCCACTCCACTCTGCTCCGTCCGACGCTTGCAGTTTGTATTTATGAGAGAAGGAAGAGTTCATTTTACTGTAAGAGGGTTTACCACAACAGATACCATACGGCGATTTGGCTGGGAGATACACCTTACTCCCCAGACCTGGCGCCAACAGATTACCACTTCCTCCATTGCCTGGACAACCACCTTCGCGGGAAAATCCTTTACAAGTGAGGCAGACTTACGGCAGGCACTCACAGACTTCTCTGCCTTCAAGACATATGACTTTTACTGCTATGACATTTCGCAGCAGGAGGCGCGTTAGCAAAAAGCTCTGGATACCGATGAGGATCACTTTGCGAACAACGGTACGTTGTGAGGAGTCTTAAAAACAGTTGGAAGTGTTTAATTTTCGTGTCCGAAAAAAAAAAAAAAAAAAAAAACAGTGTATCAGAAGGACGGTTATTTCCTTGACACCGCTATTATTTTTGACTCAATCGGCACTATGTTATTTACAAGTTTATAGAAATATATGACCCAAGTAGAATGATTTACTACTTACCATTTTATTAAGAAATGCATTTGAAAAGAAATCTTTTTATCCAAAATTGTATAATTACAAAATTCTCAAAATATGTAAGCCAATTACAATGCAATCTCTATCTATAAAAGGCGAGATATGTGTGTGTGTGTGTGTGTGTGTGTGTGTGTGTGTGTGTGTGTGTGTGTGTGTGTGTGTGTGTGTAACGAATGCACGGCCGCAATTTTCGACGGATTTGCACCAAAATTTACATGCACATGCTCCAAGTTACCGGGAAGGCCAAGACCAACTTTGCATTTCGCAACTCCCATAGTGGAAATAATCGATTTTTTCATCCTCATTGAAAACACAACTATGCTTAAACATGAAAACAATAAAGAAGAACTAAATATACATAAAACAGTTGAAACCTAACCTGAACAAAATAAACTACGAAATCTCTACAAATATTCTTAAATGCTTGTAATTGATAACAGAAGCCATTGGTATATACCAACGGCTTCCCATACTTAATACTTCTCGTTTTCACTCTCGCGTGGTCATGTGTGACGTCACGACTGCGATGCGATTTTCACTTCCGCGTCTCGTATACACGAGTTTGTCGTTGCTTTGAAATTTTTCAAGCAACAAAAACAGATTACCATTATTGTTTCGTCTGTATTGTTTGATATATTGAAATGTAATTGTCATCTTTGATAATGGTTTATGTAAGCCGAAAGCTTAGATAGGATTTAAACATGTCTCAATATGGTGATTTCCTTTCTTCTTTCAATGATAATGTTATTAAGCTTATCAGACAATATGAAAGGAACTTACTTAAAATACATAGACACAACTTCTCTATATTATTTAATGAAACACGCATCAATATATATATATATATATATATATATATATATATATATATATATATATATAATAGGAGAGGATAAGGAACAAATAAGAAGCTTTTATAAATCTAACATGTTTCGCTTTTATTCAAGCTTCATCAGAAAATGAAATACTAATGAGAAAATAATATGATGTTACTTATTTTTTATTTTTGTGTACTTTGTATCCGCCCTATCAAACGTCGTTTGTGTGTATGTGTATCACATTTTGGGGGTATTATTCGTTTTCTGATGAACCGTAAATAAAAGCAAAACATGTTCAGTTTCTAAACCTTTTCTGTTTTTTCATTATCCTACCATTCCGTCGGATTCTAATCCATATATAATCTATATTTGATCATAATTTATATATATATATATATATATATATATATATATATATATATATATATAATTTACATGAATCATTCATACAAAAAACAAATATAGAGGTTAATGATTTCTTCATTTTTAGAACTAAAAACAAGAACAAATCTATTTCCATACCTGAGGATGTCTGCAGGAACAGACGAAAGCTTGTAAAAACTAAAAAAGACCTTATGCAACTGGAATTTATAAATAGGGATCATATCATTCATATACAGGTTCGGGGTTAGTGTAACTTATTGAAATTGTTTGCGAAGATGTATTCTCGCCATTTAAATCATTAACTTCTATATTTGTTTTTTGTATGAATGATTCATGTAATTATAAATTGAACTGCACCTATAATCGAAATATATATATATATATATATATATATATATATATATATATATATATATATATATATATATTGTGCAGTAGTTAATTTTATTTCCGATGATTAATAAACAACCAATTTAATGCATTCTTTTTTGCTATTTTTAGCGTTTATAGCCAGCTTTGGAATTAACATGTTTTCAAAACTTTTAATCATTCTGTACGAAGAAAGGTTTTTTTTTTATGTGCCATGTCCCTTCTGGACGTTGGCTGTCATGGCTCTCCACTAGTTTCTGTTCTTTGTAGCTTTTAATGAATTTTACCTTTTCGTTATCTCACTTAAACCCAGTTCTGTCACCCATGTACATAAGCTCGCTAGGTAGGTTATACATTGTTTTCCTCTTGTATTCAGTCTCTCCTATGAGCAGCAAATCTTCCAAAATCCCTTTTCTCATTATCTGCCTCAGAAATTTCAACTGAGACTTTTTAATTGTCGTTTTTTTCTGTTTTCCCTAAAACTACTTCGTTGCTCACATCTTCATCCACGGTATTCTCAGCATCCTTCTGTAGAACCACGTTTCTGGTGGTTCAAGTGTCTTCTTCATCTGCGAAGGGATTGTTCACTATTCCTTTGCATATAGGAGGACTGATATTATGTGACAGTACCGTGATGTTTTCTTTGTTTCAAACGAAATTTTCCTGTTTGTTTACCTTTTAGTAGGTATCTTTAGCTATCCCAACATTTCTTCGGAATTCAGTGTCGCACTTCCTGTCCTCTGTTAACCCCCCACCACGAGATATTTAAATTTTTGTAATTGTTTGATTTTAGTATTTTTAAATTGTAATTTGTACGTTAGACTGTTCCTTTTGTGGACAATCATACATTGTCATTTTATAGTTGACTAGCAGTAGAGCCCGGCGTTGCCCGGGGATGTAACAGTAAGAGATAGATCAAGTATCGACCATCATAAAGACTGAAAAATAAAATTGACAAAGATTATTGTTTAAGGTTGACGGACACGCATGTCTCAATTAGTTTTTTTTTTTTTTTTACGAATTGGTCAAACATTGTTTTCAATCGTTATGAATCTCTACCGATTGCATAGAATTTTATTATAAACAACTGTCTTGTAAATGGAATTTTTAAAGCATTCTGAATGTAAAAATAAAGAAAAAAGTGTGCAAGACAATAAGAAACACTACCTGCCAAAAAAATGTGAAGTTTTGTTGAAATCGGTTGAAAAATGTAGGAAATCCGATCCCATATATAAACGAACACACACACACACACACACACACACACACACACACAATCAACTAACCTGGGTTTTTTATAATAAGTATAACTCGATAACTCGATATTAATAAGTATAACTCGATATGAGTTGTCCCCCTTTCATTAATGCCTCTTAATCGTGTTTTTCAAATTGATTTCGTGCAAAAAACAATTGTGTTTTTTCAATTTTGGGCGCTGTCCGAACCACCGCAAGGTAATTTTACGTAGTCCTGTGAAGTTTTGTTGAAATCGGTTGAAAAATGTAGGAAATCCGATCCAATATATAAATGAACAGACACACACACACACACAACCTGGGTTTTATAATATGTATGATATATTTAGATGGTAAAAATGTGCTTAATCTAGGTCACTATTATCCACATATTAAAATAAAATATATAATGTCTGGTACATTTTCTGTTGCAACGTTAATAGAAACTTGTAAATTAAAGTTTATTATTACTGGTTACATTACTGGTTACATTACTGGTTAAATTTCACTGTGGCTTATTGGGTTCTTAGACAAGACAAGAAATAAACAAATAAATACACTTTGGTGATAATTATTATATGGTTTGAGCGATGATTGATGAAAAAATTCTTTATATCATCTAATATTATCAAGAAAATATTGATGACGAAAAGATAAAGTTATCTCCCTTTATCAAATGGGACAGGAAATATATAAATAAATACACATTGATAATTATTATATGGTTTAACGAGTTGTGTCCTTTCAGAAGATCGATGCTCAGAACTCTACACAGTTCCCTGTCCTTTGAAAGTCGAAGCAACGTTTGCTCCCTTACTATCCCAACAAATCCCATCTCTGCCACCCATTAGGAATCTTATTCGCTGTTTCCCTCTGCACTGAATGCCTTAAGTATGTTCTGCGCGTGTGACATTCTTCAAGAAAAGGACGCTAAACTGCTATATAATATCTGATCTCCTATGTAGCAGTAAATACTGGACAATTTTTGCACAGACGGAGAGAAAACATAAAGCAACGGAAATACGGTTCACTCGACCAATGCCGAGAACACTATGGATAAAACATTTGAGCAATCAATGGGGAAGTTTTAAAGAAAACAGGAACTACAAAGAAGTCTATACCTGCAATAAAAAAAAAGAAACAACTGAAACTTCTGACACATGGTGAGGAAAGGAGGCAGGGAGAATTTAACACACACAGGGAATTTCGAAAGCAATAGAAGCTGATACATACAGTCAGAAAGTAATTACAGGGTTCATACGACAAGGAAAGGAGGCAGAGAGAATTTAACACACACAGGGAATTTTGAAGGTAACAGAAGCTGATGCATACAGTCAGAGAGATATTACAGGGTTCATACGACGAGGAAAGGAGGAAGGGAGAATTTAACACACACAGGGAATTTTGAAAGCAATAGAAGCTGATGCGTACAGTCAGAAAGATATTACAGGGTTCATACGACGAGGAAAGGAGGCAGGGAGAATTTAACACGCACGGGGAATTTTGAAAGCAATAGAAGCTGATACATACAGTCAGAAAGTAATTACAGGGTTCATACGACGAGGAAAGGAGGCAGGGAGAATTTAACACACACAGGGAATTTTGAAAACAATAGAAGATAATACGTAGAATAAAAAAGAGACAGTTGAAATTTCTTGCCTTAAACGCCTATTGGCACTTGAAACTACCCCAGATCTCAAGTCACTAATGAATGATCGGTCCCTTGTAGGGCTGCATCGAGTACTCGATTCCTCTTAGTATGCTTTATTTCTACAAGCATTCGATTAGACAGAAAATGAAGCACTGCTGCCATGTTAGGACAGGTTAATTTTTCACCTTTCTAAAAAGCAATATTGCACTTGGTTTGCAAGCTCTAGTTGGATGTGTTAAGCACTGACACCAAATATTAGATTCATAACTTTTACCAATTTTTGAGCGTTTTTATTAAAAATCATCTGAAAAATGGACAGAAATACTTAATTTCCGCGGGTTTTTGTTTACAAAGTGACTTCAAAATTTTATGATTTCAAGAATATTTTTTGTATTAGATACTTTGATGGAAAATATATTCAAACCAGAATTCTAATTAGAATCACCACAAGCAAAATATGCAATTTTTTATTGCATTCGATAAGTAAAACCTTTGTAAAAAAATTGTAAAAGATTACAAAAAGACTACTCAATGAATAAGATTTGTTAGATCATAATTAATAAAAACAAAAATTAAATGAAAATGTATATAACGTCATAATACTACTGGGCACAAATTATGACTCAAAATTTTGTAAGTTTGCATTGCTTATTGAAAATTGCATTAAAACTATTGCACTGTATAATATATTACATCACAATATAGCTAAATTGTTCAGCATAATTTCCTTTTGAAGTAAATGAGGGTCTATTTGATGGCACAATGATTCAGTACCAATGTGCGTGTGCCTTGCATCTTATTCATATATAGTTTGCAAAGCTTCAGTAAATTATAAATTTTATAAGGCTTTGCCATAAGGCTTTCATTGATCAATGAAATGAACTTCCAACGCTACAATTTTAAATTTAAACTTAATTTTAAACTTGTTTCCTCAAATAATCGTAACGATTTGTCAAAAAAAAAATTTATATCATTGTTGATCATTTTAAATCCCAACTTTCAAATTGAGTGCAATACCTCGGTTCCAAAAATCGACCTTCTCTACTGCTATATCTGGCCTGGAACTGGTCAGACTTGATTGAGTCCCAAAGCATTTACACGACTCTGTGAGTTATTAATAACTTTCACCCTACAATTTCTTTCCGACAGAAAAAAAAAAACCCGCTGCTAACCCCTCATTACTCTACCGCTATCTCCCTGGAAAATGTTCTGAATGCAAAGGAATTTTAGACCTAAGCAACACTTTCCTTGATGTCATATGAAATGGCGAAAACTCGCCATTTTATATCATTAACTTTACTAATCTACTTTTTTGTATGAATGATTCATTTAATATAAATTGAACTGCACCACATATATATTGATATATATATATATATATATATATATATATATATATATATATATATATATATATATATATAAAATCTTCTTCTCTTTAGCTCAATATGTGTATATGGACTTCTGTCCTTGTTTTGGTGTGAGGAAACCTCACCCAAAGTTTGTAAAAGTATTTTTGATACACCATATATATATATATATATATATATATATATAGAGAGAGAGAGAGAGACAGAGAGACAGAGAGACAGACAGAGAGTGAGAGAGAGAAAGAGAGAGAGAGTTTAATTAAAAAACAGACAACCTTAAGGGTCCATTGATTATATTTTATTTCCCCAGTAGAGTGATTCCAAGCATAAAAGAAAATTGTTTAAAACTTACATCGTATGGATAACCCAAAGGAGGATGTAATCCAGAAAGTTCAATGCAAAACCAGAGCGAATATTAGTTTAATTAGAATTAAGGTTGTCTGACTTTTAATTAAACTAATAATCGCTCTCGTTTTATGCATTGACCCTGGATTACATCTTCCTTGGGATTATCCATACAGATTACCAAATATTTCATTACCTAACACACACACACACATATATATATATATATATATATATATATATATATATATATATATATATATATGTTGTGTGTGTGTATTTAAACAACATTTTTCATTAATACATGTTTCATTAAATAATATAGACAAGTTTTATCTATTTATTTTAAGTAAATTCCTTTCATATCGTCTGATAAACTTATTGTGATTTTCTTTCGTCTTTCAATGATAATGTTATTAAGCTTATATGATATGAATATACGAAATGAAAGAAGTTTGCTTAAAATAAATAGCCAAAACTTGTCTATATTATTTAACGAAACATGCATTAATATATATATATATATATATATATATATATATATATATATATATATATATATATATATATTACACCACCCATCAATTTTCATTTCATTTTATCGTTTCATCTTTTGGAAGTTTTATCTGATGATCCGGCGTCCTTTAAATGGACTCTGGTGAAATAATTTATTATAATGGAACCTTAAAGTGGTCTGTTTTTCTTTAAAAATATTAGCTCTGGATTTACATTGAGCTCTCAAGATTTCATCCTCCTTGGAACTACCCATACGGATTACCAAGTTTTTCATAACTTAACTATATATATATATATATATATATATATATATATATATATATATATATATATACTAGAGTTCAAAGATTTGAAGGTAGCCGAGAATTAGCATCGGATGAACTTGACACAAGAGGAAAAAAAAGGAGACTTCGAGTCATTGAAAAAAGAATGGAATCAATTATCAAACTCATCCATACTTTGAGAAACTTTCGCAACGAATGCCAAAAATTTGTGCTGCAATAATCAAGGCTAAAGGAGGATATTTTGACGAGAGCAAAATTTAATCATAAAATGCTTTTTTCTTTTTGTCATAATAAAATTTCTAATAAAAAAATCAATTCCGACTTTTTTTAACCACGTATAATAATTTACGTTAATTTAAAGTAAGAAATAAATACTTTTTGTGCCAATTCAAAAAATTACAAATTTTTGAACTCTAATGTATGAGTCTGTTCATAGCGACCAATACTTGAGTTGATTGGATTTCCTTTGCCACCCAAAAATACTAATGTGAAACTACACGATCCAACTGCATAATACCTATGATACCACCAAACAAAATAAAAAAAAAATAATAGCCTAATGAAGATACATAAGTATAAATATATAAATATATGTGTATGTGTGCGCATATATATATATATATATATATATATATATATATATATATATATATATATATGTATATGTGTGTGTGTGTGTGTGTGTGTGAAAAATATATAGAAAATAGGAAAGAACTCGTTAGGTAAATAGTCCAAAGTTCTTTAGTATTTTTGTTATTATTTTTAAAAATAGTGCTCGATACAAAAGTAGAGCATAAATATAATTATTTATTTAAAAATATGATTCCAACGCTACATAAGAGTTCTCATGTTTCAAAACAAAAGCCGAAAACTTCAGTATAATTATTTGAATTAAATTGAATTAAAGTACTAAGCACTGTTCCATCTTCAAGCGAAATTTTTTTTGGAATAACTTATTTCGGAAATTTACGCGTTTTATAAGCATATTCATTATTGAAATCAAAATTTCTATGGTAACGGCTAGAGCAATTGTTTAAAGAAAAAGGGGCGTAAGGTGTTAATAATTTGTATCAATATCTCAGTTACATTCACAGATGTCAAATCAGGGTAAGGTTGTGGTGTCTAAATTTAAAGCGGAAGATGACATAAGGTCTCCTCAGGTGGTTTGTTCAGCAAATCAATGAATTTAAAAAAAAATATTAAACAGCTCTGCAAGTCTGGTCTTCCAACTTGACATTGAGCACTTTTAATGCGTACGATCTTAAATATTTTACTGTTTGTTTACTCTGCCGTACATATATATATATATAATATTTATCTTTAAACATTAATATTAATTATGTAAAAAACTATATACAATTTGCCCAGAAAAAAAATAATACGCCCAAACATTAAAATTGCTGGCATGTCCAGAGATTAGAACAACATGCCACAAATGGCAACTGTCGAAAGAAAAGAAGAAAAAAGGGAAAAAAGAGACAAAACTAATACCAAGTGTAAAGTGAAAAAGAAAAAAAAAAGAAAAGCGTAAGTCATGACGACAACCTATACATCCGCAGAGACGGGCGCATGACTGCACGCGCACAAACGCACACACGAACTCAAAACATACGGAAAAACTTACACCAATGATAAGTGTATAAAAAGGAAACATCGAAAATATAAGCAGTAAATTGCTGATAACCCCTGAAGTGAGGACACAACACTGGCGAGCGGTTGCTGAGGGTAACATCAATCAGCTAAGTGACAAAACTTTACTCATATTAATCCTATATATATATATATATATATATATATATATATATATATATATATATATGTGTGTGTGTGTGTGTGTGTGTGTGTGTGTGTGTATGTATATATATATACTTATTTAAAAATATGCTTCCATCACTACACATGAATTACCATGTTTCAAAGAATAGCCTACCGCCCCTTATTAAAATGATTGGATTTCCCCATATCCATAGAAACTAATATTATGAATGTATGTGCTTATAAAACTCAATTAATTTCAAAATAAGTTGTTCCAAAATTCGTTTGAAAATTAAACAGAACTAGGGACTTTAATTTAATTCTATAATTGAATTTGAAGTTTTTAGCTTCTGTTTTTGGAACATGGTAATTCCTGTGTAGCGATGGAACCATATTTTTAAATAAGTAAATTTATAATATTTATGCAATGTACATTTGCACTGAGCACTGTTTTGTAAAAAATAAATATATATATTGAAACATGGTAATTTATGTGTAGCGATGGAAGCATATTTTTAAATAAGTATATATTTCTGAAGAGTTAATGGATTTATTTTTAATCCTGCATTTTTATTACTTCAAACATAATTATAGTGGGTACTCATATTTGAAATAGATGCCCCACTTTTATCTTAAGCAGTGTGTTTTACGTTTGTCGACCTTCGTATTCGAGAAGTCATGATTACTGTTAAGCAATGCACTATTTTCCCTTTTAAAGAAAAGCGCTGTTTAAAATTAAAATGAGTTGTCTATATAGTAAACCAATCTGTGCGTAAATGAATGGGTGGTGGATATATATATATATATATATATATATATATATATATATATATAATATGTGTGTGTGCGTGTGTGTGTGTGTCTGTCTGTGTCTGTGTGCGTCTGTGTGTCTGTGTGCGTCTGTGTCTCTGTGTGTGTGCGTGTATGTATACAAAGTCATCTAATAAGCGTAGCTTAAATGTGGAATAAGGCCCAAAGTATGGGGCAGCATATGAGAACTCACTATCCAGTCGTAATAGATTCAACGAGACAAGCTTGTTTACCATTACATCACGTCAAAATGCCCAAAATGATTTTCAAATGGTAGCTTAAATGTGACTCATGGCTGTATGTGTGGAGCGCCTATGGAGGATCGAACTCGCCATCAGTCAGTTATATGGCATGCGTGATACACGCTTAGGCGATCATGTATCTTTCGATACATGCCTGACAAGGCAGATATTTTTCTCACAGTAGGTTGCCATTTCTTTCTACGGTGGACCAGTTGCCATCCAAGACTATAAAAGTCGGTCTGCCCTGCTATTTTCCAATAGCTGGACGTAGAAGAGGATTCTTATATTTCACAAGGGTAACAGCACGTAAGTGAATAGAATTCGAACTCGGCTCTCCGATTCCTGAATCCGAGCCACTATCCATTACTCCACTCAGTCGTAATTGATCTAGTGGGACAAGCTTGTTAACCATTACATCACGTCGAAGTGTTTCTTTTTTAAAGCATGTCAACCCTTGTAGGGCTATTTAATATCTAAATTTTATATGAGGTACCTTGTGAGGCACGTACACATTGTCCGATGGTAACGGTCAACCAGACTAGACTCGTTAGCCATTACCCCTCACTTAAGCGCACATTTTGTTTGAACAACTATCCAAAAATAGCCTGTGTGATTTGAATAGAAACTTCTCGTTGACGTCCCATTCAAGTGGTATATGAGATGCCTGTCATACCTTATGTATTTCACTCTTGTCATAAACGTGTTAACGAAATACATCAATTGAATGAAAATATAAAACTATATGCAGCCCTTAATTGATTGAAGAGGAAGATAGATAGAAAAAAGGTAAAAGAGAAAGTGAGAAACAGAAACTAAGAAAGATAAAAAGAGAAAGAGGGAGAGAAAGGGAGAAAGAGGGAGAGAAAAGGAGAAAGTGAGAAAGAAAATGAAAAGGAGGCAGATAAAAAAGAGAAAAGAATAGAGAAAAGGAAAGAAGAATAGAAGGTGAGAGAAAGAGTAAAGGAAAAAGGAAAGGAGAAAGAGAGAGTAAAGGAAGAGAAAAAGTCAAAAAAAAGAAAGAGTAAGAATGAAAAGGAGAGAGATAAAAAGTGGTAAAACAACGAGAAATAGAGATAGAGAAAAGGGAGAAAGAAATAAACATAGAGAAAGAGCAAAGGTGTAAGAGAAAAAAATGGATAAAAAAGAAAAGGAGAAAGAGAAAAGGAGAAAAAGAAAGAGAGAAAGAGATAAGAAACAAGAGATAATGAAAAGGAAAAAGGGATCGAGGAAAAGAGAAAAGCGAAACGAGAAAAACTGTTAAGAAAAAAGAAAAGGATAAAAGAGAGAGAAAAGAGAAAAGGAACATAAGAAAGCAAGAGAAGAGGAGAAAGAAAGAGTAAAGGAAAGAAAGAGTAAAGGAAAGAGAAAAGGAGAGACAAAAGCGATAAAAGGGAAAAGGAGAAAGAGAGAGTAAAGGAAAGAGAGAGTAAAGGAAAAAGAAAAGGAGAGACAAAAGCGATAAAAGGGAAAAGGAGAAAGAGAGAGTAAAGGAAAGAAAGAGTAAAGGAAAGAGAAAAGGAGAGACAAAAGCGATAAAAGGGAAAAGGAGAAAGAGAGAGTAAAGGAAAGAGAAAAGGAGAGACAAAAGCGATAAAAGGGATAAGGAGAAAAAGAGAGTAAAGGAAAGTTAGAGTAAAGGAAAGAGAAAGGGACTGAGAAAAGCGATAAAAGGGATAAGGACAAAGAGAGTTAAAGGTAAGTGAGAGTAAAGGAAAGAGAAAAGGAGAGAAAAGCGATAAAAGGGAAAAGAAGAGAGGGAGAGTAAAAGAAAAAAAGAGTGAAGGAAAGACAAAAGGAGAGACAAAAGCGATAAAAGGGAAAAGGAGAAAGAGAGAGTAAAGGAAAGAGAGAGTAAAGGAAAGAGAAAAGGAGAGACAAAAGCGATAAAAGGGAAAAGGAGAAAGAGAGAGTAAAGGAAAGGGAGAGTAAAGGAAAGAGAAAAGGGAGAGACAAAAGCGATAAAAGGGAAACGGAGAAAGGGAGAGTAAAGAAAAGGGAGAGTAAAGGAAAGTGAAAAGGAGAGATAAAAGGGAAAAGGAGAGAGAGAGAGTAAAGGAAAGTGAGGGTAAAGGAAAGTGAGAGTAAAGGAAAGAGAAAAGGAGAGACCAAAGCGATAAAAGGGAAAAGGAGAAAGGGAGAGTAAAGGAAAGAGAGAGTAAAGGAAAGAGAAAAGGAGAGACAAAAGCGATAAAAGGGAAAAGGAGAAAGAGAGGGTAAAGGAAAGAGAGAGTAAAGGAAAGAGAAAAGGAGAGACCAAGGCGATAAAAGGGAAAAGAAGAAAGAGAGGGTAAAGGAAAGTGAAAAGGAGAGACAAAAGCGATAAAAGGGAAAAGGAGAAAGAGAGAGTAAAGGAAAGAGAGAATAAAGGAAAGAGAAAGTAAAGGAAAGAGAGTGTAAAGGAAAGAGAAATGGAGAGACAAAAGCGGTAAAAGGGAAAAGGAGAGAGAGAAAGAGTAAATGATAGAGAGAATAAAGGAAAGAGAAAAGGAGATACAAAAGCGATAAAATGGAAAAGGAGAAAGAGAGAGTAAAGGAAAGAGAGAATAAAGGAAAGAGAGAGTAAAAGAAAGAGAAAAGGAGAGACAAAAGCGATAAAAGGGAAAAGGAGAAAGAGAGAGTAAAGAAAAGAGAAAGTAAAGGAAAGAAAAAAGGAGAGAAAAGCGATAAAAGCGAAAAGGAGAAAGAGAGAGTAAAGGAAAGAGAGGGTAAAATAAAGAGAAAGTAAAGGAGAGATAAAAATAATGAAAGAAGAGAAAGAGAGAGTAAAGAAACGAGAAAAGGAAAAATAAAAGCGATTAAAGAGAAAAGGAGAAAGAGTAAAAAAGAGAAAGGCTGTGTTAAAAGTCATGAAAGAGAAAAGGAGAAAGAAGGAGTAAAAGAAACGATAAAATGAGAGATAAAGAAAGAACGTGAGAAAGTAAATAAAAGAAAAATGGCGAGAAAAACAGATAAAAGAGAAATACAGAGAGACAAAGCGAACATAAGAGAAAAAGAGAGAAAGACAAAAGCACTGAAGACGCCGATGGTGTGTGAAATGGTATTGAAAACCATTTGGTTAAATCACGTCAAATGTTCAACCATTTTAACATAATTCTCCGCTTAGATTTAAACCATAATTTAAATAAACCAATCCGGAAAGTTTGCTTATATAACAGGGCGTGTCTCGCATCCGATGGGAGTTGACCACTGAGAACGAAAAGTTAAAACCACCATAGCCAACACCCATTCATTACGCTGAGATAGATGTTGGTTTATTATATGTGTATAAATGTTTGCATGGATGGCTAGTTGGCAATTTACAGATAGATCTATGAAAGCCAAAAGTAACATTTTTATTGAGTACCCGGATTTCGTTTATAAACGCTTACTCCCTTTTCCTGACGCTTACACAGACTTTTGTTCACATGAGAAATGTTCATTGTTCAAAATAGTTTTCTGCCTTGTCAATGCACTTCATTTAGTGATTCAGTAATGAACATTAAAATAGATCAAATTCTGTACGATGAAAATTTGATAAAAAGTCAGGACACACACACACGCATTTTTATCACTTTAAATGTTATTCTTAGTGGATAAAATGATAAAATCTGTCAGATTAATAAATTTAAAAAAATCATAACTTCTTTAATATATATATATATATATATATATATATATATATATATATATATATATATATATATATATAGTGGGTGAATATTAATCCAGTACATCAGGTTTTTACTCGGTGATAATTTAATAAAATATCACAAACATGAAGCTTCATTAAATATATATATATATATATATATATATATATATATATATATATATTAGAAAAGAGAGAAAAGATTAGTCACATTTATATACAGTATAACCCCGGATATAAGACCCTGATATAAGAGAGATTTTCTCTGGTCCCAAAGTGTTCCCCATACTTACCTAAACAAAATAGACCAAACCCGAATGTAAGAGAAACCCGTATATAAGAGACTTCTTCTGCGGCTCCGACAACTCTCTTATATCCGGGTTACACTGTAAATAGATAATCTACCACTATCACTCTCTCTCTCTCTCTCTCTCTCTCTATATATATATATATATATATATATATATATATATGTGTGTGTGTGGGTGGGTGTGTGTGTGCGTGCGTATTGCTTCAGAGGTTATTTTTGAATAGCGGTGTTTGGAATAGATGATCCGTTGTTTATTTTAACTTTAAACAGTGTATATTAAGTCTCCCGGCCTGTGCACTCGAGGAAACTTAATAAAGAAAATTGCTCTCTTGCACTGTTTAAATCTCCGTCTCCCTCTTTTAGAGAAATCACCACCGTTTGATCCGGTTTGCTTTCCACCGTTCGGCCACAGATTACACACACGCACACACACACACACACACACACACATATATATATATATGTATATAAATTCCTGGTGAAGAGTGACTGACTACAAATAAAAATATCATGCGTTTTTAACCAATCATCATGTAGTAGCCCCCCACCCTCTCTCTCTCTCACACACACACTCTCTCTCTCTCTCTGTATATATATATATATGTAGAAAGAGTAAGAGATAGAGACATATGATACTGAAGATAAAATCAGTCAACGAAGTGACATTAATCATATATATATGTGTGTGTGTGTGTGTGTGTGTGTGTACACAGAGACAGTGGGTGCGTGAGACAGATTCACTCAAAGCTTTTATTACTATTACCCTTGCTTGTGAATAAAGATCTTCCTATATATATATATATATATATATATATATATATATATATATATTATAAATTAATTGATTTAAAATATGGTTTTTCCGCTACACAGTTCTAACCATGTTTCAAAAATGGAAGGTCCGAATTTAATTTTGTAATTAAATTAAAGACATTAGTTCCATTTCATCTCAGTGGAATTTATTAATGCTCTGTAAATTTACATTGAGCACTATTTTGTAAAAAATAAAAAATATCTATAAGAACACCGGATTATATATCTTACTGTTCTTTATATATATATATATATATATATATATATATATATATATATATATATATATATATATTAATGCGAAAAATGTATGACAAAAGAGGAAAAGTCTTCTTGTGACGCGTTTCGTTCATTAGAACTTTCTACATTAATGTATATTTAGACAGTAACCATTCTTTTAAACATTTTTCATTAAATATGGTAGACAAGGAAGAGGTCATTTACTTTTTAGTTTTTTAGTGTACTTACGTTTTCCGTTTTGCAGTAAGAAGTGAATAGAGAAATTTACCATACTTTTCATTGTCACAACCGCTTTAGGATACTTTAGCCATTTTGATATATATATATATATATATATATATATAGGGTGAGATGGGTAAATTGTAGCCATTTTATATTTTTTATTTCGCGCATGCGTGTTGTTTGTTTATGATTTTGTTGACTGCACAGTATAGTAAGATCAGTTGTACACTCTCTGTGAGAAAAAGACTACATGACACAATTCACGCCGCCATAAATTTGGCAAACGGTATGTTGTACTGCTTGGCATTCACACTGGAAGCTCCAATACGAACATTTCAGAGTGTTTGAGTGTCAATTTGACGATAGTGCAGAGATTTTTGAAAGAGTTGGATGAATCTAATGCTGATTACGGAGGTGTTAGGGGTATTCACTAATGATGGCGACGTTATGCATCCGTTCATCTTTCCACAGGGTCTCATATTCAACAAAGAGGACTATATCAAGTGACTTGAGAAGGTAATGCTTCCCTGGATCAAGAGGGTGGCTGCTGGAAGACCCAATGTTTGGCAACAGAACACTGCACTATGCTACACAAACAGGAGAACCCAGTCATGGCTGTCCGACAATTTCTGCGACCATATCACCGCTTACATCTGACCACCTAACTCCTCAGACCCCTTTGATTATTATGTGTGCGGTGCATTTGAGTGAAAGACCAAAAAAAAAAAAAACTCTTTGTAACACCAAAGATGAACTGAAGTCAAGGATTATGGCAGCATTTACCAACTTAAACAAAGAAACCGCCCAGAGGACTTTCGTTTATTGAATAAAATTACTCTTTAGTATTTCAAGATAATTTTGTGTAATTTTGGTAAATATATCTGTTAAAATAAGATGTGAGTGTTATTTTCATTTTTGCATCATTTAGACGACAATTTATCCTTTGTTTCCCTATATAAGATTCAGATACTGATGACCATTATAATAATAAAGATTATGATGATAATGATCAAAATAATAATAAGTCATAATAAGTCATTATTATAATGATGTTGATAATAATAATAACCATAATGTAGAATGATGGAATAGTCATTGCTATATTAAATAGGTACGCGGACAGAAACGTCCTGATATTAGATAGCGGGCTGAACGTCCCGACATTAAACAATGGGCTGATAGAAATATTCCGATATTAAATACGTTGGCAACGAGTAAGAGACAGATAGGCAGAAAGGAAAAATCCCAAGATTATATCGGAGGTCAAAGAGGAACGCCCTAAAATTATATCGGTGGGTAAGTAGGAACATCCGGTGATTAGATATGTATGACAATGTCCTAATATTAGATGGGTGAGCGGAGAGGACCGTCCAGAGATCGGACGGGTAGGCAGAGAGAGTCGTCTGTATGGCAGAGAAGAATGTTTCGAGATTAGATAGCTGGCTAGAGAAGAAGTCCTTAGGTTAGTTGGTTGTGCGGAGTGGACCATCCAGAGGGCCGGATCGGCTGCTAGAGAAGGACGACTCAAGATTACACAACTGGGCAAGTGGGAACATCCGGTGATTAGATATATATAGCAAAGAATATTACGAGATTAGGGAGCTTGGCGAAGAGGAAAGTCCCGATATTGAATAATCGCGCGTGGTGGGCGACATCCATAGCATGGATCGGCTGACCGAAAGGATTCTCGCGAGAACCTCACGTGACTGTACAGTTTGGCTCTTATTTGTGTAATCTCCAATTCCCTAATTTTTCCCTGTGACTATTCAACAACTGCCTGGGAAATAAGTGGTCCTGTAAATACTTGAGAGATGACCATCATCTGTCGTTGGAAGGGATGGACTGCCTTGAAAATCAGCATTTAAAATCTTATTAGAGCTTGCACACAGATTAGTAACTGAGAATGAAAGAAATAAAGTGAGAGGAAAGGAAGCCGGTTAACTATCAGACGAAAGAACGGACGCTAGAAAGAAAGCATAAACGAAATAGAGAAAGAACGTATGAATGACGAGAAGAAAGAAAGAAAGAAAGAAAGAAAGAATGATTTTATGAAATAAAGAATGAAAGAAAGAACGATTTTATGAAAGAAAGAAAGCATGAAAAAAGAACGATTTTATGAAAGAAAGAAAGAAAGAAAACGATTTCATGAAAGAAAGAAAGAAAGAAAGAACGATTTTATGAAAGAAAGAAAGAAAGAAAGAAAACGATTTCATGAAAGAAAGAAAGAAAGAAAGAAAGAAAGAAAGAACGATTTTATGAATGAAAGAAAGAAAGAAAAACGATTTTATGAAAGAAAAAAGAACGATTTTATGAAAGAAGAAAGAAAGAAAGAACGATTTTATGAAAGCAAGAAAGAAAGAAAGAAAGAAAGAAAGAAAGAACGATTTTATGAATGAAAGAAAGAAAGAAAAACGATTTTATGAAAGAAGAAAGAAAGAAAGAACGATTTTATGAAAGCAAGCAAGAAAGAAAGAAAGAAAGAAAGAAAGAAAAAGAAAGAAAACGATTTTATGAAAGAGTGAAAGAACAGGTCAACTACTGATGTAATGACGATAACTGCGGAAAGAAACTCTCATGCTCTAGATAAAAACGGTAAAGCAGTGGATATCTCGAAAGCCTTTGACAGGGTTTGGCATATAGGCCTTCTGCACAAGCTGAAAAGTTACGGTGTCTCCGGACACATTTTTTAACTGACCCAGTCTTCCTATCAAATCGTGAAATGAAGGTTATCCTGAACGGCCATTCGTCTAGATCCTTTCATACTAACGCGGGTGTTTCCCAAAACTCCATCCATGGTCCTACCCTATTTTTAATTTTCATTAATGACCTTCCAGATAACATCAACTCTCAACTTGGTATCAACGCTGATGACATAACAATTTACTCCTGCCCCAATAGTAAAGCTGATCAGTCCAATAAATTCAAAATGGCAGCCAGTGTCCAAAACAACCCCATTTCCGTTGTTAGCTGGGGCAAAACATGGTTTGTCGATTTTAACTCCCCCAAACCTAAACAGTATGGCTGATGCTAACCTCCAGGAAATTGACTCGTTACGCGTTCTCGGGCTAACGCTCTCAGCTGACATTAAAGGGAAAGATTATAATGAATCTATTGCTAGGTCAGCTGCTAAGAAAGTTCACTGTGTCGGGAGAGACAATATTTCCTTCTAGAATCTATCTTACATATCTACATATGGTCCGGTGCCCCTGTTATTTACCTTGAGATCTTTGATAAAATCCTTAGAAGAATCAACAATATTATTGGTCCTGATCTGGCATCTCGCCTCCAGTCACTTTCCCACCGGCGTAAGATTGCCTCCTTGTGTCTTTTCTATAAGTACTTTCATAGTAATTGTTCGGATGAGCTCTTCGCTATGGTACCTAGACTTTATGAATTTAAGCTCAGTACTAGACTGGTGTTGAGATCTCGTTAATTTACAGTTGAGATGGCTAGATTTAGCCGCAAGTTCTATGTTAGCGGTTTCTTTTCTGGCACTTCTCACTTGTGGAACTCTTTTCCGGCTCCATGCTTTTCAGTCATATTTAATCTTCAAAAATTTAATTGCAATGTCAATCACTAACCTCCTGGTTACTCTTTTCTCTTTTCTCTCATTATTAATGTTTCTGTTCATAATTCTTCCACACCCAGTAACCCCCTTGTGTCTTAGTGACTTTGTTGCCTTACATGGAGTTATATCGATTAAAAAAAAGAACGATAGAAGTAACGACTGAACCCAAACTTTGAAAGAACGATAGAAATACAGAAAGAATAGGACAGGAGATAGAATAAACAAGCAAAGAACGATTTGAAAGAAAGAAAGAATGAGCCATTGAAAGAAAGAAAGAATGAACGATTGCAAGAAGAAACGACTAAAAGAGAGAAAAAAATAAAGAAAAAAAAATGGACAATTGAAATAAAGAGAAAAGAAAGAAAGAATGCAAGAACGAATAATAGAAATGACGCACGAACGATAGTTAGAAAGAATGAACAAAAGTAAGAAAGATTGAAAGAAAGATTAGAAGAAAAGAATAAACGAAATATAGAAAGAAAGAACAAGCAGACGATAGACAGAAAGAACAAAGGCACAAACGATAGAATAAAACGAAAGAAAGAAAAATAAAAGAACAAACGACTGAATGAGAAAAAAACAAAAGATTTGGGTGAATCCGCTACAATTTGTTAGTATCGCAAATTTACTATAATTAGGTATCGTTGGTGTTTTTTTCTTTTTTTGTATAAGAATGTATTCGTGGTATTTCTACTATAAAATGTATTTTTATACTTTCCTAATGTTTTGATTTTGTTTAGGGTTTAACTATTTTCCTATAGCAGGGACCTTACGGGTCAGGGTGGGGCCGGGAACAAAAGCAATTAAAAGGTGGTTCTACGCTATTCAAAACCTCCGCTCTCCCGATCTGAGGCCTTTATCGTCATACCCAGAACTAAGAAAGAAGAAAACAAGAAAGAAAAAAAGAAAGAAAGAAAGAAAGAAAGAAAGAAAGAACAAATGATTGAATGAGAAAAAAACAAAAGAAAAACTGAGCTAAAAATGATAGAAAGAATGGAAAAATAAAAAAAGAACAACAGCAAAAAATAAATGCATAAAATTAAATACTAGCAAGCGATTGGTCGTATTTTGCCCAAATTTCTTTGAAGTGTCGATATTACTTTGACTGAAACATGGAATCCTTTTTATTTTGTGACTATTACATTGAAACATTTTTAAGAATAACAATGATTTTTCCACATACAAGTCCTACTACTTAAACCACAGCTGAAATTTGAATTAATAATGAGCTTCACGTTTCAAACATGGTGTTAATCCAAATTATTCGTCTGTTTTTTAATTAACAATTTTTTATGTTTACAATAAGGATCTCCTGATCAATTACCTAGTACGATTTCGGGTGTCCAGGCTATGGTTAGTTGTTTTTATTTAGCAGCATATTGATCAACCTCTATGGATTATTTAATGCCGAAAAATATAAATATTTGGTGGAGGTGGATAATATTCTTTAGTGATAGAAGTCTTACTAATTAACCCATAGTTGGGGGAAGGATTCATACCTTTCCCAAGTCTAATTGCCACTGTTCATTATAGCAACTGCACATCCCAGCTTACCAAGATATCAAACATCCGGGTAATGACCAAGCCCTCTTTCTTCATCATGTTCCTAAAAAATTCAACTCTCTTTTTTTTAACCGGTCACCCATCTAGGTATTGACCAGGCTTGAGGTTGCTTAACTTCTGTGATCATACGATATCGGCGTTTCACCGTGATATGTCCATAAACGTCCAGGGTACCAGGTGGAGGGCATATTATTTACAGTACCGACATAATGCACCTGAGTTTTATAAATTGATGATAGAAAAATTTAACTATCAAGGAAGCACAAAAATTTAACTATTTAGGAAACGTTTTAACAGAGGACGGAAAATGCAACACCAATCAGAAGTTGCATTGGGATTGTGAAAGATGCCTTCCAAAGGCTAAGCAATGTATTAAGAAAAAGGAAAATTCTGTTAGAAACGAAGAAAAGGGGACTGAACTGTTATGTAATATCAGTCCTGCTATATGGCAGCAAATGCTGGACAATCACCTCAGAGATGAAGAAGAGACTTGAAGCAACAGAAACGTGGTTCTACAGAAGGATGCTGAAAATATCATGGACCGAACATGGGAGCAACGACAAAGTTTTAGAGGAAATGGAAGCAAAATGGACACTTATATTTAAATCAGAAAGAGAGTTGAAATTTCTAAACACATTATGAAAGGGGGGGTTGAAATTTCTGGGGCATATAATGAGGAAAGAGGGCTTGGAAAATTTGACACTTACACGGCATATTGAAGGCAAGAGGGAGAGAAGAAAACAGAACATAAGCTAGATAACGTGCTTGTTTAAATTGGTTGTCATAACTCATCATCGTGTAACGATTAACAATCTGCCTTTGCAAATCAGTATTACCGAGTTCGATTCTCACCGAGTGCCCCATATTTGAGACCTTGAACTAAAACTAAGGTTTGGGTGTCTCGGTGTTACTTAATGGTTACGGAGGCTCTGTGGTTGACTATTTCTACTGAGTAAGGAGTTCGATCCTCACTAGGTGCTCCAGATATGTGACTTTGTACCTAAACTAAAGTCTTGACCTATCAGGTGGTTTAACATGCTACTCTGGTCGGCTATACTACTGAGCAGTGAGATCGATCCTCACTGTGTACCCTATATCTGTGGCCTTATTGGAAATTACTCTATGCTTAATAAATTACTATCGCTATCCTAGAGAGGCTTCGGCCACATCACGTTGAAACACCGAAGTTAAGCAACGTCAAGCCTAGTCAGTTTGGGAATACCAGGGGCTTTAAGCTTGTATGGGCGACTGGTATAAAGGGCTTACATCCACATCACGTTGAAACATCGGATCCTGTACGATCATTTAAGTTAAGCAACGTCGTGCCTGGTTAGCACCTAGATGGTTGACATCTTGAGAATAACAGGTGCCGTAAACATGGCTACCCTGGTGGTATGAAGGGTTTACTGACATATCACGTTGAAACACCGATTCCAGTACAATCACCGGAGTTAAGCAACGTCCAGTTGTAAAAAAAAAAATGAATCAATAGGAACCAAGGGGTTGAGACTATTGTTACTTTAAATTGCCGTGTGTAACAGCAAAATTGTCCAAATTCTTAACAGTATAATGGCTACATGTTAAGGTTTTCAGAGAAGTCGTTTAGTTATCTTGACACCATGTGTCGCCAGAATCACTGAAAAGCCCTTTGACTTATTCAGCTAGAAAGAGAACAGATTAAAATCGTTTTGTGTCAGCTACACTATGTCTTCCCAACTGAGCAATGGTAAGAGGAAAAAGATCATTCAAGCCTTCAGTAATGGTACCAACATTCATACTCTGGATTCCATCTTCAAAGTCTATTCAAGAACCATCAAGAGTTTAAGTTTAAAAAAGAGCGAACGATAGAGAGGATAACTGGATCAGGAGGTCCCAGCAGAATGAGGGGTCATCATTTCAACTTAGATCTAAATACATTCATATTGCTCAAAGAAGAGTCTGATCGTGTTATAAAAACCTCGGAGAATTCCAGTAAGATATCTTTAATCATTTCTAACATATAACGGTTCAAAATTTAATCTAACAATTGGACAATTTTGCTGTTACACGATTTGGACAATTTTGCTGTTACACCCGGTATTTTTCACTTCTAATAAATAAAAACAGATTTCAATTACTGCTTTACGTAAATTACATCTCTATCTACATAATTAATATCTATTTCGTTTACCTTTGAAAGGTACAATGGCTCAATTCTGAAGCACTTTTTTTTTTTTACTTTACATAAATGATTCTACCTAAGAGTATACTATCGTTTATGAATATCTATGCCGATGATACAACGATATATGGGTGCACCCCAAAACTCGTGATGACCAGAGAGATAGACAGCTGATCTCCGATCTAAGCTCTAACATTTCAACTGGCTGGTTATATTCCATGCATCGAAGAACAGACTAGTTACATTCCATCATCGCTGATCTGACTCCGAAGTACCATCAGTCAGGATGAATGGATGTTCCCTCGCAACTACTGAGTCTTAAACGAAGCCCAGACCTCAATTGAAACTCGTATATACGAGCCATCGTCAAAGATGCAGGAAGAAGGATCGGTTCCCTGTACCTCGTGCTACCCTCTGCCTTTACAAGAGCCAGATCAGGCCTAAGATACTGTCATATTTGGGCAGGAGTTACCCAGTCGTCACTTTCTAATAGCGATATAATACAAAAGCGTCTCTGCTTCATTTGTGGGTGACAAATGATTTTCCACTCTGCACACGCTCTTTCACAGATGAGATGTAGCAAGCGTCTCACTGCTCTCTCGCTATTTGCATGGAAAGTGTTCAGACGAGCTATATTCTTTAGTTCCACCAGTTCTATCCTTCACAGCTAGGTAGCGCTATGCCACGCCCATTGTAGCGAATCACCCTCATTCCTTTCATATTCCACTGGTAAGATGTGAGTCCCACTCAAGCAGTTTCTTCCTTTGAACCACTGCTCTGTGGAATCGACCCCGAAAAGGTTTTGTTCCCAATCACTACAAACTTAACCTGTTCAAATTTAGGGTTAAACGTTATCTTCCCCACAAATCTGCCTAAATTGTGCTTCGTAATCTGTAATTCTCTACTTCGAGTGGCTCCTGGGCCTTATACAGAGTGAATCTATTTTTTTTTTAAATTACTCATAACTGTATTCATTATATTTGTGGCGAGCTACGGCGCGAGTTTGCTAATCGTTTGGTGCGCCAAAATAGACATTATTATTGTCTTTATTATTTTAATCAATTCATCCCAAGCAAGGTGATAATGCAACTAATACACAAGGGGCTACGTGGGAGTGAAACAGAACGAGAAGACTTTAGAAGGAACCGGAAATCCAATCTTAAACCGGAAACCAGGGACAAATAAGTATTCCTGTTCAAAAGTCCGGAAGGAGTGTTTATTATTATTATTATTATTATTTGATTTGATTTGATTTCTGGAGTATTTTCATTTTTTCGGGTCCAATCATAGACCTAAGGTTAGAAATGGCATCTTGGCATTTTCTACTGAGCATTTTTTTAGGAAAAAAGAAAAATGAAAAAAACAAAACAAAAAAAAAAACACCTAGGATCAGACACATTTTACATAAATAAAGCCCTTCGTAAAGTGTGGGCTGTCGTTGTGAATACAATGTTTTGTATTTCTTTCAGGCCTGGGCTACCAGGAATCATTTAAATAGTCTATTTGAATATTTTCTCATCAGTCCGAGGTCTATAACTACAACTGAAGTTGTTCATGTCTTCATATACTTTTTTGAGATTTTGATTATTTTAAGGTCTTTGTATTTTAATAGATTTTTAAAGACCTTCAAACATACAAAACAATCTGCAGGAACTGCCGTGCCAATAAGGAGGCACATTTTGTTTTGGCGGTCTCTGATCACAATGCCTGGACGATTAGCTTTGATTGTTCTGTTTCTGAATTGTAAAGTCCTATAAAATTGTTACAGGACCTATCTCCGTAACCGGTCCTCAGTGGTGTTCATATAAGTTTCTTGCAGTTTCCTTTCCTGTAAAAGTTGCATATTTTCCAGTGCAGATTATATTCAGTGGATGCTAAAACCGTGAAACCTGATGGTCAGTTGTTTCTGTATATTTATTACAGAATATTTTTTTAAATCATTTCACCGCAAGCAAGGCGGGGAAATGTACGCAGAGGGTTTCAGGGAGTGAAAGTGAGAAAAGAGACTGAATATAGGGAGGATTAAAGAAAG
>CAHIKZ030000446.1:760000-765000 GCA_903632075.3 Acanthosepion pharaonis | reverse complement strand
TATATATATATATATATATATATATTTATATATATATATATATATATATATATATAATATATATATATATGGACGAAAAACCGAGAAAATCAACATAGTGTCTGAC
Source organism: Acanthosepion pharaonis (assembly GCA_903632075.3). Lineage (NCBI taxonomy): Eukaryota > Metazoa > Mollusca > Cephalopoda > Sepiida > Sepiidae > Acanthosepion > Acanthosepion pharaonis. The sequence continues at coordinate 764,894 of CAHIKZ030000446.1, read as the reverse complement.
TCTTTCTCTCTTTATGCTCTATTATTTTTTGGCGATCACGGCTCTCCATACTTTCTATGTTTTTAAACATCTATATCCTATGCATTGCCAAGAATGTCCTTGGGACCGATAGTGGAGTTTTCTTTCTATCTTAATTCTAGTGTTGTTTTTGTCTTATAGACTCCTCGCTAACCAATGCTGGGAAGCCTTGTCTAACCTATTTAAATTATAGATGAAAAGATAACAATGCCATAGCCAATGAAAAAAATGAAATAAAAAAATCATTTTGGAAAAAATAAACCGATAGGATTGGCAACAAGTAATTTTCTATTTTTCTTAATGCCATAACCCTTCAGAACGTACATGACTATGACTCTCCACAGCTTCCTCTTCTTTTAACTGCCTTCTTCACGAATATCCAGGACGGTAGCCGAAAATAAATAAATATACTGTTTAATTAATAAACCTACCTTCTACTCAAATATGCAATTCTACTAAAAATAACGTTTATTTAATATATATATATATATATATATATATATATATATATGTGTGTGTGTGTGTGTGTGTATGTGTCTGTGTCTGTGTCTGTGTGTGTGTGTGTGTACAGGGTGTATCAGAAATACTTTTAGAAACTTTGTGTGCGTGTTCCTCACACAAAACAAGGACAAAATTCCATATATGTCCGCAAATCCTTCGTTTTTGACTTATTAAGTTTGAAGAATGTTTACGGCAGCTGGCGTTTCTGTTGTCATGTAGACTAGGTTACATTTGTCACTCTTATTCATTTGTGGCTAGTTTTTCTACATCCTTTAACGTGTGTAATAGTGAGTTAATGTTAAAGGATGTTCATATCGTGAGTAGGTAGATATGACTTTTACATACGACCGTGTGAATGGTAATGGACGTGAGGCTTCTTTTAAACCTAATCACTCAAATATATATATATATATATATATATATATATATATATATATATATATATATATATTAGGCGTAATCGCTCGTGCCGAATTTGATTCTCACTTGTTGCTTTCTATTGAGTTCTTCTGCAAAGTTATGAATTGAAAGTATTTTTCCTTTTAAGACTAGGTTCCTTATAGCTCGAGGACGAAGTGATGGTCCGTGCCTTTCGGGTATTAGTGCGAAAGTGAATCCCTGTGACTGGCTTAGAATTTGAACTTGGCCCAAAGATTTCACTACCTGTATCAATATCTGCCATACGATCTGCATAAGCGATTACGACCGGTAAGGCGAGCTTGCTAACCACAGCTTTATGGTTTAGCTGCACAAAGACAATAGGAATAGAGAAAAATCATTTATTTATACTTTTTCAATACTTGTTGGTAAATAAAACTCCTTATATTTGCCTTAGTAAAACCCATCAAAAGACCAGACGCGTTCGCTAATATGTTTCCTTTTGTCTTAATTCATATATATTTTATATTTATAGATCATAGATTATTTGATAGAAACTATAGTTAAAACTCCGAACGCCGGAAGCATGGAACTGATAGTCCTGCTCGGTCACTGCTTTACTGAAATTTAGTTTATAATATATATATATATATATATATATATATATATATATATATATATATATATATATATATATATAGTTTTTGCTGATGTGTGTTGGTAATATGCTCACTCAGGAATTGAATGCTAACAGAGAAACACATTCAACACATTAGGAAAAGTTAAAAATAAATGAAATTTTTTCAGCCTTGTTTAAATCGTTCTTTTGTTGTTGCTGTTTTTTTTTTCAGATTTTGTATGATTTTAAATTGTTAGAATTTGTTCCAACCCTTAAAATGGCCGCACTCCCAAAAAAGTAATTTTATGAACTGTAATTTGCGAAATGTAACCTTAAAATAATAAACATTGAATCTATTTCTATCCAGTAATGTGTTGAACGTGTATATGTGTCTTAGCATTTATTTTGATTAAATTTTTGAAATCTCTTTCTTTTTGAATAACCACACACACACACACATATATATGAAGTGTGTTTCATTAGGACGGATCAAAGTCAGCATTAAATAAATCAGTGTTATTGGTGAAAATTTATTTATTTCTCTATTGCATCATGTTATTTAAGTCGTGGCAATTATGTGTGAAAAATAATATCGCCCAAATGTCTGCCAAGGATTCGGCGGCACACCTTCATTCGATGGTCAGATTTTTTGATTGACATCTCTACATAGTTGCTCCTCGATTTCACCAATATGCATTTTATCTCATCATTCAGCTGTTGAATTGTTGTTGGCTTTTTGGAATAGAACTTACTTTTGAGATGACCCCAAAGGAAGAAATCTAAATGCGTCAAGTCGCACGATCGTGGTGGCCAATTGACTTCGCTGTTTCGAAAGATGATGCGACCTGGGAATTTCTCATTCAAATTCTGTTTGGACGTCCATCTTCGTAATAGGCTTCGATAACTTCGATAACACGTTGTTTGATTGTTAATCTTTCCATGTTTGAAATTGCCAAAGACTTAAGTTGTTAAATGTGAAAGAAAAAGAAAATAATCATGAGACGCTTAAACTTAATTCACATTTAAAATCGGTCCAGGTTATTGGAACACGCTTTATATATATATATATATATATATATATATATTTGTGTGAGAGAGAGAGAGAGAGAGAGTGAGAGAGAGAGAGTGCGCGCTCGCGTGTGTGTAGACATACATGAACTCGGAGAAATGAAATTAATTACAAATGAATATAGACAGGCAGGCTGACAGACAATTTACATTATTCAAGCAAATTGTCTCAAACTCCTTGGCGTAATAAATAACGACTCGCCTCTGAGACGGTGGATAGCCAACTTCGACATTCATTAACGCGCTGTAAAAGATAAGAAACTATCTCATCTCCCCCGGTTATGGGTTAAATAGTAGAACTTGTATCTGAAAAAAATAATTGTTATCTCCAAACAATTGTTAATGCAATATTCACTTACAAAAAAAAAAAAAAGAAAGAAAGAAAAAATCTAAAATATGTTTCGTTTTTTTAAAAAAAAAGTCACAAATGTTTGATAAACCAGAACATCCTTTTTACAGAAAACGGTTTCTCTATTCTCCATTCAAATCAATCGAAACCCTAAAGATATTATATAAACTTCCTCTGTAGCTAAGTGGTATAGCACATCAGACTATATGACGGTTCTGTGTAGGATACAGGTTCGATTCTTGTCAGAGGACACATATCTTCTATGAAATTTCTCAGACTTTCAGGCCGGTAAATGCAGTTAATACTGTTTATTATAAACAGAGCATTTCCTTAAATATTGACCAACAATGGATAGCACCCTTAGCAATTAATGTTAAGCAATGAATGAATGCCCATTCGATTTTAAGTTGTGAAATACCACTTTAATCATTGGAAAATAAAAACAGGAACGTGTAAATTTGTCCTTACAGCGAAACCATTTTTTACCTTTCTTTTTTGTAAATGTTATAGGGATTAATAATATACTAATGATTTGTTCATTATTATATTTGATTTTTTTTTAAGTGGGACGAGCGATTCCTTACCTAAAATTTGATGTTGCGAGCAATATTTGTTTAACAAACGATTTTCATCATAAAGCTGGGGACTTACATTTGTGTGTGGTTAGATAGATAGATAGATAGATAGATAGATAGATAGATAGATAGATAGATAAATGAGCTATATATTTAAATATATAGATAGACAGAGACAAATAAAGACACTGAGATAGAGACAGATAGATAAGGAATATATTTAAATAGATCGATATATCAATAGATAGATGGGCAGACAGAGACTGAGAGAGATAAAGAGCTTGAGACAGACAGACAGACAGACAGATAGATAGATAGATAGATAGATAGATAGATAGATAAAGTCATTGTATATATATATATATATATATATATATATATATATATATATATACATCAGCTACTCTCATTATAACTTCTTGAACTTGAAGAGTGGGTATTGTTTTCAAGAAAACAGTTACAATCTACCTGAGGATTGCGTGAAAACGCACGAAACTTTTGGTTTTAGTCGGCCACTGTTCATCTGTAATTTATTTAGGAATACACACACACAAATATATATATATATATATATATATATATATATATATATATATATATATATATATATATATATATATATGTATTAAGTTATCAAGAATGGATATTAACAAATTTGCAATATAGCAATCATCTGTTCTTTATCGTAATATTTTTTTTAAAAAAGTGATTTCTACCTAAAATTTGATTTTGCGATCAATATTTTTAAAGAAACTCTTTTAAATTTAATTAATTCTCTGAGACATATTAAATAAAACAAAAACGTTCTTTTCTGATGTGTTGCTTTAAAAGACACGAAGATGATTTAAAGGATTGAATCATTTCTTTTTTTGCATTTCATATGAAATTAATAAACATTTTCCATTGTTTTGTAAATCTCATTTACAAAAAAGCCTTATTAAAAAAATAATTTAAAAGTAAGATATAATATTCAATACATATATGTGACTTCACAAAGATAAATAATATACAAAGGAAAGAAAATAAATTTCGATAGTTTTCCCAATTTTTTTTTTTTTTCTACAAAACATGGAATATATACAAAACAATTTCACATTTAAGAAAAAATTACAAGCTAAAAATATATCATTCAAGATATTTAAAAAAAAAAAATTAAGCACTAATACTTTGGAAGTTAATTTTTAGGCGTCGATATTCAACATGTGTCAAAGTTTTGTCCATTAAGAATGGCCATCGACTATTTCAAAGTAGGATGCAAAATGCCAAATGATCTACTAAGATAGATACGTATTACCCCGCCCGCCAAATCATCTTCAAAATTTAACTTTAGCTACTTGTATTTAACGTTCACTTACTACAAACAAGCATCCATACAATTATAGATAT
>CAHIKZ030000446.1:745000-755000 GCA_903632075.3 Acanthosepion pharaonis | reverse complement strand
ATATTGTTTTTTAAGAAACTGATGATTGATTTTAAATCATTGTTACAATTTGTAGAGAAAAATAATGATTTCAATATTACTCAATGATCTTGCTGTTGTAACCTCCATCTTCTGGCTTTCTCCTTCTATATTATGGACAGGAATCATATATATATATATATATATATATATATATATATATATATATATATATATATAGTGTATTTGGGCAGCAGATCATTATTCAAACATATCTTGTTAAATATAACAGAACAACGAATGCCTATTATGTTTGATCATGAGTTATTCTAAGCTACTTATAGTGAACATCTCTTTTGTAATGTCCATATAACCACTCTGATAATCGTTTGTGTGACCCAAAATCCAGGAACAGCATAATAAAAAATATCCAAAGGTTGAAGAGTTGTTGTCTTTATATTCTTCTAAAACTAAAGCCACTATACGAAACAAAAATTCTTTTATCCCTGACATTGAGCACTTTAACCCAAATCTACTTTAAAACTATATATCTGATAAAATATAATTTAATCGGGCTAGCATTCACGGCTGACATGGAGTGTAAAGACTATATGGCCTACATTGCTAAGAATGTTGGTTCACTGAGTCGTGCTAAACCATTTTTCTCTCTAGAATCTATCTTACATATCTATAAGAGCACCATTCGTCCATACTTTGAATACTGCTGCCACATAAAGGCCCGGTTCTCTTGCTATATATTTAGTGATTAGTGATAAAATCCAAAGAAAAATCAGCAATTTTATTGGTCCTAACCTAGCGTCTCGGCCTCAGTAACTTTCCCACCACCGTAATGTAGGTTCACTGAAATACTTTCATGGTAATTGTTCGGATGGGCTCTTCGCTATGGTATTTAGACTTTATAAAATTAAAAGCAGTACCAGATTAGTAACAAGGTCTGATCAATTTACAGTTGAATTGACTCAATGTAACCGTAAGTTCTATGCTAACAATGTCTTCTCGCGCACTTATCGCTAGTGGAACTCTCTTCTGGCTCCATGCTTCCCAGCTAAATTTGACCTGTAAAATTTTAAATACAATGTCTTCGTTATCACTCTTCTATTGTTCTCGCTCCTTAATAGGGTTTCTCTTTTTTTTCTTATTCTCTCTCACTCGGCAACCCCTTGTTTCTTTGTGACGTTGCTGCTGACATTTCGTGTAATGATTATATATATATATATATATATATATATATATATATATATATATATATATATATATAATCCTTATATATATATATATATATATATATATATATAATCATCATTATATATATATATATATATATATATATATATAATCATGATTATATATATATATATATATATATATATATATATAATCATGATTATATATATATATAATCATTTCGTGAAATGATTATATATATATATATATATATATATAATGATTATATATATATATATATATAATCATTTCGTGAAATTATTATATATATATATATATATATAATCATGATTATATATATATATATATATAATATTATATATATATATATATAATCATTTTCGTGAAAATTATTATATATATATATATATATATAATTATATATATATATATATATAATCATTTCGTGAAATGATTATATATATATATATAATCATGATTATATGTATATATATATATATATATATATATATATATATATATATATATAATCATTTCGTGAAATGATTATATATATATATAATCATGATTATATATATATATATATATATATAATCATTTTCGAAATGTGAGGCAGCAACGTCACAAAAGAAACGGTGCGATGAATATATTGTTGTCTAAATCAAAATTATGCAAAAATAACACTAACATCTCATTTTAACAGATATATTTACCAAAATTGCACAAAAATATCTTGAAATGCTAAAGAGAAACTTTATTCAATATAATCGCTATTGGCTTTAACCAAAGCCACCAGATGACTTCGGAATCTCCTGCAACTCTTCTGGACGGACTCCTTGTTTAAGTTGGGGAATGCTGTCATAATCCTTGCCTTCACTTCATCTTTGGTTTTACAATGAGTTTTGTTGGTCTCCCTCCCGCTCAACTGCGCCCCATACATAATAATGAAGGGGGTTGCAATTTATCCAGTTAGGTGACCAGATATAAGGAGTGATGTGAACGTAGAAATTGTCTGAAAGCCATGACTGGCTTCTCCTGCTTGTGTGGTATCGTACAGAGTTCTGTTGCCAGTCATCGGGTCTTCAAGCAAACACACTCTTGACCCAGGGAAGCACTACCTCCTCAAGACACTTGATGTAGGCCACTGTGTTGAGCCTGAGACCCTGTGGAAAGATGAGTGGAGGCATAACGTCACCATCACTAGTAATCACTCTAAACACCTTCGTAATCACCATTAGACTCGTCCAACTCTTCCCGAATCCTCTTCACTCTCCTCAGATTGACACCCAAACACTCTGAAATGTCCTCATGGGAGCTCCCGGGGCGAATGCCGAACAGTACAGTATTCCTATTCTAAATTTTTGGCGGAGTTAATTGCGTCATGGTACTCTTTTTCTCACAGACGGTGCCCAACTGACCCTGCTATGTAGTGCATTCTCAAAATCAAAAACAAACAACGCACATGCGCGATGTTAAAAGTATAAGATGGGGGCGACAATATACCCATCGCACCCTGTACAACACCGACATCAAGCACCAGAGAAGACATGCACACTCTGATCCTATATTTACTCGTCTCTCCAAAGTGTCGGGGTGTAACATAAGATCGGTATCAAGGGGAGCTGCTCATACACGTATATATGGGCCAAGGACACCCCTCAGTACTCGTGAAACCTTTCATTTCAAATATCATCTTTAGTTCAGTAGGGTAAGTCATGCCATGGGATTGGAAGTCCCAGGACTAGGCTTCTCCCGTATTTTTTATCGTGAACTGTCAGAAAGCAGAACACGGCGATGATACCCCACCCCCGACACCGGGTTCATATAGGATTAATTCGTTTTAAGGCTTATCGACACTATTTATTTAAAAATCAGAAAATATTTTTAGATTATAAGGATATTTTTTTTTGTTTTTGAAATAATAATGATTTACCGATATAACCTTTGCTAATTGGTGGAGGGGGGAGAATCAGGTTCATAACTTTCGCAAGGGTATTTGTGCGTAAGTCCATATAACGAACCCGACTGGAATTGAAACTTAATGATTTTCAATTCTCCATTAAACCAATCACACGTCCAAACTGTTATTGCCAAGTGGCCATCCATTTAGGTACTGACCAGTGTCGACATTGCTTAACTTCGGTAATCGTACGGAAACTGATATTTCAACGTGATATGGCCGTAAGCCTAAAAAATGAGAGAGCCAGAGATAGAAAGAGAGAGAGAGAGAGCCAGATAGAGAGAGAGATGCTGAATAGTCCTATAATAGTTTTTTTTATCATTTCACCATAAGTAAGGCAATAAAACCTCTAAGGCGCAAGGGAGTTACTGAGTGTGAGACAACATGGGGAAAATATACTATTAAGGAGAGAGAACAAGAATTGAGAAAACAGTAGATAACGATTGACACTGCATTTAAATTTTTGAATATCAAACTTGACCTGGAAGCAACAAGCCGGAAGGGAGTTCCACAAACGAGAACTGTTAGCATAAAACTTATGGTTACATCTAGCTATTTCAACTGGAAAATGATGGGACCTTACTGCCAATCTAGTACTGCGCTTAAATTTATAAAGTCTAGGTACCATAGAGAAAAGTTCATCAGAACAATTACCATGAAAGTAGTTATAGAAAAATACAGAAAAGTTACGTTATGGCGGTGGGTAAGTGACTGAAATCGAGATTCCAGGTCAGGACCAATAATATTTCAGATTCATCTTTGGCTTTTATCAAGAATCTCTGGCGAGAAAAATTGCCTCGTGCGACACAGTGAACACAGCTACGGTTTTAGCAATTAAAGTTAAGAATTTTTTAAGAAAAATTGCAACGAAAAAGTTCCTGTACTTAGAATCAGAAAATGGCCGTTGAAATTTCTGGCAGTTGAAATTATGAAAACTTGGAAAAACTGACAGAGGGAAACAACGATTAATCTGTCTAACGAACTTGAGTAAATTGATGGCAGAACATAAACTTTAGTGATAGTGGGAAAACCCTGCAAAGAATGGCCCTAGACCAACGTAACCATAAAAATAACTCCGAGTTCTTGGACACTAACAGTAATAACGCCAACAAGCCTGAACACCGCACACACAATATCATATGGTTTAACTCACCCTTTAGCAGCAACTTCAAAACCAATATCGGAAATTTTGATTTTTTCTAATCCATAAGCCTTTCACTCATTCCCCAACTCTAAAAAAGATTTCCAATAAAAACAACGTCAAAGTCAGCTACAGTTGTGCTAAAAATATCGAACAATATATATCACAACACAACAATGTTATAGTAAACAAACACTTAATCAACCAACAAAAACACCCACACAATTAAAGAATGCAGCTGCTGAAAAATAAAATGTGACCATTAAACAGCAAATGCATGGACAGAAGTTTAGTTTATAAAGCTAACATCAAATATACTGGCAAGTCAAGTTCTATTAGGGATCTAATGAAAACCATTGAAAAACACGCTTCTGCCATCACCAAATGGTATTAGCCTTTATTAAATATAACAGCAGCATTGTTCACTCTAAATTTTTCTGGAAAATAAAAAAGGAGAATAGAAAACCGACAATCACCTGGGATTACGTAACGAAATCTAAACCCTTTAGCGGTAAAAGCGATAAATGTAGCGAATGTCTTTCTGAGAAGATAATGATCCTAATAAATATGGGAAACCATAATTTGTTAAACAAAAGAAGTGAATTAATGAGCACTTGCATATATAGAAATAAATTCTTACTCAGGCACGTTGACTCAGATTAATGTAGTTTTCTACGCCATCGATACTGGTTTTAATGTTGCTATTATTATTATTATTATTATTATTATCATCACCTATCATTTTATTTTTATTATTTTTACTACATTACTTTATTCATTTTAGTATTACTATTGTCAATATTACATTTTATTATTATACTATTATTATCATTTTATCACAACAATTTTTTTTATTAATTTTATCACTAAAATAAGAAAATAATATTAATTTAATCAATTTTATCACTATTTTTTTACCCACCCTTGATTTTCAAACGTATATTTACAAAAGCGTCCGTAAATGTCATTTTTTAAACGAACAGAATTTCTAAGTTTTATTTTCAAATTTAAGTGTAAGTTTTATTTTTCTTTATAATTACATCTGCGATTGTCTTTGACGTGGTTGCAATGATCCTAGTATTCGAGACAACGAATTTATTTATAAGTTTTGTAGAAAGAGTGTAAGAGGGTAGGATTTTATGTTGTTGTTGTTTTTGCTATTGCTAGTGTTTAGTTTATTACACACACACACACACACACACACACACACACACACACACACACACACACACACATTCACACTTACGAATATACATTATCATCTGAATCCCATATAGACAAATTAGAATTATTTTACAATTATACATAAAGCGATATTTACGGTTTTCCAGTTACGCTTGTAATCCGTTTGAAAATACATGCATGCATATATATATATATATATATATATATATATATATATATATATATATATATATATATATATTTTTGTAATTTTGGTTTGATGAGGCAGATATTGAACATATACCTGCTGAAATAAATTTATTACGGGATTTTTCGAGATGAGTTAAGTTTTTTTTTCTTTTGTATATATATATATATATATAATATTTCTCTTTATACAATACATTGTGCTCTCTTCATGGATTTATCTTTTTAATATTTTATATTGAGAAGATCTACTTGGATTATCCTTTCCACTTACGAATTATATATATATATATATATATATATATATATATACACGCGCATACACACACGGTGAATGTCATAGACGAATCATGTGAGCAACAAGAAAATTTTAATATGAACGAACAATAATTACACATAATAAGAATAGAAGGTTTAGATAATTTGACACACACAGGACATACTGAAATCAAGAGAGGTAGAGAAAAACATTGAACAGACTACCTAACGATTTTGTGTAAATGGAAAACAGAACAGGGGATGGAAAATGATTTTAAGAGGTGAGAATTTTAGGAAATGATGGAGAGCCATAATTGTCAACATCCTGAAGAGACACAGTACATAGGAGAAGAAAAGTTTGTAAACCAAATGAATACAAAATCCCATTCATCTATGTTCCGTGTCCATTCAAGACGTTGGTAAATAGTTAACTCACAAACTCGAGTCAAAACACTATAAAATTATAAAAATAGATTTTTCTAGTAAAAATACTAGCAATAAATTTTTGGAAAAAAATTACCAGCAATACATTTTTTGAAAAAGAAATTACCAGCAATAGATTTGACTCTCGACAAAAACCTACTTTACAAAAATATGTCAATGAAACCTGATCTACAAACTGATTTCTTACAAAGAATACATATTCTATTTATCTGAATCTATCCTAAAAATCTTGTCGGCATTAAATAACCCATTGAGTTTGATATGCCATAAAACAAAATAAACCAAACCATTTAATAACATTGAAATATGTTACATTGATAAATGTTTCCTATTTGTTATTTATCTTATTCTGTCGGATTTCGATATATATTAGATCTGCATTTGATCCCAACTCACAGTATAATCTCTGAGTCTAAATTCCTTCCCTGGCATTCTTACCTTTAATCTGTCACGTGATTTTCAAATTCTCCAAGCCCCGCTTCCTCACTATTGATCACTAGAAATTTAAGATGTTAAGTGTAAGTGTCCTTTTTGTTTCCATTTTCGCTAAAACGTCGACGATGCTTTCCAGTAGCCCCCTTGCATCTTAGTGGCATTATCACCTTGCTTGGGGTGAATTGATATATATATATATATATATATATATGTATGTATGTATGTATATAAATAAAAAGAAAGAACAGTAAGATATAAAATCCGGTGTTCTTATAGATATTTTTATTTTTACAAAATAGTGCTCAATGTAAATTTACAGAGCATTAATATTATAAATTAATTGATTTAAAATATGTTTTTTTCGCTACAGTTCAACCATGTTTCAAAAATAGAAGCTAAAAACCCCGAATTTAATTTTGCAATTAAATTAAAAGCATTAGTTCCATTTTATCTTCAAGCGAATTTTGGAGTAACTTTTAAAAATTACCGGGTTTTAAAGACGCAGCTAAAATCACGTTTCCATGGTTACAGAATATTCTACTTAAATTGAACAAGGGATGTCTAGATTTTCCTTATGTCAGTATCATTGTATCAATTATTAGCTACAATTTGGTAAGGGGTAGGGATGTATTTTTACAATGAAACCTGACATCAGTTGAATGGATGTCGTCTGAATTTTTTTTTAAATTGTTAACGGTAAAAAAAATTTCAACGTAATTTTTAAATTTAAAAGATTTTCGGGTTTTTTTTTTTTTTTTTTTTTCCTAATACTTTTTATTTAACTACGATTTGAAATATTCTCCTTTTTAATTTTTATTTTACTATATTCTTTTTAAGAACAGTTAAATGTATTAGAATCCATTATATTATGTAGGATTATTTTAACATCAAGTTTAAGTATGTATATGAGGTTACATTTTTTTTTTTTTTTTTTTAAATTTATGACTATGACGGCACAAATGGTTACTTAATTTCACTGATTTAGTAAACTTTTATTTTATATATAAACCTAGTATTATAATGTTTCTCATGTAAGTACTAAGGACATGGGTCATTCAAAAGCTTACATCTTATGGCATTTCATATTAATTTTATTTTACTATAGGTGTTTTTTTGGATTCTTTTTAGTGCGTGTAGTATTATTTAAATGAAATTTAGGTTAGAATTCATTCAATTTAAATACAATTTTAATTACAATTTCAAAATTACAACTTTAAAATTTTAAGTGAGCTAAATAAAGCGCTATGATCAACCATATATGTGAGTGATTACATACACATACAGGTGAGTAAATAACTATTTATTTAATCAATGATATAGACAAAACAATGTTCAATATAGTTAGACAAGAGATATAATGTATATATTAATAATAACACATATACCTATGTTTACAGTATGACTCAAATTTTCATGGCTTCCCCATTCATCATGTACAAAAATTTATGAACTGTTAAATACTTTTTTTTTATCAATTCTGTGTCTCATGGGAGAAACACTGCATTTTATTTAGATTCAAAGATCAAGATTATTATAAATATAATATATATTGAGGAATAAATTCAAAATATAGATTGTTGATAGGTAGATATCGAAAAATAAACTAAGGTATTAATAAGTTTAATAGTGATATTGACCCGTTAATTTATATTATGTCAACGGATAAGATTATTGCAATATTAACTAAAAAAAAAAAAGCTGATAGTCACCAAATAAAAAGCTTGGGTAGAGAAAAAAAAATAAGGTAAGGAAAAGTAAAAAAATATAAATAATAATGAAAAATAATAAAACAATTAAATGGGCCGCAGGTCTATAATAACCGTTAAACGCTATTATGGTGTAAGGGAGATAGAATATAAAAAAGTATTGAAGGCAGGTAAGTGGGGGGGGGTATTAAAGTAGATGTTAGGTTAATGCTTTTAACTACCATTGAAATATTTGAGAAAGGAACTCCTTCTTCGTATGCATGTGGACATAAGCGCACTACGCTGATTCAGCAGATTATGATTATCGATGTATTTTTTAATAGTTCGTTTTTCTACGAGGCACAGAGTTCATTTTTCTTTGTTGAGAAAAGGTTCGGTTTTAGCGATGAGATACCAATTTACTACAGGTCTGTCTTCATTTCCCAGAAAGATTTAGAGAGTGTCGTGGTATTTGAATATTGTTTATTGGTATGTGCCATTTTATGATGGTAATAACTGGTTTTTCCAGTGGTTAGCATTGGAACCAAAATAAAATTTAGCCTCGCCATTATGTTCAATGTTAGCTTTATAAATAACGCCTTTCTACCTAACAACACTCTATATTTTGAATTTATACCGCAATAGTATATTATATTTATAATAATCTTGAACTTTAAATCCACAAGCAATGTAGCGTTTAATGAGACCGAGAAAACGCTATTGAACAGTTCATAATTTCTTGTACATGATGAATGGGTAAATCATGAAACTCTGAGTCGTACTGTAAACGTAGGTCTATGTGTAAGATAACGATATATATTTTTATTTAGCATGAACAATATTGGGGGAAAATGTATGATAAAGTGGAAAAGTTTTCTTGTAACGCGATTCGTTCTTTAGAACTTCATCGAACTTGCTCATTGGTAAGGCTTGCCATTGTGTTCGTACAGCGTTACAATTTTCGTACGCTTCCTTGAAGTAACGTCCATCGCAGAAAATGACCCGAGGATAACTAATCGACAGTCGAGACAATAGTGTCTGGGCGTGATGAAAATCTGATGCAATCACAGATGACGCAATATATTTCAAAGTCAAACAAATTTCACCAGACACCCAAATATAAATTCATATTACCGTACACAATTGTTAATGACCTAATCGGATGTAAAAATAGAAATCGATTAAATTTTGTCACTCCAGTGAGTCTAAGGAAACTAAAGCGGTTGTTTAATTTAATTCGCACAAGGGTATATATATATATATATATATATATATATATATATATATATATATGTGTGTGTGTAAGAGGACTGAGACTACATGACATTTCTCTACTTTTTCCACTTGAAATGTGTAAGAGACTACACTAAGTTTATTAAAAAGCAAAAAAAAAAAAAATAAACTTTCGTAGTCGGTGTTCCAGAAAAAAAGAAAACAAGGAATCCGACTGCATTTTTCCAAGATAGCAGGGCTTCCTTGTTTTGAAAACTGGTGCAACACGATCTACTTTTCTTAGCGTAAGACTATAAAAGGACGAAATGA
>CAHIKZ030000446.1:632500-740000 GCA_903632075.3 Acanthosepion pharaonis | reverse complement strand
TTCATTTTCCTTCACCTAGACTGATTGCTATCCAAGGTTATAGAACTAAGACTGCCCTGCTATTTTAGATGAGATGGATTTATACCTTTCCCAAGGGTATTAACACGTAAGTGACTGTAATGAACTCAACTGGAAT
This sequence comes from Acanthosepion pharaonis, assembly GCA_903632075.3. Classification (NCBI taxonomy): domain Eukaryota; kingdom Metazoa; phylum Mollusca; class Cephalopoda; order Sepiida; family Sepiidae; genus Acanthosepion; species Acanthosepion pharaonis. The sequence goes on along the minus strand of CAHIKZ030000446.1, from coordinate 739,864 downwards.
TCGAACTTGGTTCTCCGATTCCTCAATCCGAGCCGCTATCCATTACTCCACCTGTTTGAAAAATAAAGATGCTAAAAAACTGCCCCAAATTACATATACATTTTTTTTCCTTTTTCATAAAATTTATTAGGAAAAAATGATACTAATTAAAAAAAAATTGTAAAAAAATGAAAAATATTTCTTTAATTATATCAAATAGATATACTCACTTACGGGCTTGGAATTTCGATCCCAGATGTCGTGTTTTGCCAAAATGAAACACGATCGGAAAATTAAATGTTTAAACATTAAAATAGAAAATCTGCTCGTGTCAACTTTAGCTGATAAGACGCTGCATAAGTGCATGCATGTTCCGAGGTTGTTAAATATTTTATCAGATTTCATTTTACATTGTTTGTGTCTCTTGCGCATTTTCTACACCTTTCTCAGCACAAAAATTAAATGAATAATTGAATTTCAAACTGTCGTAAGCGATGAGAAATCTTCAATCCTCTTCGTAACATTTCCAAAGGTGTTTTTTGCTAACATTTTCAATAACTTTTCTTCATTTTTTTTGTGTGTTTATGTTTCATATGATTTCATTGTTGCTAGTTTTAATAAATTTATTGTTCGTTTTTTATCCTGTCATTCTAAGCCTCGTTCTGACTGGCTGAGCTCTGTTTTGAAAAAAAGAGAATCTACAAATTGAGAGAGAGAGGGTGTAGAGAGAAAATGGAGCAGAAAGAAAGGGTAGAATAGAGAGTAATGCAGAGAGAAGAATGCGACAGAAAGAAAGGTGTCGAAGAGAGAGAAGAAACAGTGAGTAGTATGGAGCATAAAGTTTAGAAAGAGCGAGAGAGGGAGAGGAAAGAAAGGTTTAGATGTGAGAGAGAGAGGAAGCAGAAAGAAGAATGGGTAAGAAAGAAAGGGATAAAAGAGTGAGAGAGGAGAAGCAGAGAGAAGAATGGAGCGGAAAGAAAGGGTAAAAAGAGAGGAATTAGAAAGAAAAATTTAGAAGGGGAAGAGGAGAAGCAGAGAGGAGAAGGAATTAGAAAGAAAGGTGTAGAAAAGTGAGAGGAAGTTTGCGCTCCGGGAAAAAGAAGCCAGAAGAAGAAAAAAATGAACTAAAAGAAAATAAAAATATGAAAGTTTAAGAAAGAAGGAAAGCATTAAAAAGTGGCAGAATTGATTGATGTTTTTTACGGTTTATCAACTCTTTGCGGATTATTTAAATCCGAAACATCTTAGATTGTTAGAATAATTCTTTTTTTCTTTTTTTTTTTTTTTTTTAAGCAAATACTGAATTAATATTTTTAAAAAAATAACAACGATATTTTTTTCAGATACAGGTTGTACTATTTAATCCATAACTGAGAGGTGGAGATGGATTCATACCTTAATCAAGGGTATTTGCGCGTAAGTGAATGTCTGAAATTCAAACTCGCCACTACAAATTTCTCATTCCGAGGATGTTATCCATTACCCCATCCAAAACTCGTGCATCCAAAACCCAAAACTGTAAACATTTTGATTTTAAAAGCTAGTAGAATGAGTGAGTGATTCTGTTTGTGTCTCTCTTTCTTTCACGCCTGAAGATTAATATAATTTAGTCGTTCTAATTCCCATTCATCACCATCTGACATTAGATTCAGTTAAATATTCATAAAATCATATATGTAAACACGGTCGTTGTTATTATGTCAGAAAGAAATTTTACATATTAACCGTAATGGCAATGGTAACTGTTATATTAGCCGTTTCCTTATAAGGAAACATTCGGCATTCATTGACCGAGCATCCGGTTGAAATTTATAAAATCTTTCTCTAAAATCAATGTTTCAGTAAAATAAGTTTACCAACTCCAGTAACTGTTATTGCTCTTTCCAGTACTGATGGGGGAGGGGGGAGGCTTTCTTTCCTAACCTTTTGTTTGAAGTCGCGTGGAGCGTCAACGTCGTTATTTTCTCTTCGAGTTACACGTGTTATCTATTTTAATTGTGGTTATCATTGAAAGTTTTCAAGTGATGTTGCTTCTATCATCTATTACAGTTCTTTGTTTGAGATTCTGTAGCGTCAGTTCATGAGGTTCGAAGAAGAATGGTCCTCGCTAAAATCTGCAGGCTTCGTTTGCTCGAAGCCATTTTTAATCATTGATCTGAGAAAGCGGTTTTATGCAGTTGACAGTTTAGATATTTCCGAACGAGTTTGACGTCATCTAGGACATCCATATGAAAGTCTCGATCGGACGAGGCTATTTAAAAATATGACTCTAGTTTTTAGGCCATTTTCCCCTTTTTTATAGCATCTGGCAGTGTATGACCAAACTACCCCCATGCATAGCCTATTCTATGTTCATTTTTTTTTGTATTTCCTCTGCTAAATTTATTATAATTGATCCATACACCGAGGTATTTGGAGTATTTAGCATTTACTAATTCCACATCTTAAACGTGATGGATTCAGAGTAAGGATCATCACTGATTTCATTCCAATTCCAGATCATAGTTTCTGTTTTAGAAAGGTTTATCTTGTGTCCTATTTCTTGGAACACTTGATAGATGATGTTGATTTTTTGTTCAGGATCATTCTTAATCCGACTATGAATACCTATGACATCAGCAGCACCACTCCTCATCATCAGTACATGATTGTCGGGAGGGAGAGCAGTAACACTGTTCTCTATGAGTAGATTCGTTTGGGACGTTTCATAGAATTCTTAACTGACCAGTGCTCATCTTGTCATATTTTGTATAGGTGCAGAGTTTAGGAAGAGATCAAATAAACTGGGGTCTCTCATTTCCTATGTATAAGTAACTTAGAACAATATTTTATTAATCTTAACAATGTTTGTTTTTAATTTTTATAAGGATTTTGGTTGCCTGGTTAAATTTTTGTGTCTCTTTATTGATCTTGTGTTCTTCAATTATTTTCATAAACACTACATTTCCTCAGAAACAGAGAAAAGAGTACCTAACTGTTACGTAATATCAGTCCACCTATATGGCAGTGAATGCTGAACAATGTCCTCAAAGATGAAGAAGAGATTTAAAGCAACAGAAATGTCGTTCTACAGAAGGATGCTGAGGATACCATGGACCGGATAGGTGACGAAGTTTTAGAGAAAATGAAAAAAAAAGACACTTATACTCAACACCAGGAAGAGACAGCTGAAATTTCTAAGGAAATTTCTGAAGAAAGAGGGCACAGAAAATTTGTTACTCACGGGACAGATTGAAGGCAAGTGAGCAAGATTTTGAAAACAACGCATTACCGGCCTAGCGAGCATGAGTAAATGGATGTCGGAACAAGGTTTAGGAAAAATAACAAAACGACAAAATTTATTACGAGCAACAAAAACAGGAAATTGTAGAGGGCCATGATCACCGACGTCCTTAAGGGACGCGTCACATAAAAGCAATATCGTTCAACAGAGATTTTTTTCTTTGTAAACACTAGCATTTCATCATCTCGAAACCGTAACTGCTTTCGGAAGAGGTAATGCCCAAATCCATGTTTAACTATAGTATTTTCACTTATAGACGAAACACACGGACGAAACAACAATGATAGTCCGCTATAATGTGAGTAAGCTTATCAGAAAATATGAAAAGAACTTACTTAAAATAGACAAAACTTGTCTATATTATTTAATAAAATATGCATTAATGAAAAATTGCAGCCTAAATATACACAATATATATATATATATATATATATATATATATATATATATATATATATACATATATATATATATATATAAATACATACATATACATACATATATATATATATATATATATATATATATATTTAAAAGAATCCTTACCAAAAACCTTTATTTTTTAACGAAAATTGTGAAAGCATGAAAAATTGCTACCCAGATACACTCAACACACACACACAAATGCACGCACACACACATATGCACACACACGCGCGCACACACACACACACGCACACAGACACGAACATAAATATATTGAAAGCGCTTGGCCGTAACAAACATCATTTGCAAGTAACGAAATTCGGCAACCATTACTGGAGGATATCGAATTCAAGGTGAGCAGATTTTTCCAAATAAAGTTCTCTATATTTAAAAAATACTAATTTAACTATTTAATATTAAAGATTTTTATTCTTCTATAAAAAGAAATATATTGAATGAGGCAATAAATGTGGCTACTCAGTATGTAAATATTTCTAATTATGACAAAAATAAAACATGCATAACATTTGTATTTAATTATCATAAATCATTAATAGGAATAATGTTAAATTAACTTAATGTTGCCTGGGAATTATGAATAATGATAATAATAATAATAATAATAATAGTAACTATGAGTATAATATAACCAATTCATGTAATTGTAGAAATAAAACATACCCTCTGGAAAATTACTGTCTAATCAATAATATGATATATAAAGCTAGGGTAACAAACAAACTGATGAAAATATTATAAAGGAACAAAAATATTCTAAAACAGAATTATTACAATCATAAAATATCTTTCGTGAGAAAAAATATGTTAATAATAGGACTCTTTTTCAATATTCATTACTACAAAAAGAAAAAGAATATCTACCGACATGAAATGGGAAATGATAAAAAAGATAACTCCTTGCAATATCAATAGAAGCAATAGTAAACAATGCGTAGTAGAAAATTTTGCAAAAAATCAGATTAAAAATCAATAATAAATTGCTAACTAAAAAATTAATTTCGGGAAAACTGCAAACATATTAATAAATATCTGGTTCAGTAAGACCCCCACCCCATAGAGGAGAACATGACTAAAGACTGTGTGTACGCCATCCCGTGCAGATGCGGAAAGAAATATAAAGGGGAAACACGTGGAAAAATCAGGCATGGCTGACCACATATGGAGAGAAAAGGGAGATCATCACTCTTTGTAGGATCAGATTGAAATCGTAACCAACGAACATCATTGGAAAATTCGTAAACTTAAGGAATCAGCACATATGCTAGGCCCAAAAATCTCCTGAGCCGACCAAGCATAGAAATGAATACAATATGGGAACTAGTAATAAGGAGTGCCAGAGAAAAGCGATAATAACAACGAAAATTTCAATATGAGCTCTGGTAAAAAAAAAAATGAAATAATAACAGCAAAAATTGCAATATGAGCACTGGTAGAAATGGTTGCTGAAGTCATTAGGTTTATAATACCCAGAAATCCTCAAGGACACATGGCACAGTTGATAAAGGCGTTAGTTAGGACCCAAAGAGTGTGAGTTCAATATCTGGTTAAGGCAGTAGAGAACTTGGAAAGGGGATTTAACTGATAATTAGACATTGTAGAAAAATCAGGCGTGGCTGACCACATATTACCCCAGCGAGAACCAGTCTACACCAGCGAGTGAAATAAAGGGTTCAATTCTGAAGAAGGCGTACAACGGCCGAAACGTTGTGATAAATATGGCAACAAAGATGAGGACAGTAGTCCGAATAATGTAAATAGTGAAAAACCAGAGGTAAAAAATAAGAGAATATTCTCATGAATTAATTTCAATAATTTTATAAATTTCAGGAGGTCTAATAAATTTCAAATAAATAATACCTTTTAAAATTTATTTAAAATGTTCTCATGCAAAATATTAAATAATAATAATAATAATGAGGACATCAACAATTCAATTTGTAGTTGGAGCCTCTGGATTGATATTCCGATAGACTAATTGAATGGATTCCTTTAAGAAATACACAAATTATACTCACATGTACAGCTCGCATATTACGAAGAGTTTTATCTATGTAAAATGTGTGCGAGCTGACCTTAGCCATTTCTGACCTTAGGTCTCTCCTTGAGAGCCAGAAGGAAATTTGTATACAACAGAAATCCAACGAATCAATAATAATAATAATAATAATAATAACATATTAAACATTATTAAACAAATTAAATATATGAAAAAATAATTAAAAATTAATTAATTTTTTTTCTTTTCCTCTATTCACAGACGGTTGCATGAGGAATCTTAGTGTGCTAATCCGGTCATATTCTTTTATTAATCTATCAGGAAATAAAACTGTAGAGTCTACCTGCGACATAAAGAACTGCAGTTATTCAGATGATGTCACTGAAGATGCGTGAAACGACATTAGGGCAGAATTGCTTGAAAACAACAGAGGTGAAATCACCGAAGCGATAAACCACAGCATTCAAATACTCAGCAGATTAACTCGCTGCTCTGAAAACATTGTTAACATACAAATCACTGGGAAACATCACAGAAGTAAATAATGTCATATACGCAACACCTTTAGCAGCTACTAATGTTTCAACACGCAAATACATGAAGATCAAGCGAAGATTTTAAATTAAATTAGTAAATGACATTTCACCAATCAAGGAAATGCTTAAAACAGAAACTGCAATTAAAGGTACAGAGAACAAAACGATATGAAAAGTGTTGTAGCTTCTATCGATAAAATACGATATTCCAAACGGACTTGAAGAATTTTTTCAGGGAAATTGGAAAAGCAGTTATAGAAGTCAAAACACCACCATATAATGAAGAAATCTAAAAATTTTGGGTGAATATTTGGAGCAACCCTAAGGAATATAACCCCAATGCATAATGGATCCAGCAAGAAGAAAGAATGATGCATAAACCTCTACAAGAATAGGAAAATATAGTCAAGAATAATTTTAGACAAGCTCTAACGATGCCACGGAAATGGAAAAGGCCAGGAAATGACAAGGTACCCAATTTTTGACTATCATCTGTCATCAATCCGTAAAACCCTTGCACAAACTATATGAATGCTAATTAATAATCCCAATGGAGTCACAGAATGGATCACTGTAGGCATTGTATATCTTGTACCAAAAACGGGTGAAACAGATGATCCGAAAAATTATAGACTAATAACATGTCTGTGCACCACATCACGTTTTTTCCTGACAGGCTGTCTTTTCCTGATCACGTCTTTTCCTGACAGGCTGTACTTCCTCTTTTCTCGATAAAAACAGCATTTTCCTCTTGTAACAGAAAGGGTGTCGGAGAGGTTCAGGTGGTTGTAAAGATCAGCTATTGATAAACAAAATAATCCTGGAAAATTGCAATAAAAGAGGTAGAAATCTCAGCACGTCATAAATAGATTACTGTAATGTCTTTGATAGTGTGCCACACTCTTGGGTCCTTAAGGCTTTGGAAATGTAAAAACTCTCAAAGTTAGGGAACTGGAGCAAAAAGAAGCCTATAGGTACTTAGGAATTAGCAAATGAGATAGAATAAGTATAACCAAATGAAGGAGAAAATAAGAAAAGAATACTACAGACGTGTGCATCTGGTATTGAATACCGAGCCGAATTAAAAAAAAAAACAGAATATCAACCATAAAGACCATGGATGTCCCTGTGGTACAACACTGTTTCAATATCCTTAACTGGGCCATAGCTGACATGAGGAGAATGGACGCCAAAAAGAGAAAGCTTCTCACTTGCCATCGTAGGCATTATTCCAACGCTCATGCTGATCGTCTGTATGTGCCCAGATCCGAAGGAGGCAGAGGATTAGTTCAACTAGAACTGTCTTACAAAACCCCAACAATAGGCCTTGAAAGATACCTGGAAACTACAAAAGACTGTATGATGATCTGCGTCAAAGAACATGAAAGAAATAAGAAACTTTATTCAGTAATAAGAGAAGCCAACGAGTTCAATATGGAGTTTCAAGGGGGTGAAAAAAATGTAAGATCGAAAGATACATGATCGCCCAAGTCTGTATCACGTACGGAACTTAACTGACTAATCAATTTTATGGGACTTTACACACAAACAGAACAATCAAAACTAATTGCCCAGACATCGTGATCAGTGACCAAAAAAAAACATGCCAGTGCTTGCAGACTATAATGCATCTTTGCAAAATACAAAGATCATGAAATCGAAATATCAAAATGTGGAACATGCGGACATCAACAATTTCATTTGTAGCTGCATCAAACGGATTGATTGAAAAAGATTCCGATAGACTCACTGAAGTGATTCCTGGTAGCCCATGCTTTAAAGAAATAGAAAAATTGTACTTACAAGTACAGCAGACACATTGCGAACAGCTTTATCTATGTAAAATATGTGTGATCTTGGAGGGGGGGTTGTTTCGTTTTTACAAAAAATGATCAGTAGAAAATGCCTTGAAGCCATTTCTGACCTTAGGTTTCTGGTTGGGACCCGGAAGGAAATGTGTATACAACAGAAATCAAAGGAAATAATAATAATAATATATTAAATATAATTAAATAAATTAAATATGAGAAAAATAATTAAAAATTAATCAAATATATAAAAATATAAGGAAATAATAATAATAATATAAATCAAATATATATAATTATAATTTTATAAAATTAAATGCTGATCGTCTGTATGTGCCCAGATCCGAAGGAGGCAGAGGATTAGTTCAACTAGAACTGTCTTACAAAACCCCAACAATAGGCCTTCAAAGATACCTGGAAACTACAAAAGACTGTATGATGATCTGCGTCAAAGAACATGAAAGAAATAAGAAATTTTGTTCAGTAATATGAGAAGCCTACAAGTTTAAGTTCTTCCGGCTATAATTCGGATCATAAGAGATGCCATATTTTATCCGCTGAAGTAAGCGCTCCTCAAGGAGGCAAATTTGCTATTCGCTGATAAAATGAGACACTGTATAAGCTCTCACGAGTTCAGTTCTACAGATTACTAGTGGCTCCATAAAAGGGAATTGAACAAGAATAAATTCTCAATCCTTCTTCTATTCAATCATTTTGAAGTATTGTTATCTACTGCTGGTAAAGCAGAACCTTTTCCTCGGAAATTCGCTTCCAACTTCAATCTCGACTCTTCAGGAATATCTTTGCCGGAGTTTTTTCCGGGCACGGAAGCTAAATTGAGTGATATGTACATAACTCCGTATACGATTTCTGCTATAATTTCCGAAATAGATCCCCAAAGCTTACGAACTTAACGGTATCCTTGCAATTGTTTTAAAGAAATGTACTCCTTAACTGGCTCCTGTTCCCTTCAAACACTGCAACAAATATCTTGCTGCTTCTTGCTTTCAAGCTTGTTGGAAATCTGCTGTAGTTCCTGTCTTTAAGAACTTTCTAATTCCTCGAATTATTGTCCTATTAGTTTTTTTACCACGTTTTAGCAGAGCGCTAGGGCTTTCATCAATACCAAATTTCTTAATAATCTCACTTCCTACGGTCTTCTTTCAGATAAACGATATGGCTTTAGTTTCTCTTGATCAAACCTCGATGCGATAACGGTTACTACTGGATTTTCTATCAGCCTATAGATAAGAACGGTGAGGCTCTGGCTGTGGCTTTAGATATCTCGAAAGGCGTTTGACAGCATGCCGGCCTTCTTCACGGTATCAAGGGCTGTGGTATGCCTGAACAAATATTTGACAATCCAATCGTTGTTAAAAAAAATTGTGTAACGAAAGTCGAGTTGAACGGCCATGCTTCTAGATCATTTCACATTGATGCGGGGGACCTCCAGGGCCCTATCCTAGGTTGTTTCTTATCTTCATCAACGGCCCTCCCGTTGTCATCAATTCCCGACTATGCTGATGATGCAACTATTTACTTCGGTCTTAATAGTAAGTTTGATCGGTTCGACAAAGTAAAACTGGCAGCTACTCCCGAAAATGACATTCAATCAGTTGTTTACTGGGGCAAGAAATGGCTTGTAGATTTTAACGGCTCCAAAACGAAAAACTGCTATCTTTTAATCATCATAGAGAACCATTTTTGCCTTCCACCGATATGGCTGATGCTAAGCTCCAAGAGAGCCACACAATGCGCGTCTTGGTCACACATTTTCCACTGAAATGAAGTGGTATGATTATATTTAAGAAAAGGAGACACGCCGACCTTCCTCACAAACTAAAGGGCTATGGTGTCTCAGGTCGAATATTTGATAACCCAGTGATTGCTAACAAATTGTGTAACGAAGGTCGAGGTGAACGGCCATGCTTCAAGATTATTTCACGCTGATTTCACGTCCGAAAAATTTCATAGAAAATATGCGTCCTCCGACAGGACGTTCGAGGAAATAATCGGAAATTTGTAGTTTAAAAGCAGTAAAATCGACCTTGCTAACCAGACGCTCTTTCGTAGCTAAACTGGATTAGTACGTCAGGCTATATGACGGTTCTGTGTAGAATAGAGCTTCGACTCCTGTATAAAATTTCTCGGACGTTCAGGCCGGTAAATGTTGTTAATATTGTTACAGAGCATTTACTTAAATATTTGTGTATATATAAATAACGTATAACAATGAAATATATTAAAATAATTGTCGAACTTAGTTCATTTCGTAATGGGTTGGTTAATAATTATCAGGCGATTTTTAAACTATGTTTATTATGAATAAAAAGAAACAGCAATTCAACAATAACATTTTTAAATGATTAATCCTAAGCTTATGATTATCGACACGCATTTTTATAACCTGAAAATAAAATAATATTTTTATTAAAAAAAGTAAACAAAACAGCAATTTTATTAATAACTCGCCAACATGTGAATGTGTGGCCAAGAGGTTAGAAAGTTAGTATTGCAACATGGTGAATTTGTCGGGGGTGGGGGTGATTTCTGGATAATGTCGACTTGGGGGGTTTGATACCAGCGTGCAGCACTATTGAAAGATGTCTGGAACCATATGACGGGTTGACCGAATCTTTGTGGACGATATTGCGCAGATGAAATTTTTGGGAAGGCATTACTAGCACCTAGTTACAAGTCATTGTGACCGAGATTTTGAGTGTAGTTTGAACCTTATTTAAACTGTCTATCAACATAGTTGCATTATAAAGCACAGATTGCGGGTGCTTAACAAAAACAAACGTGAGCGAGATGTCGGTAACAGGGATTAGCTAGCCACCCTAGCCAGACGGTTGTATTCTGAAACGAGCGGGCAGCCATAATAATCTGTGAATATATATATATATATATATATATATATATATATATATATATATATACTTGCGTATATGCATTTGTATTTTCTAACTTTTATACGCTTCTTTAGTTTCAGTATTATGTGTGCACGTCATAGAAATAGTGTGTACATGTCAGATATATTGTGTGTAACGTCAAAGACATTGTGTTGTACGTGCATGTCAAAGAGGAAGCTTGTGTTCTTGTGTCAATTAAAGACTATGTGCGCGTTTGTTGTTCTTTTTGCTTCTGAATTTAAATATTCAAATATGATCAGAAAACAAAATGATTATTCATTCACTTGCCGCGCTCTTTCTACTAAGACACCTGCTTGGCCAACTAAAGAAAAAAAAAAGAAAAAGCGCTAAAATTCCCTGATTTAAAAAAAAACAAAATGGATCGATAACAAATCTTTTGAATGAATAAAAACAGACGAAAAAAAGATTTTTTTTTAATGGCGATCCAAACAAAAACGAAAGCACTACGCATGCGCATCAAGAAAATGGCGAATGTCTATTAATGTTTTCATCGCTGGACCAAATATTGATATTAATAATGACATGGTATCAGCTGCACTGTTGTTTAAGTTGAATGATATAACTCAATAAAAATATAAGTTCCTTTATTTGATGCCACTGGTTCGAGCCTAGGAAAGAACACCTACTCCTTAACCTTTCGTTAGTAATGTTGGGTGTTTAAACACCCTATACAATTTCTTTCTTGATATTTAGCAAATGGCAAACTAATGTTCATGATTTGTCAAGTAGCTTTCTGAATTCCTCTGCTAATTAACTACAAAGAATAATAATATTTGTGTAATTATTGTGTAAAGAAATTTTGTTTCTTTACTGAAAATAAAATGAAAATGGTTTTGCATATTTGAGCTTTTGAAATTTAGCTCATTTTAATATTGACTTTTAATTCGATTTTTCAAAATGAAACCTTTCTTTTCAAATATTTATCCAATGAAAAGAGAAAGAACACTGAGGGCAGTATATAACAAGAGTATTAATGATCAAAATATATATCTGAAATATTTTAAATGGTGTGTTTGAAAACACTACGATATTAATCTTGTGACAATACCCCGCTGTACTAACGGATAGTTAAAAATCGTGACAATGCTAATATCGTGCCAGTAAAAAAAAAAAAATAAAAAAAAATAAAAAGGTGTGTCAAAAAGGCAGTTATTCCTTTGGAACCTCTGTTACTGTATATGCTTTCGATTCCTTCAGTAATGTATATTGTTTTAAAAAGCGATGATTAGAATTTTAATGAAAGTGGATATATACATTTCCTCTATTCTTGAGAAGTGACAACAAACATGTTAAATACTATTTATTTTTAGATTTCTTACTTGCAAGAATAATTTTATATTTACATGATTATAAAAAATGTGAACCAATTATAATGAAGTACTTATTATTTACCATTTTATAAAGAAATAAATATGAAAAGAACGTTTCTATTCATCTATATCTGCGTTTCTCAACCTTCTTAACCTTGTGGAATACTTGAAATAGTTTTCATGCCTCAAGGAATTCCTGCATAAAAATGATTTGTATACCATTATTAATATCTATCTCTTTCATATTTCTATTGTAGTTCACATAATATATGGACACAGCGCATGCGTCCTGTACTCTAATCCACCACTTACAGGTCCTGTCCATTAACCAATGAAAGCGTTTTACACTGACGCCATAAAGACATCGCTAAATACATTCCCTATGATTATTATAATTTTAAATAATATAAGAGGTTGAAGCCTTTAAAATAATAAGCAAAGATTTTCCAACAATATGCCGTTTGTGTGAAGTAAAATTAAAAATCTAAAATTCAACAAAAATGCGTTTCTCACTGAATCCCTTGTGACCTTTTACGGGGAACACCGGTTGTGAAACACTAATCTATATAAGACTAAAAGTCCGTGATTACGTGTGTGCTTTTGTGCTTGTGTTATGCGTCCGTCCGGTGCATAATTATTTAAGTTAATCTGATTTAAGTGAATATGATTTAAAAATACGAGTTGCTTATACAGTAATTATTTTAACTTTCTTCAAACAAACAATTTTTTTAATTAAAATATTTTAAAGTTAAAGACAGACACAAAGAGATTCCGCTTTGCTGTTTCGTCCAGTTGTTTGTAGAGTAATTATTTATAGTTCAGCATTTTTTAAACAAACAATATTTCAAATATTTTTTTAAAAAATGGGCATATTTGAAAAATGAAAATTAAAAATTTATCCCGGACATTCTATTCCTATTAAATACTGTAAACATTCAGTAAAACATTAAACATGAATTTGTAAACCAGACCAATGATGACACGAACGAATTGACATATTTAACTGAATCATAATAAAATTAACTTTCATTTTAATGGAATGTTGAAATCAACTTTAATGTTTTATAATCTAAACCGTCAGTGACCCAACGGGTCACGGGTAGTTTAGTATATATATAAAAATGTCTGAACAAGGAAATTTAAATAAGCGAATAACGACGAGTAACTTTAATTAAAAAAATTTAAAATAATGCATTTTCTGGCCATTTTTTTCATTTGTTTCGCCAGATGAATTCACTGAAATAAGTTAAGAGCATCTCTTCCTCTTACATATTTTAATAAGTTTTTAATTTTTTTTTTATAAATCTTTTGAATAAAAATATTTCTCTCCAAATTATTTCGGTTAACATACAGTTTAGCACCCACGTTCAGTTCGCATTAAAAATTTCCAGAATACATACATTGAGGTGTAACTGTACATGTTTCAATTGAATGTGGCTTGATAAATTTGATAAAATCTACCGCTTTGGAGTTATCGACAGTAAAAGTTCGGATTCATTCGCGTCGCGGGCAACCATTACCGTTGTTGTTTGTATACATTCGCTGCGGACTAGCTATGACTGGAATATTCAGTTCTCTTGATCCTTGCGCACACAATATAGCCTTCTTGCGCAGTAATTGGGACAAGTTGAGATGAGTAAGATCAGTAAAAATAGGCTGTTAACGATAATATTCTGCGCTTAGCATTCTGCAGTGAATATATGCAAACAACGCCAATAAAGACATTTATAAATATAAACAATAATTATCGCATTGTTCTTTGTCATATTTTTATAATCTTGTAAATAAACATTGCCGAGGGAGTAAGAAGTAACATTGGTTACAAAGGAATAAACGTCCTTTTGACACGAAAGTTAAACCTTGCCAAAATGATGATGCATGTTCGAGGTAGTTTTTTTCATTTTTCTTTTTCTGAAAATAGTGATAATATTTAAGTGTCACAGGTTTTACTAGAGTAATAATGAACATGTCATGAAAAGTTGAGAATCTTATGTCGACTTCGGTAACAAATGTTAACATGGCGCCAACAAGAAATGGCTGAATTCAAGACTTTGAGCTAAGAAATTTTTGCAATAATTCCAACATAACTAGAAATCTGGTAACGACAATATTCACGAAAACATTCTCAAAAATTTGTTTTCGTCTCATAGTGTACTAACATTATCATCTATTTCTATAAGAAATTATTGCTCTCCACTATTTCTATCCCAGCTCTTAGTATAACAACCCTGTTATTGTTCTGCTAGCCATTGACACAAGCTTTTTAGGTAGGTTACTCGCTTCTGCCTTTGTCCTGGGTATGATGATAAACTACATCCGGCAGCAATACCTCTGATCGGAAGAGTGGAGGTTTTGAGGAGCGTGGAACCACCTGTTAATTGTTTTTGTTCCCTAGATCCACCTTAATCCTGGGTGGTAGTACCTGTTAGGATCTCAGCTATGGGCAAATAGTGAACCCTCAAACTGAGCTCAAAACATAAAAATATAAAAAATACATTATAAAAATTACCGACAATACATTTTTGAAAAAGAAAATACCAAGGCACACGGGAAAATACTAATTTTTGCATTACATGACCCATAAGGTGTTGATATGCCGTTAAGAAACCCAACAAACCAAACGTACCCTCTGCCCTCTTGACTTCAGTATATCTTGTAAGTATCAGATTCTCCAAGCCCTCTTTCCTCATTATGTACCCTAGAAATGTTGTTGCATATTCCCTCTCTTCTGGGGAGGTCTTGGCCACTGCGCCAAATATGCAAAATGTTGTATAACCCCCTCGTTTTTTTTTGGGGGGGGGTCTCTTAGTTGACAGTCTTGAGGTGATCATAATAAAGTTGTCTTGTTCTCTTTCTTCTCTCGACCGGGTGATTGCTAGTTGATTTTTAATTTTGGAAGTAAAATGAGAACTTCAACAAAAGGGCTTTTGACTTAGTACTTTACTAAACACGTCAACGTGTACATTTTAATTAGAAGGTGGGTTCGCATTCTCAGCCCCACTGGGGTGCAAGTTCCCCGAGACACGAAATAACCACGTCTACTGTGTATGATATGTAAAAAACTCCCTGAAATTATTTTCTATCTCTCTATCGTTCCCACTTTTAGCTAATCCAATCAAAATCGACATCCTTATTTTGTCTACCATATGACCTTAAAGGTCAGCCTCAAAAGCTCTGAGCCAAAATACACTGCCACTGAAAATTAATAGTCTAAAACTAATATTTAACATTGTCAGCTGTCCTTATTTGAATCTAAATAAAAGTGTTTTTTGTTTTCATTTTCCTTAAAACTTCATTGTTGCTCACATTCTCCGCCCATGATATTCTCAGCATCCTTCTGTAGAATCACGTTTCTACTACCTCAAGCTTCATTAAACTATAGATGTACTTATTCTAGGCATGCTCTTAAAGTGTAGCACATCTACCACAGAACGAGTCAATCTTGAACAAATGCTGGGTAACTGGGTATACGTGTTAAATATACCGGGTGTCACAGCAAATTTGTCCAATTGTTAGATAAAGGTTTGAACTGTTCTACCTTAGAAATGATAAAAGATATCTTAATGGAATTCTCAGAGGTTTTTATAACATGATTGGGCTCTACTTCGAGCAATAAGAATGTATAATTGCTCTGTAAGCTTAACAGAAGAATCGTGATGAAATCGATCATAAACGAAAATAACATATTCATCATTAATTAATCATAGCTAAGGATCGGAAGCTCATGAAGGGTTGAAATAAAAGTCATATATATATATATATATATATATATATATATATATATTATTATTATTATTATTATTATTATTATTATTATTCCAGGATCATTTTCCAAATTATTCAAGATGATCTTCGCCCACTCTAACCTTCTAACTTTTTGTTCTGGAGTAACAAGGTGCCTCACAAGTTTCACGTATGATGTCATTTTCAAGTCTTTATTTCACTGCTTTTTAGAGTGTCATGGCTGAAAGTTCTATCTCCCGTGCCAAATGACTTATGAATTGAGTTGGATCTTTTCTAATTGATCTCTTTAACTCTAAGTTGAAATGATGATCCGTCTTCCTGTTGTGACCTCCTGATCCAGTTTTAATTTCTACTGTTCCCTCTTTTTAAAACTTGTTCACCGTTCTTTTGATGGTTCTTGAATGGACTTTGAAGATGATAGCCTGACTATGAATCTTGGTACTGAAGGCCTGAATGATATTTTTCGACTCACCACTGATCAGTTGGGAAGACAGTGGGCCTGACATAAAACGAATTTAATCTGTTCTCTTTCTAGCCGAATAACTCAAGGGATTTTCAGTGATTCTTACAAACAAAATGGTGTCAAGATGGCTAAACGTCTCATTTCGGAAAAACGAAACTCAATTAGTTTATTTATTTATTTATTTATTTTTTAGATATTAAATATTTTGTGGGATGAATAATTATGTTCTTACATGATTTGGATGATTTTGCTGTTACACCCAGTGTATATATATATATATATATATATATATATATATATATATATATATATATATATATATATGAATTGATGATGAGTTTGTGACACTGGGTTTCACGCTATTTGCGACAGTCAGACGAACTTATTAATTTTAAATTTTGGATTTTCATATGGTTGCGTATATCGTTTTTTTTTATGGCAGTGAGAGGGAAAATAGTCGGAACGCCACTCGTACGTACGCAGACATACATACACGCACGTTCACGCATTGCAGCTCACACATGGCTGCCAGCGAGGCGAAACGGTGTATTACCTAATTCGAGTTCATATCCAGTCTTATACTATTGCATTCACTTTCGCATTATTGGATTATCGAAAAGCATAGAACCACTCAACTGTAAAAGTAATACTGTTTATGAATACTCGTATTTTTGCAAGATTGCATTTCCAATAACAATAATCACAAAACAACACTAAAGACTTAGGTTGGTCACAAAAGCATCACAGTTTCGTGTAGATTAACTTGTCACTGATGTAAAAAGTGCCATTCGCGCACAAACAACTATTAACATAAAACAGATATTAGTCAATAATAACAAATTACTCTACGGTATTCAATGTAAAGAATTTTTCAAAACACTCCAAGTTATTATTATACAAGAGAAACAATCTGCATTAAATAGGATATATATCATTATATAACACACACACACACACACACACACACACAGATATATATATATATATATATATATATATATATATATATATATATATATATCTTCACGGAAGACGGTATTTTAAAATCCGCCTGAAAAATTATAACATAAAATATTCCAAGATGTGGGCACAGACTGAGCGCGATTAATTCCAAAGACCCTAACGTGGAACAAGCGGATGATAATTATAACAGATCTCAACGGTTGAACCAGCGGATGAAGAGGACTACGCATGACGGACATAATACAGAAGACGTCACTCGAAATTATAACAGCGTCAGCGGCAGTTCGTTGCAGTTTCATAACTGGATTCAGCTTCTCTCATTCAATATGTGCCGCAGAGGAAGGTCACGAAATCAAGTATGTGGCAAGGTGAGGTTCCCCATAAACAAATTCACGCAATCGGTACTTTCTTCTATTCTGATTTTCTCTCACCCCCAACCAACTCTTGCAAAGCCAGACGGCAATGGGGAATCGATGACGGGAGTAGGGTTTGCTGAAACTGGAAGATTCTAGTCCTGAACCTGCATGTTGGCAAATAATTTAGTCACCAACGCCATCATCATAAAGTAGAAATTAAATTCTTGGATACGAGATAAAGCCGATGACAACGATATAAAATATTTTAATATTCTCATTTCCGGTGTTGCTGAGTTGTGTGAAAGCTTTCTACGCATGCGACACGTATATTTAAACTTGAAAGACAACTTTCTAAAAAGTACCAGGATGTAGCTAACAGAAATAACGCCGGGGAAATATCAACAAGCCGTTGTGAGGAGTGTGACAATGAAATCAGGCATGGCTGATGGTGTATGGCGTGAAAAGCTCCTGTGGAATAAAGTAAAAATACTGGACAAGGGGGAACACTGGAGAGTTAGACGTCAGAGTGAATTAGCGCCTAAAGCTAGGATCCTCTTTAGCAGACCTACTCTGGAAAGAAACACGATATTTAATAAAGAAAGAAAGAAAATAGTGGTGGACAAGACGGAGGAAACGTTGGGATAACAACAACAAAGTTGAGGAGAATAGCCTGAATGTAAATTTGGACAGTTTATCTGCAATATTGATCCAGATGTGCAACAACTTATTCGAAAATTGGAATAATACAATAAAAATAAAACAGACCTTGTCGGTTGAATTATAAGTGCTATTCTATTATACAATGTTTGTGTGCAGTGAGCACTCCATCTTTCAAAACTGATATCAAGAATTAAAATTTAGTATGAAGTAGAGCATTAGTATACATTTCTGCTGATTTGTTAAAAGAAATTTAATAAGAAATCAGTAAAAGGCATTTCAAATATTAAAGGCTTGTAAAAAGTTTGTGCTTTTAAAAAAGGCAATAAACAAATCGATTTAATTTTTCGTAGGCACCTAAAATCCAATCGAAATTCAACTTGCCGATCATGCTTTCTTTTTTGTTTTCTTCCCTAACAGAACTGCATTTCTGTCATAAATTCATTTCTTGCGTGGTATTAAGGAGCTTACACTTTTCCAGAAATACATATTGCATATTATTCTCTAGAAATGAAAGTTTGGTAAAAGTCGTTGACAAGCATCTTGGCATTTATTGGGTCATATAGTTAAATCTTTTTAAAGTTAAATCTAGTTTGAATGCTTTACTCGGGACCAGTGACTCAAGGGAAGACTCATCACTCAAATGCTTAGGTGGACCAATTACAACATGATATATCAAAAATATTGATGTAGACCACATTCAACAATATGGTAGAGCTCAAATACTGAGGTAGAACACCTACAACAATATGGTAGTCTTCAAATACTGAAGTAGAGCACATACAACAATATGGCAGACCTTAATGGAGAAAAACGGAAAAATATTCGTGAATATGAAAGGATTATGATAAAAACACACAATGTTTGTAATATATTCAATCAAACATGTCTAAAACAGAATTTGCTGCCTAAATACACGCACGCACACACACACACACACACAGACACACACACACACATATATATATATATAGAGAGAGAGAGAGAAAGAGAGAGGGGGGAGGCAAGGTGGAGTAATGGATAGCGGCTCTGACTGAGAATCCATTACATTCACTTACGTGCTAATACCCTTGGGAAAGGTATGAATCCTCTTCTACTCCCAGAAGCAAGACAGACTGGGTTCTATAGCATGGATGGCGACTGGTCTAAGAGAAGGACAACTCTGAATTCAAACTGATGAGTTCAATGTATAAGTTTATATACAGTGCAATATATATATAAATAATATTATTCACACACACACACACACACACACACACACACACATACACATGTATATATGAATGAATGATAAGGAACAAATTATCCTATCAATCTGTTGTATTCCAATCCATGTTTGATTTATATTACTTCAATCTTTATTTTTAGTCGATACCCGAAGACAACGCTCCATTTATTTTAAATAGTTTTCTCGAGGGTTACGCAGGCCGGTTGACAAAATAAATGCTGTTTAGAAAGAACTTTTGAAGTAATAAAAATATGCTTGATTTAAAAAAAAAATGCATTAATTTTTAAAAGATTGCTTTGTGTGGGTTTTGGATACCTCGCTTTATTTTGAAGCTCTTTTTAGCCGAACGTTAAAAGCACACCGGATCAGACTGTGGTCCTCCTGCAAAGGGGACCGCAGGATCGAATTCCAAGTTTTCTCGGCTATTCAGGCCGGTAACCAAATTAAATATTATTTAAAATAGTTGAAGCGTCTACTCAAACACGGCTATCCACTAAAAACAACGTTTACAGTAGTAAAAATATGTCGGATTAAAAAATAAAAATCAGTCATATATATACCTACATATAATTATTTATTTAAAAATATGATTCCAACACGCTTATTTACCTAACGAGTTCTTTCCTATTTTCTATATATTTTTCACATATACCTATATATATATATATATATGTGTGTGTGTGTGTGTGTGTGTGTGTGTGTGTGTGTGTGTGTATTCAATTTTAACTTCGTGAAGTCAATGGTTAGACGTTGTCAATCATCCTTATTCTTGTAATCTTTACTTCCTGCCACTGCCCCTTTCACTCCTATAACTCCTCATTCATCGTTATCATTTTAACAGTAACCCCCCAACTTGGGTGACTCTCGAGGCTTTTATTAGGTGAACTAGGATAGTTATGGATTCTAGTACTTATTAGACCCACATAACACGTCGCGTAACCGCTGTTACTCAGGCGAAGGGAAGAGCGACATGTGTCTAATTTTATGGAACTTCCGTTTATAATCATTTATTTTATATTTTGTTTTCTTTTAATTTGATAAACTCAATTCTTTCGCCGTAAATTCTCTGGTCCTTATAGAATGAACAAAGTATTGACCATGTCGCCTGCGATTGGTTCAAATACATGCAGCGTGTGATACATCAGGAAGAATGTGAAGTCACCACATCAAAAAAAAAAAAAAAAAAGCGGGAAATGAGTAGAAGGAAAAGAAGATTAGATTCGCGCTATCGTCCAGAGTGGAAGAAAAATAAAACAGAGTAAAGAGAAGGTAAAACGAACCAATAAGATTAGAGAAGAAATCAAGTAAGACCGATATTATAGGGGAGTTGAACGGAAGAAAAAAAATAAAGAAGAAAGAGAAGAAATGCGAAACAAAAATGGAGGGGAGATCTTAATAAAGACCGGAAATGATAAAGAAGAAAAAAAAAGAAGAAATCTATACATGAAAAAGCGGGGAAGACAAAATGGCTAATTGTGCAGAAAAAAAAATTAAGTCAAGAAGAAAAATGAGACAACGAAGAGAAGAAAACAAATAAACAAAAACATTAACTCTCCAAGAATAAATTCAAATAAAAGAAACTTATAGAAGAAAGTATATCTATAGTAGGAACAAGATAAGGGTAGAAAGAAGAAAGAAAAAATAAAGACAATTGATTAAAACTAAAACATAAACCACTCTCCTTCTCTCTTTTTTCTACCCTTATCTTACCCAGATTAACCTCGTCATAGAATATATCCAGCTATAATTTAGCCTAATCCAGATGAATCTCGTCCTGGGTATGACGATAAACTACATCCAACAGCACAGCCTCTGATCAGGAGGTTTTGAGGAGCGTGGAACCACCTCTTAATTGCTGACGTTCTCAGGTCCGATACGGGGTGGTAGCACCTGTTAAGGTACCAGCCATGGGCAAATAGTTAAATTCCAAAATGGGGTTAAAATACTATGAAAATGTAAAAATAGGTTTTAATACCAGCAATACATTTTTGTAAAAAAGTATTACCAGCAATACATTTTTGAAAAAATATTCCTATTAATAAAAATCTCGTCGACCTTAAATGACCCATTGAGGTGTTGATATGCCGTAAAACAAAACAAAACAAAAAAACAATCCATATTAATCTCCATGGAGGTTGCGAATAGCTTACTTCGCATTTCGGACTCTAATCTAATCTAAACTATATCTGCTAAGCCTGTTTACACACGCATTTTACTATAAGTATCAACAAATATTTTTCAGTGCGTTAAAAAAACTGTTTTCTTTCCTTGACACCGCTATTATTTTAACCACCTTCACTTCTTTATTCACTTGACTTAAAATGTTTTTGTCCTTCCTTGCCTTTAAAGAGGTGCCCTTTGTCGTGCTGATGTTGCTACATGCCTTACTTCGTGCCTATCTCACACTGCGATTTTTTTCTAAGCTCTATACTAAACATTAAATCTGTTACGAAAAAAGAGCTAAACAAAATGAACACAAAACGATCAGCTTTAAAAAAGGACTCGTAACTGGAAAAACCGAATGAAAAAAGAATGTTAACAACAAATACTTTTTCACACCCAACCCAGTTCTGCGGAATCAGAATCAACGTTGAGTTTAAGCAAGGGAATGAGCCAATTGGAGTAAAGTGCCATGCAGATTTCAATTGTTCCCATTTGTGACGAATGCAGGTATCGATTTTTTTTTGTATGCTAGCATGCTAGTTAACATTCGTGTCAGTCAGCTATAGGCTCTCACTCTGGTCAGTAGAAAATGGCCGCAAACTCCGTTGAAGCATGAAAAATCGATTATTTCCACTATCGATAGGAGTTGGGAAATGCAATGTCGGTCTTGGCCTCCCCGCTAACTTGGAGCATGTGCATGTAAATTTTGGTGCAAATCCGTCGAAAATTGCGGTCGTGCATTCGTTACACACATGCACACATCCTGACTTTTATAGATAGAGATGAAAACAGACACCATAGCAAAAATATAAATAGAAAAATTCTTTGGTATACACCCCCATACAACCAAATGGTAAGAATTAAGTTAGGTCAAAAGATCCTTGCATCAATTAATAAACATTTTCAAAAGAAGGCGGAACTAACATCAAACGTCCTTTAATAATAATAAATACCGAAATCAAACGTCCCTATCTAAATATTTCTGGAAATTAAAAGAAACCGATAAGACACCAACAGTAAAATGGAAATTAATAAGAAAAGCTAAAGCTTGTAGGTCATTTAATGACCTATGTACTTTGTGCATACATGAAAAATTATACATTATTAAGTTTCTGAAAAATAAAGATTTACTAAGTCAAAGAAATGAAATAGCTGTTTTTTGTAGGCACTGTGAAATATTTTCCTTAAGTAATAATTAATTTTGAAAAAATAATAAAGAATAAAGACAAAACATACATTTTCATATTTGATCATTAATTAGTAATTAAATTATAATATATTTATTTGTAAAAATACCGAAAAGTCTATTAGTTATTAGAATGGTACTTTAATGACTTTAATACTTTAATTAATTTAATACTTTAACGGTACTTTAAATCTGTAAGAATAAATTTTAATTAATAAAATTTAAATATTAAAAATATGTTTTACACATATTTAAATAACCCTTTTAGAAGATCTTTGTGTGTACAGATATAGCGGATAAATAAAAATGCCATTTTTTGTCATTGAAAACCCTGACGACTCACTGAATAACGGGAGTATACGTTTGTGAGCAGGTACCCACACCCCACCTAAACTTAACCTGACTTTGTAAGTAGCATATATTGGATACATAAGCTGTCTAGGAAAATTAAAACGCAACAACCCCTAAATTAAAATAAATTTTCCTTAACTTTAACAGCTCATAATATCAATATTGTCGGCACTTATGAATTAAGTAATTTTCTTAGAAAGTTATTCCTAACATCGCTTGACAATGGAACGAGACTACGGAATTTTAATTTTAATTTTTATAATTAAATTTATAAATTTAGTTTTGGTTTGTAAACATGGAAATTTTCTGTGTCGCGATGGAATCATATATTTAAAAAGAAAATATTTATAATAATTATGAATCTTACAGTATTTTCTTATTATTTTAATATATATATATATATATATATATATATATATATATATATATATTATGAGGTATATTGAGGGTGTTATGAGGTATATTGACAGCTGACAATATTTATATATATATATATATATATATATATATATATATATATATATATAAAATGTAAACATAGTGGAAATTCGTTGTCTGTTATATTTAACAATATATATATATATATTCGTTGTCTGTTATATTTAACAGTATATATATATATATATATATATATATATATATATATATATATATATTGTTAAATATAACAGACAACGAATGTCTATTATTTACATTTATATATATATATATATATATATATATATATATATATATATATATATATATATTGACAGCTGTCTGTATACCTCATAACACCCTCAAACGCTTAACCTTGGAGCGAGTAGAATGTAGATCAACATGTTTTAGTCTTCAAGAAACGAGAGCAAGACCTAAAAGGTCAGTCAATCTAACAGTGATCTCATCCCGCAATCTTCACTCTTGCTCTATAGGTAGCCTCCTTTGTAAATCATTAGTGGGTCTTAAGTGCCACTGAAGATTATCGCACAATATTTCATAATTGAATCAATTAAGTTATCAGATCCTCATACGTCAACTCGTTTTTGACTTGGGTTCCAACCTGGACACGAGCAAAATGCAGACAGCTATCTAATCCCTACAGCGTTCTAGTCCCTAAAACAGTAAATAACATGTAAGGCTCCGAATGCTTCAGGTAAGTCAACTAGTTTATTTGTAACTTATGAATAACAGCTGATAAGCGCATTGAAAAGTGTACTGAGAAGAAGAAAAAAAGAAACCAACATTGATTTAGAAAGCGAAGAAGAGGAAGAACAGAAGAGTTGGATAGAATGCAGTAAAAGTAAATTCGTTTGCGTGAATTCCTGCAAATCAGCGTCTACCAAAAAAAAACTGCATTCAAGAGGAATTAAGGAAGAACAATTTAATCAAGACGGACGCAAGCAGAATCTGTCTCAGAATTCTTAGCAATATAAAGAGAGTTAAAAAAAATAAGCATGTGATCGCTGATAGGAGAATAAACGTTAGTTAAAATAAAATTCCATAGAAAACTAAATACTACAAGAAAGAAAGAAAGAAAGAACGAAAGAAAGAAAGAAAGAAAGAAAGAAAGAACGAAAGAAAGAAGAAAAAGAACGAAAGAAAGAAAGAACGAAAGAAAGAACGAAAGAAAGAAAGAAAGAAAGAACGAACGAAAGAAAGAAAGAACGAAAGAAAGAAAGAACGAAAGAAAGAAAGAACGAAAGAAAGAAGGAAAGAAAAAAGAAAGAAAGAAAGAAAGAACGAAAGAAAGAAAGAAAAGAAAGAAAAGAAAGAAAAGAAGAAAAGAAGAAAGAACGAAAGAAAACGAAAAGAACGAAAGAAAAGAACGAAAGAAAGAAAGAAAGAACGAAAGAAAAAAGAACGAAAGAAAGAACGAAAAGAAAGAAAGAAAAAAGAAAGAACGAAAAAAAGAAAAGAAAGAAAGAAAGAAAGAAGAACGAAAGAAAGAAACGAAAAAAAAGAACGAACGAAAGAAAGAAAGAACGAAAGAAAGAAAGAACGAAAGAAAGAACGAAAGAAAGAAAGAACGAAAGAAAGAAAGAACGAAAGAAAGAAGTGATTGAGGTAAGAAAGTAAAAAGTCAAAAGAACTGAAGATCACAAAGAACAGGGAAAGAAACGGATCTTTATATTATGGAAGCATTGCGAACCTTTAAAATAAGCCAATATATCGTCAGGCAAAGAGGCAGTCCACATTGTATTGGGCCCGACAAAGTCCTAAATTTCTCCGTCTAAAGACCCAAATCTACGAACATAAGAGAGAACTACATTGAGACAATCCTTTAAATTCGCTCGTAATGCACAGAAACAATACAGACCATGACTTCGATTTTATAAATACTGCCCTAATTAGAAAAATTATTATTACTAATTCATTATGCAGTAAATACTATGATTAAATATTTTACCGTCTATAAACACAGGTAAACACTTTATTACATCACCAACTTTTATAAAACCCATACTTAAAGAGTCTAGGATATATCTACCTGCCACTACCACCGACGTAACTTTAAAAAAAAAGTGTCCCCTCATACAAAACGTCCCCAAATCAACATACGAACAACCACCAAATATAGATAAAAATGTCGACTAGACACACATACACGTACATACAAACGAATATAAATCATAATCCCGCATAGACAAAATAGAATTATGATATACATGAATTATACACAAAAGACAGATGCATGCGATGTCTACTTAACCAATAAATAACAAACGGCACAAAAAATAAAAATAACATTTTTTTTTTCTCTTCCATATTTCATTTTCTGGGGAAGCTTTAATGAAAGATAAACATGTTAATCTATAAACCTTTCCCTATTTGTTCTTTACCGTATCATTCTGTCGGATTCCAGTCCATGTTTGATCAGAATTCAAAGTCAGAAATGTAGTTGTCCGTATAATCGACAGCGTAAAATATGATTCAGACATTCGATGTTGCATAGTAATACCGAAAAAAGCCTTTCAGAAACGAAGCAAAGTATTAGAAATATAGAAACACGTGCTGAATTGCTATGTAATATCTAATCTCCTATATGGCAATGGATGCTGAACAGTCGCCTGATAGATGAAGAAGAGACTTCAAATTTACAAAGATATAATTCTTCCGGCGAATACCATGCATAGAACATGTGCGTATCGTGGAAATGTTAACGAAAATAGAACCTTTTCCAAATTTGAACATTGCTGCCACCTCAGGTATGGCACTTCTTTTGCGTATTTATCATTGTTATCAATCCTGACCTGGCATCTTGCTTCATTTATTTTCCCGCCGTCATAACATAGCTTCTCTGGGACTTTTCCATAAATATGTCCATGGTAGTTCTTTTGATGAGCTTTCTTTTTTTGGTAGAGATTCTGAGGTATTATGGTGACTGTAGTAAGAATGGCAAGTAAGAATGTGTTGTTTTGGCGTAAGGAATACTGTGGTATGTTTGGTTCAGTATTTATGGCTAGCTAAGTTTAAGTATAAGACAGAAGAAGACCAGTCTTTCCCTATCTCCCCCCGATTTTGGCCTTGTGCTACATTTTTATATTTTACAAAATAAATATTGCTTTCTTCTTTAGTATCTCGATTTTACGAATTTAAGTGCAGTACTAGATTGGCGGTTAGCTCTCATCATTTTACACTTGAATTGGCTAGACGTAACCGTAAGTTTATTCTCTCGCACTTCTCGTTTGTGGGTCTCTCTTCCGGTCTCTACTTTCCAATCAACTTTGACCTTCAAAAGTTTTAATTCCGTGCCAATCATTATCTTTTGTCTTCTTAATTCTTGTTCTTTTATTACTCTCTCGACTTAATTATTTTTTCTTTTTCTTTTATTCTTTCATCCTCAGTAACGCCCTTGCATCTTAGTGGCTTTATTGTCTTGCTTCGAGTGAAATGATTGAAAAAAAAAACTCTAAGGATCCTATTGCTAACAAATTGAAATTTGAGAAACACATAAAGAGGAAAGAAGGCATAAGGAATATAACACTAACAAGACATACGCCAGACAAGAGAATCAGGAGTAAACAATGAATAAGCTAAGTTTCATCATACTGAAATATATATATATATATATATATATATATATATATATATATATATATATATATATATAGTCTGGCCACAAGGAAGACCATGTTACGCTAATTTTCTAAGTAAGAGACGCTTCCTAGTGATTTCACCGAAGTTCGACACACACCAAAGTACCAGAAATTTCTTTCTTCAGAATGTAGACGATCATGGCTATCCACAGCTTCCGATCCTTGAACGATCTAATCATCATATCTCAATATACCTCCTCGTCGCGCTCTGCCATCCATTTATATAAACTCGTCAAGTAGAGGAAGTTACACGCTGGTTCCTGCGACCTCTCCTTCCTCCAGTGCGTCCTGTGGAAGCACCATAGAGTAATGGACAGCAGTTCGGATTGAGGAATCTGAGAGCCGGGTTCGAATACTCGCCGAGTTCATTACATTCACTTACGTGCTAATACCCTTGATAAAGAGCAGAACAGATTGATCCCTTTCGCGTTGGTTGGCAACCAGTCTAGGAGAAGAAAAACTCTAAATTCAAACTAGCATGGAACTGCTTGGATCCCACTATCCTAAAGTGTGTATGCATCTGGGTAGCCTTTCTGGATTCAAATTTCCACTGAAATTCCTTCTATGAACTTGCACGTCATTCGGGATGTGGTACGTTTTTTATCCGGTTCAACTGATTCCAGATTAATTCCATAACAAGTTCAATAAGTATGTCCTGTGAATGTTTATTTCTCCCAGCCGTCTTTCTTCATTATATGTTTGCCATATAGGAAAAAAGTGTTTTCATATTCATATATTTTTCCGTATATTACAATTAAATAAGGAAAGAAGCGTACTGTAACAGTGATTCTTACTGTTACAGTGCATTTCTTGCCTAAGTTAATTGTAATATACGGCAAAATATTCGTGAATATGAAAGGATTATGATAAAAATAAGCAACAACATAACGTTTATAATTTATTCAATCAGACGTGCCTAAAAGAGGATTTGCTGCCTAAATACACAATTTCCCTAGCAGTACAACATTATAACCGACGTTTGTGTTTTTATATCGCCTTTTCTCCTTCCTACACATATGTAATTGCAACAATCTATCTATCTATCTATCTATCTATCTATCTATCTATCTATCTATCTGAGTCACTCTCTCAGTTGTCTCTCAAATTTTTCTTCTCTTTCCTTATTTATTTTCTCCCTGCCCTCTCTTTCTTTCTCTCACTCTACCTATAAATACTCCTTATTACCCTGTTTCTCCCCATATATAGCTATTGTTCTGTATATATCCACCATCGCTAGCTTGGTACAGAACAGGGCCAAATTTGAGAGATGGTGATTTAGAAAGCTCTGGGAATCTTTCCAGTGTGTTCTGCATGCCTCGAAAATCTGCATCACCAAACCCAAGCCGAAACGGCAGAAAATTCGTAAATATTTTTATCACCCAAGTAGACTTAGATATTTCTTTCTGTATCCATTTCCCAGCGACTATTTTCTCAATGTATTTATTTCTTTCTTTAAACTAATCTTGTTCTAACTTGTCTTCAAGTTCCCTCTTCCATCTATTTCTCTTTCTACGTAATCTTTTTTTTTTCTTTTATGGCCAAGTCCTTTTCTTACTTCTTCTCTCTCCTGTACTAAATTCAGCTTCCTAAAAACAAATGCAAGAAAAGAAATTTTGAAGACCTTCTCCGAATTAACGGAAATGACGTGTCTACTTAAACGATCTTCAGCTCAATTGTCGTCTGTTTGAAGCAAACTTTTCTTGTTGCTTTGGCTTTGAACGACAACCAACTCATTTTAAAATTCATCATCGAGAATCTTTCGGCTTCTGTACGCCTAATTCAAATAAAATTTCAAATAGAACACTTAATCAATTGTTCAATAAACAAATTTATAAATGGAATTATCATGCTTTAATTTTTTTCAAAAAATTAAACATTAAAATTTTAGAACGTACATATTAAAATCAATTCTATCCCCCACTCACACACACACACAGACGCGAGCGCATATATATATATATATATATATATATATATATATATATCGTCATCCACAGACAGACTGTTTCGCTGTATCACAGTTCATCAGTGTAGCTAGACGTCCGGTTGCCTGTTTGTGCAGTATCCTTTTAACTTTCTTCCTAGGAAAATGAATAGGTTACACTCACAACAACGCTATGGGCGTTACTTATTTTTTTACTTATGTTTTCTACTTTCACGTTTATACCAAAATACCGAATACACCAACCAGTAGAAGAAATAAATACTGTTTCAAATAAACGAAACGTCTTCTGAAATGCTGATATGTACTAAAAATAAAGTTTGAAGTAATATATATATATATATATATATATATATATATATATATATATATAAAAGTGGAGATTGAAGTCAACACCCAGAGGCGAGAGTCTGTTTCATGCTAAGCGCAATCATCAGGCCATGTGCACATGCAAACAGACTGTCGCCTCTGACTGTTGAATCAATATTCACTTTTATATTTGCATACGCACAAACTCCGATATTGAGCACTTTTACCCATAAATATAGTATAACTTTATGATGAAATATAGTTTTAAGTATAACCGGTAAATACTATATATATATATATATATATATATATATGATGAAATATAGTTTATATATATATATTAAAAAATAGGATTATACTGGTTACACGACCCGGTTTTCAACCACAAGTTTTCTTTTCAGGTGGTATTGGCAAATTTTGTTTTTTTGTTTTTTTTAGCGTTCCATTTCATTTATAAACCTAGCAGCATGATAGCATTTTGTTCGCTGGCCTGACATTGTTCTGAGCAACAACTATATATATATATATATATATATATATATATATATATATATATATATATATATATCCCTTTTGCTGTGGTGACCTCCTGATACAGTTTTCCCTTCTACTGTTCCCCTTTTAAAACATATCCACCGTTCTCGTAATGGTTTTTGAATGGATTTTGAAGATGGAAGCCTGAGTATGAACTATGGCACCATTACTGAAGGCCTGAATGATTTTTTTCCTCTCACCATTGCTCAATTTTAACCTGTTCTCTTTCTAGCTGAATAACTCAAAGGATTTTTCAGTGATATTTTCAAGAAATGATATCAAGATGGCTAAACGTCTTATCTGAAAACCTGGAAAAAAGAAATTCAATTAGTTTAGTGGGTTTTTTTTTTTTTTAGATATTTAACATTTTGTGGGATGGACAATTATGCTGTAACATATTTTGGACAATTTTGCTGTTACACCCAGTAGGTCATATTAGAAAACTACGGAAATACTTTATTTGACTAAAAAAATGATACCATAGTTTTATTCGAGTAAAAGATTGTGTCAAAAGAAATTGGAAATTTTCAGATTGATATTAAAAAAGAAATGGCGTATTTCACATTTATGAACACGAACTATTGTTACTCTCTCGCTTTCTTTTTTCCTTTCTTTCATTTTGTTTCTTTCTTTTTTTCTTTGCTCCGT
Source organism: Acanthosepion pharaonis (assembly GCA_903632075.3). Taxonomy (NCBI): domain Eukaryota; kingdom Metazoa; phylum Mollusca; class Cephalopoda; order Sepiida; family Sepiidae; genus Acanthosepion; species Acanthosepion pharaonis. Next base: position 708,952 of record CAHIKZ030000446.1, on the reverse strand, counting down.
TCATTCTATTTATATTTCTTTTTTTGTTTCTATATTTTCCCTTTCTTTTTATTTTCTTTTCTTTCATTTTTCTATTTTCTTTTGTTTTTCTTTTTTGCTTTGTTCTTTCTTTCGTCTTTCTTTTGTTTGTCTTTTTGTTTTTCTTTCGTTTTTCTTTCTTTATTTTTCTTTATTTGTTTTTACTCCGTTCTTTATTTATTTATTTATATTTCTTTTTTATTTCTATATTTTCTCTTTCTTATTATTTTTCTTTCTTTCCTTCGTCTTTCTTTCTTTTACGTTTTTATTTTGTTTCTCTTTCTTTATTTTTTTAGTTTTTCTTCTTTGTTCCATTCTTCCATACTTTTTTAATTTTCCTTTTGTATTTCTATATATTTCTCTTTCTCTTTACTTTCTTTCTTTCGTTTTTCTTTTCTTTTTTCTTTCGTATTTTTTTCTTTATTTTTCTTCATTTTTTTTTTCATAGTTAGGATCTCTCTTTATTTATTTCTTTATATTTATTTTTTATTTTTATATTTTTCTTTTTCCTTTTATTTTCCTTTAATCTTTCTTTCGTTTTTCATTTCGTTCTTCTTTCCTTTTTCTTTCTTTTTTATTTGCTCCGTTATTTATTTATTCATATTTATTTATTATTTCTATATTTTTCTCTTTCTTTTTTTTATTTTTCTCTTTTTCATCTTCTTTCGTCTTTCTTTCTTTTTATGTTTATTTTTCTTTTCTTTCTTACATTTTTCTTTCTTTTCTTTCTTTCTTTCTTTTTACTTTCTCGTTCTTTTCATTTTTCTTTTTTTTTATCACTTTCTTTTTCTTACTTTCTTTTTCTTTCTTTTTTCCTTTACTTTCTTTCTTTTTTCTTTCTTTTTTCAATTTCTTACTCTTTTGTTTCTTCTACTTTCTCCTTCATTAATTCTTTTCCTCTCTCTCTCTCTCTCTCTCTCTCCCTCTCTTTCTCGTTATTTTCTATCTCTGTTTTTTTTCTCTTTTCTTTACCATTTCTTAGTCTGTTCACGATACACGGTCAGGTTATGCCCTGATGTCTACTGGTGACGTACTTTAGATAATTTTCTGTAAAGCAAGCTCCAAATGTTTGTCCTTGAGTCGAATTTAAGATCAGACGAGATTTAAAATAAATATCCATTTATTCAGACCGCATCCAACATGTCTCGTTTTCTTTTTGAAGTAATTCATTTAAATATGGAAGCCGACAATGTCAAAACTAGAAATATTTACAGTGATCAACAGAGAAAATTGATGTTTTAAATTTTGCTAATGGCGTGAAGATAGATTCGCAAAACCTTCAGTCAGGGGCAAAAACGAATAAAGGAACAGTTGATAAATAGAAGAGTACATCCAAACGTTGAAGTCAAGTCTATTTCTATTCCCCTCTTCTCTCGTATTCACCTTCTTTATCTCTTCAAGACGTTCTTTCTCTCTATTTGTTCTCATTCTCCCTTTCTCTTCCTCTCCCTCACACTCGTGCTATAAGTTTTGCTTACGGCCATATCACTTTGATACAACGGTTCTCGCCCGAACACCGAAGTTAAGCAACATCGAACCTGGTCGTACCTAGATGAGTAAACTGGTCAGTACCTAGATGAGTAAACTGGTCAGTACCTAAATGAGTAACCGCTGTAAGCTTGAATGAGCGATGGTTTACTCCAAGGTTTATTTCATGTACACAGTAGCGTAGCTAAAGTGTGTGCCGTCCGGGGCAGCCCATGAGTTCCCCTTACCTCCGGCTCCCCACAACCATAAAACATATTATACAGTGACAGCCTCTTATATATATATATATATATATATATATATATATATATATATATATATATATAAATTGTGTATTTGGGCAGCAGTCCCTCTTTTATACAAGTTTCATTGAAAATGACTGACTGTGGTCAAGTTTATTTTATATAATTTCTCATGTGTTCGTATATTTTTTTCTTTTCAGGACATAAATTATATAAAAATTGTCTGACTGCCATTGTGTAGAGATTTTCACATGTTCTCGTTGTAATATCCTAATATATATATATATATATATATATATATATATATATATATATATATATATATATTATTTTTTTATAAAAAATTATAACATAAGTATGTTATAAAATCACTACAAAAATAGACATTTTGTTTCAACACACTCTGTGTCTTATCAAGTGATGATGTTAAAAGAAAATAAATGGTTTTAAAAGTTTCAGATTAATTAACGATCCTACACTAGGGGGAAACATTGTTACAAAAGCTAGAATAACCAATCAAAAACGAAGTATAGAAAGATTCAAAAGCTTGATAACGAAATTCTGCTCTAATAGCTATTCAGATCTTTAAATACGTGTAATATCAAAAATAATTTATGCTAATTAATAATTATAAATTTACATGATAAAATTTAATATTAAAATTAAAAACTGGCAATTTTTTAAAAACCAAATTTAATCACTATTAAGTTTAAAAAAAAACTACAAAATTATTGAGAAAAAAAAAAATATATATGTTTATTCAATTCATTTCTTCATTGAAATTACGTTCGACAAGACAATACGCTACAATACATCCGGTCATTTGATAATACATGTATATATATTTTTCTCTTTTTCCCTTTCTTTTCCGTTTTTATTTTAAAGTTTGTGAATATGGTCTTAAACTCACGCGTGACACAACAAAAATACAATTAGATTATAATACATAAGCATCCAGACATACACACACACTAAAAAAAAAAAAAAAAAAAAAAAAAAGGAGAGATGGGGGGAATACATGAACATCTCTACAGCCCTTTATGAAAAAAGGAGACGTGGAAACTAACACTTATACACACACAGATAAATGTGAATACACTCTACATATACATAGACACCGATATATACACATACATACATCCACAGACAATGGCATAGACATTGAGAAATCACAACCAGTAAATATTTCAGACTTAAATAAATGCTAACCACTTATTGAATTATAACTTAAGGGAGCAAATATACAAAGATAAAAATGTTTAAAATAATATTATTTAATATATTAAAACGAAAATTCTAAAACCATAAATATCAATAAAAATATATATATTATTAATCATATAAGTTGATAATAGTTCCATTATATATTTGGCAAAGAAAAACAGGATAAAGAAATCCACAAATATATACATATATATATATATATATATATATATATATATATACACGGCAGCAAAAACAAATTAACACACATAAATATATACTCATACATACATATACATACATACAGAAATACATACAAATAAATATATAAACATAAACATATACGTACATATACATATCTATGATAACAAGTACACATGTACGCACATATACATATAAACCTAAATACACACACATATATACACATAGACTTTTATGCACACATACTTAGATATATAAAAAAAAAAAAAACCGTCATGATATACCAAAGTTTCCATACCCACACATACACATAAACAAACTCATACATCAATAAATTTCCTTGTGTTCTTTTAATGTTTCAGTGTTCATTTTTCTGTATTTGTAGTGACCCTTGATCTCATTTTTGGACTGTTGGCAAAAGTGAATTTCCGCCTAAGTTGTCATAAATCATTAGGTTTGGTCTTAGTGGTGGCGATGACAGATGTGCTGATGTCAGATGCACCTCTATATATGCGTGTGTGTGTGTGTGTGTGCGCGCGCGCGTGCGCATGTGTGTCTGTGAAGTAGAATAAATTAAACCCTCAAAACTTATCTTCTCGAATTCGAGTTATGCGGGTATAATCCGCTCATCAATGGATAGATAGTTTGAATGTTTGATAGATATTCTCTCTATATGTGCGTGTATTGATGTGTATGTGTGTCTGTGAATTCGTGCGTGTGAATGTGTACATGTATGTGTGTCCATTGCTCACTAACAAGAAAAATAATTTGTTCTAAATAATTAATGGTTTTATTTTTAATACGACATTTCTATTACTTCAAACGGCATTATAGTGGATACTCGTATTTGAAATTTCAAATAAAAATAAAAACGGGGCGTTTATTTCAATACGGGTATCCACTATAATAACGTCTGAAGGAATAATTAATAAATAAACATTGCTTTAAAACTGTTACACCAGAAAAACTAATATTTTGACGTTTCAAATTTGTTCTTAAGTACATCATTGCCTGATGTAATCTCATTTAAAATTGTTTGATTATGTGCATGAGATATACATTAGACAGTAAGTTTGATTTCGGATCATTTTGGGCTCTGGATAGAGGTAGTACCATTGATGTCTGGTACACTGCACTTTCGGTTCCTCAACCATCACCTAAATCTCTCACGCAGTGGCTCCAAGTTACCATGCCCCGATAAACCGTTTCATCTGGCGGGCAAAACTATTGTGAGTGGGCGGTGTTAACTCCTCGACGCCGGTTAACCTGCCAAGGTGGAAGGGTTCCTCAGACGGTCTTCTAACACCTTGTATTACCTTGAAAATGAAATCAATCTATCTTCTTTCTTTTTATGTGCCATGTCCTTTCAGAACGTAGGCGATCATGGCTCTCCACCTCCCTCTATCCCTTGCAGCTCTCAACAAGTTTCTTCCCTCTGCTTCCTCCCCCAGACCATGTTCTGTCATCCACTTGCTTAAGTCCGCCAGTTATGTTACGCGTTGTTTTTCCTTGTCTCTCTTTCCCTCTATTCGACCCGTGAGTATCAGATTCTTCATGCCCTCCATCCTCATTATGTGTCCCAGAAACTTCAGCTGCCTCTTCCTGATATTAAGTCTAAGCTTCCTCCTTATTTGAGAGCTTTTTTAAGATCTCATCGTTGCTTACACGTTCGATCCATGATATAATTAGCATCCTTCTGTAGAACCACATTTCTGTCGCCCTGAGTCTCTTTTTCATCTTTGAGGAAATCGTCCAACATTCGCTGCCGTAAAGAAAGACAGAAGTCACGTAATAGCTCAGTATTCGTTTCTTTGTTACCAAAGAAATCTTCCTGTTTCTCTACAGTTCTCTACCCAACTTTTGGAATATGTTCTTGACCATCCCAATACGTCTACGGATCTCAGTCTCGCATTTACCGTCCTTTGTCAAGAAGCTATCATTTAAAACATATATTTTCCTTTCACTGTTTTATCAACTTTGCATTTTCTGCTCTTGTCCATTTTTATCAATTGATATTTTAGTGCTGTCAAAGTCAGGATAGATAATTTTATTGTATGTTAAATAAGGACTTCATCCCCAACTATTTTAGGCTTAAATCCTGATATATATATATATATATATATATATATATATACATATATATATATATATATATATATATATATATATATATATATATATATATATATATATATATATATATATATTGCAAGAAATAGATACAAATTATTTCCTAAAGGTATTATGAAAAATGAAATTTTCTAAAGGCATTATGAAAAATGCCTTTTAGGAAATAATTTGTATCTATTCCTTGCAATATGACGGTTTTGTACCTCCAACAAGTGTTTTGTTTACCTATAAGTTAATTCTTTTGAGCCTCTAAAACACGTTATATATATATATATATATATATATATATATATATATATATATAACGTTATATATATATATATATATATATATAACGTTATATATATATAACGTTATATATATATAACGTTATATATATATATATAACGTTATATATAACGTTATATATATGTATAACGTTATATATATATATATATATAAACATTATATATATATAACGTTATAACATTATATATATATATATATATAACGTTATATATATATATAACGTTATATATATATATATATATAACGTTATATATATATATATATATATATATATATATATATATATATATATATATATATATATATATATATATATATATAACGTGTTTTAGAGGCTCAAAAGAATTAACGTATAGGTAAATAAATATATATATATATATATATATATATATATATAACGTGTTTTAGAGGGTCAAAAGAATTAACGTATAGGAAAATAAAACACTATATATATATAACGTGTTTTAGAGGGTCAAAAGAATTAACGTATACGTAAACAAAAGACTATACGTTAATTCTTTTGAGCCTCTAAAACACGTTATATATATAAGAAAAAGAAAAAAGAATTAACAAATATATATATATATATATAAGGCATTAAAAACAAAATGGTTTGGGAATGCCCACATTAAAAAAGGCCGGTTTCGTGCCCTCATGACACCCTCGTGGGTGGGTGGCTGAATATCTCATGTGTGAACTGGTTTTCCGTCTTGGCCAGTTCGCATATATAAAATTTCCATCTTAAGGTGCTAGAGTCGCTTTTTACATCAGGTCTAGGCAAACAATCTCTTTGCAAACAAAGAGAGATTGTTTGATTGGACTTGCTGTTCTTAAGATTCTAGCAGCTTGGTTGGTATAATTTTTTCACATATATATATTTTTTTCCTTCCCTGTCCATTCATTCATGTCACCCATGACAGACTTTTTTTTTTTCCTCATAATCTAAATTCCAAGCCCTTTTTACACGAAACCGGTCGACTGGTTCCCTATTTTAAACTTATCATGGCCTGACGAGAATACTACATTTCTAGTTTTTAATGCCTTTAAACTTACGCTTTTTTCTAGTTTTTAATGCCTTGTACTGTTTCAAACCTATTTAAATATATATATATATATATATATATATATATATATATATATATATATGTAGTGTCGTAGTGGAGGAGCTTGCGTGTCACGAGGAAAATGAATGCAATATCGTCGAGAGCTCCGTCTCCTGGCAGGGTCAGCCATGGCAATATGGATGCAAGGAAGGATGGACCCGGCTAAGCTCGGTCCAACGCTTGGATGGACCGCAGTCAAGGTGACGTTATATATACGAGAACAAGTCGGCAACCCGATGCAAGCAGTCATCATGAATCTTCCTGTCAAGCACTGGTTTACCGCAGCGGATGGTGTCAACTGAAGTGTGTGTGTGTGTGTGTGTGCCATGCAGAGTCGAGCCATGGACCATTTCAAACAGTTTGCAGCCAAAGCTTTCATACTCAAAGAGTTTTCTTCTTCTAACATCTAAAGAACCAATTGGAGAAGAGCAGTCCACGAAAAGACATCACCATTCGAAAACACCAGAAGACAGATAGAAGAGACAAAGAGAGCTCAAAGAAAAGCCTGAGCTCTCTATCCCCTAAACCTTTCTACCCTTCCATGCGCTGACTGCGAACGTCTCCTCCCCATTTAACATAGGACTCATTTCACACAGAAGGAAATGTCGATGAGCACCACAATACTCGGCAATGAGTTACGCCAACGACGATAACTGCTTTACAATTTGTAAAATGGATTATAACACTTAAGTATAACCATTCCAGAATCACATTATGCAATTTGTGGCCAACAATCACCTAACAGATCACATAAGGATACAAATCCTTCTGGACGCATCTGGTCTTATCCCAGTCATCTTCTCAATAATGTGTAAAACCCTTAAGTTTATGGTCACATCACGAATAGTCATTGAAGGGATTGTTGCTGGAAAAAAGCAGTCTCCCAGCCAAAAATATGGGATGACAACATAGTCAAATGGACCTAACTCGATCTTGGATCCTTAAACAGAGGTACCCAGGAACGTTAACTCCGGAGTGACTTGAGTCATGTGAGTACCCATTTTGTTACAAACAGAGAGAGAGAGAGAGAGAGAGTGATTTTTGATGGAATGGCTACCTAAAATAAAAGCGCCCATATTCGGTCAAAATTGTTAAATACACAAAATCTAAATGCTTTTATACGCATGTATATATGGGTCATGACAAATAATTCCTCTTCATGGCAGAAGAGGAATTGCTTGGCAGAGCTATTCTCGAATGGTACCAATGGCAAGGAATGATCTCTGAACAAAGACGAGCTGTCTTTACTGAGTAAAAATACTCAGAACCGCCCAATTATTTTACTTATATATGGGGTGTGGGGGAGTGGATTGTTGGCTTTCATCAGTACGAAAGGAACTCAAATTATCACAGCTGGAGTTTGAACACAGCTCGCCGAATCCATTTATAGGGATATTAACCGGGAGGCCAACCGCACTTCTACAACTGCACAAATGAATACAGACGCAACTGACGCCATTTACAGCTAAAGCGAGACACGGCCTTCAAACCTGAACAGTTTTAATTACAGCTCAGTCCAGTTAACCTGAGGACACATGTTTAAAAATGAACGAACTAAAACAAGATGGCTAATTATGACTTGGTCGAAATGATGAGTTTACAAAGTATGGTTTACTAAGTTTGAATGTAAAGTACACCTGGCAGCAAGAGAGAATGGTAGTTTCGAAGATCGTGGAACCATCTCTTAATTGCTCTTGTTCCTAGGTCCATTCTGACCCGGAGTTGCAGCATCTGTTAGGGTTCCAGCTATGAGCAAATAATGAACTCCCCCCCCACCACCACAAAAGAAAACTATGAAAGTATAAAAATACCTTTTTACAGTAAAAATACCAATAATACATTTTTATATATATAAAAAAAGAGCAACAATACATTTTATCACCCTACCAACATAATAAGGCACATCCTCAAAGAAATAGAGCCTAAGGTATCCAGAAACTCTTCTAGTAAAATAATTTTTGAGGATAAAATGAAAAAATATAAATAGAAATTAGAGGGTTACAAAACCAAACTAGAATTTAAAATTCAAATAAAAAACATATGAAGAACAATTCGAGGAAAAGAAATATATCATTTAGTTTACCCCCCTTAAACTTAGAGGTAAAATGTAAAATAGGGAAATTATATTTCAAGTTAATTACTAAACATTTCCCAAAAAATTCAGAATTACATAAGATATTTAATAAAAACACAGTTAAATTAAGCTACAGATTCACTAGTAATGTAGAAACAATAAATAGAAAAAACGCCAAAAATCTCAAAACAAAATACAGTTAACACTAGTAATTCATGCAACTGTAGAAATAAAAATAGTTGTCCATTAAATGGAGTTTGTAAAACAGAAGCTATCATTTATAAAGCAGAAGTAACAGATATTAATGGCCAAAACAAAACGTACATAGGATGTATGGAAGGTACTTTCAAACGTAGATTGTACAATCATAGGTCGCCATTTAAACTAACAAATCTTAGGTACTCTACCAAACTAGCTAAACATGTGTGGAATTTAAAAGAAAAAAACTACGTGGATCCCATTGTAAGGCAGAATATTTTTAAAAAGTTAAAGCCTTACAACAACCACAACATTATTTGCAACTTCTGCCAACAGGAAAAATTAGCAATTATGACATTTCTGGATTCAAAGAACCTTTTAAACCATAAATCCGAAGTCTTAAGTCCTTGCTTACATATTAGAAAGTTCCTCTTAACCAAATATGAGGCTGGTTAAAAAAAAGTATGGTACATTTCAATTAACCCTACACCGATAAATTTATAATACCCTTGCCTTTCTTCTTCTTCTTCTTCTTCACATTCTCCTCCCCCTTTCTATTCCACAAAACGTCGTGCGTTTGTTTATTTATTTTTGAAAATAATAATATCACGTTCATTAGTCTTTTAAAAAAATAAAGCGTTAAGAGGTCATTTGATAAAAAATCGCCTGAGGATACTGTAAGATTAAAACCAGGATAGCGGATCCAACTGACCTCTTGATTTTTTTAAGTATATATATATATATATATATATATATATATATATATATATATAGAGAGAGAGAGAGAGAGAGAGAGAGATACAGATAGATAGATAGATAGATAGATAGATAGATAGATATCTGTCTATATATATTATATTTCTACTATTATATATATATATATATATATATATATATATATATATATATATATATATATATATATTTTCCACCAATTCCCAGTCAAATCCCTTATATTGAAACGTTTGTTTTGTAAAAAAATTCCATAGCTACAACAGATAAATTTAAAAATTCTAAAATAACTATAACAAAGCTCGATCGCGCGTGTTTTTTAAAAGTCACTATCAAAACATAATGCAGATTTTATCGGAGTTACAATATGTTATCTTTGTATTTCACCCTTGAAGATGATCTTAGGAAAGGTCGAAGGTAATAGGGTTAAAAAAAAAACTATGTCGTCTGTGAACATCAAGAAACTGATCAGACAACTGGAAAGGATCAGTATAAAAATATGTATAGACCATATTATTCATTGAAACATGTGTGCATGAAGATATCCAGTCTAAACACACACACAAACACACACACACACACACACACACACACACACATATATATATATATATATAATACTAATGATCTGAGAATGCTCTTGGGGAGATCGTGAATATAAATCAAAAATGGTTAGGACCAAAGAGAGAGCTTTTGAGGACGCTTGCATTGATCAAATAGGCTTCAGAGAACTGCCTGTTTAATGAAAAGTCTCTTCCAGAAATACCGTAGTCTGGAGCTTTCTATAGCAGCCCCTTGGGCCACACCTTGTCAAAAATCCTTGAGATATTTAAGGGGTTCGTTCTCATGATTAATCTGTTATCAGATACTTCACTGATTTTAAGCGTAATAACAGTTAAAACATCAGCAGTGGACCTAGAAAAGCTAAACTCATGCTACTTGTCGTTCAGGAGGTTACTTCTGTTGAAGTGATCGACAAACTTCTTGGTGATAGCCTCATAAAATTTGCTGATGGCACTAAGGTGGCAGATAGTGCGATATTGCGAAGTAGGTGAGAGCTCGGCCGCATTCTTGTAAACTGAGGACACAGCCGACATCTTCCATAGGTCTGAAACTTCTCTCCTTCAGTCAGCGGTTAAATAATTTTGCTAAGATTGTGGATAGCTCTCGGCTAAGATTCTTAAAAAAACAACAGATACATTTTATCCGGACTAAAAGCTTTCGTCGAGTTTAGGCTTTTTACGAGTGAAAAATTCTTCTGTCGAGATAGAGACTTCGCAAAGTTTAGCCTTATACGACGAGAATGAGATCTCAGTCGATCTATAATAAAGCATCATTTTTCTATGACACCATTTTCTATAACACGCGTGAAGCAAGGCTCCATTTAAACTTCTTTTCAACTTGGAGCACTTGCATATAGATGCTGCCGGCATTTTTCAGGACTTTCTTACATTGTTTGCGGGCAGTTCTCAATAAGGTAACATTTCTTCGACACCGTTCCCTCTGATGGAGATGACAGTAGTGGTTATGTTGAGCTCTGAGCGCAGCAGATTCAGAGGTGAAATAAGGTTACATATTCGGCTTTTGTCGATGCGTTTTATGAGGGATAAACTTCTCATATCATAAATAATCCATTCAGCGTTGAAGAAGGTTGTTCTGGAAACTCAATATTCGAAGAACGCTGATAGATCAGTTACAAATCCAAAGCTATACCAGCCAGGTTTGGTGTATCAGTAGATTATCCTATGAAATGAAATATCGGAAGAGGGTTTTGGTTTGGCCTCCATTTTGACATTGATCAGTGAATGGTCTGATGTAGCCACGGGAGGTAACAAAATTCATCGGAATATTTTTTTTCTAGATTATGTACCCAAAACACTATAAAAAAAAAACCCAAAATACATTATTCAAAAAAAAAAAAAAATAACATAACCCAAAAGATATTATTTAAAGAAAAAAAAATTTAATTTTCAAAAATATTTTCAAAATTTAAAATTCCCAGCGTCTCTCGTTCATGCGCATGTGTAGTCGAATCAACGTAAACAAATCTAGCCTGATGAAGTCCTAAAGGTCGAAACGCGTAACACGAGAACTTTTTTCCACTTTGTCATACCCCATAGAAAAAGGAGATATGTAACGTGAAGCTCCATTATTATTGAATTATACTTTAATATATATTCTTTCTGTTCTGCTTCTCCTCTTCTTCGTTTTTTTTTTTTCTGATTTCTCTTCTCTCCTTCTAATCTTTACCCCTTCATCTTTTTCTTCCTATTATGCCCCATTCCCTTCTCCTTTTGTCGTCATGTTATTCTCCGTTTATTTCCTCCACCTCCCACTCTACCAACGTCAACACCAACATCACCATTCTTATCCCATAAGTCACTTAAAACATTAGTCACAATAAAACAATATAACAACCGACATCTGCATATCTCTTAGTCGAACATTTTCTTTAATCACGCCGTAATTCACAGAAAGAAAAACATTAACGGAACTTCTGTCGGCTAATAAATGCTTGGTAGCCATTGTTAACATCCGGGCAGCCAATCGATTCTCTCTGAGCAGAACAAGCGTTTAACCGGAATCGGATGCAATAATTCAAGCGTTACGGTTATTAGATCCTTGGGGCATTTATATTTCTTTCTTTGTGTTTAACTTCTTTGTTCTTCGTCTCGCTTTGTAGTTCGAGGATTCGTTAAATCGGAAAAGTGATACGGTTTTTTCGCGATGATTTGTCTAAATGTGCAAGTCTTTTCTAGTCTGTTTTAACATTTCAAGTTATTACTCACAAATACATCCATTCATGTGTACATCTAGGGGTATATGTTTTACTGCAGGCGTGTGTGAGTTCAGATAACTTAGAGAAGTGGGTCAATCTATTTACAATAAATTCTCGATTTAAAGAACTAATTGCGGGCAGAACGTGTTCCTTAAGGCCGATAAAGCTCTGATTTCGTAAAGAAGAAGAAGCAAGTTTTGTAGATCACCGCATTATTTTATTAAATCCAGGATAACACGCAAGTGCAATGTTACGTAAAACTGTATAAAATATCAAATAAAACAATCGTATAAATCTTTCCTTGTTCATACCGAAAGGGTTTGTGAGAAGTTATGCTGCAGACGTAATCTTTAATGGAATTTACTTTTTACTTAGAAAAGGAGGCACGGTGGAGTGATGGATAGGAGGGCCGAGTTCGACTTCCAATCGAATCCATTACATTCCCTTACGTGCTAATACCCTTCCGATGAATCCTCTTCTTCTCCATCCAGCTATCTGTAAATAGCAGGACAGACTGGGTTCTATAGCCTTAGATGGCAACTAGTCTACCACAGAAAGAAATGGCAACCTACTGCGGAAAAAAAAATCTGCCTCGTCAGTCTAGTGTATCACGCATGGCATATAACTGACTGACTTTGGGCACCTCGACGTGATGTAATGGTTAGAAAGCTTGTCTTGCTAGACCAGTTACGACTGAGTAGTGAGTTCGATCTTCACTGGGTGCCCCATACTTTCGGCCTTGTGCCACATCTAAGCCGGGCTTAGAAAATCACTATAACTGACTGACTTAGAAATTTTCCGAAGCTTCATACGTAAATAATGTTATCATTTCTAACAGGTACTATGCTAATAGAATGATCAGTACTAGCTTTTAAAACTCAGTTTATCCAAGTACTTTACAGTTTCCTAAATCCGTAGATTAGCAAACATGAAACAAATTGTATCATATTCCTTTGTTATCCTCTCCCCCCACTCTCTCTCTCTCTCTCTCACACACACACACACACACACTATTGCCAAGTAGGATTTTTTATTCATAGTGAAAATTGTCTTTATCAATAGCTGAAATCTGTATCTGTTTTTAAGTTCGACCGAATTTCCCAGCTAATGCCGACATGTACTTAGTAACTTACAACGAACTTATAGTATTTTGTTAGTAACTTACAACGAACTCGATATATGCTTTAGTTTAGCATTTATCTAACTTCATTCAGTAAAAATAAAAAGACAGTCAGCAGCCACTCGTATCCGAGGATGCCAGCCTACTAGGGCAGTTGGTAATCCCAATTGCAGACGCCCGCTCAGGCACATTTGTGTTTGTTCAAAACCCACAGATCCCACCTGTGGTCCATACTGCAACTATGCTGAGTGGATCTTAGTTACACTTTCTGAACCAGACCAGCACTCTCAAACCCTCGGCCACGATGACTTGCGATCCAAATTTCGTATTTCAGATATTCCTTAAGTCGAGAGATGCTAAATTGAGGTTTTGCTGTTTGAGCCAAAGTTATCTAGCATTTCCATTGTCTTGCCAAACATTTAACTACAAGAGTAGGTAATAAATTATCCGCAATTTCGACATAACATATTTTTAGGTTTGTTACACTGCCTTCTGCACACGCGGGCTTATAACTGGTACCATTGTGGTCACGTGATCGAAGTTTCATCTAGATCGCGCCAGTTTTCTTGTTGCTGTTACAGTATAAACATGGCCGCTCCGCTAGCAGTGCGCACAAAAGAGGAACAAAGAGTAGTGTGGCGTAGCAAGGTTGGTGTTGGCTGTAAAAGTCTGAACTGGTGGCTCAAAAGAATGGAACATTTGCCATGGGATTCGCGATAGAATAGTGCTAAACTTGTGGGGTAGGAACAGTTGGGTGGAAAATAAGCTAGCTCTACAAGACCGCGTAAGCGATTTCGAAATCTGACAAGGCTGAAGAAGAAGGAATGAGTAGCGCCAGTCTAGATATGGCAGCAATATTCCATTTTCTTTTGTTTGATGACTCGTGTAAAGATAAAGCATAGAGGAAGGAGTCAGGTAATTTCGGTGGGGGAGTACAAGGAGCCCCTTCTTTTGGTGCAATGTAAAAAGGAAGTTCCGCAGTGTTGGAATGTCTGGATCTAAGCAGCATTCAAGGCTTTTTCCATGAACTGCGCGAACGAGTCAGGCGAAGAACAGATACGACACTTAGTATTTACTCGTTCCCTACGGACGATCCAATGTGAATATGGGCTAAGGCACATAATTGCCCGGTCCACGCAACCAATGTCGCGCTGGCGTCAATATTACACAGACCCTCTCTTTTTTAGTTCAAAGATGAACGGATATGGCACATGGCAGGTATAAAGCAGGGATCCCAAGCACGTGATCATCGACTTAGTTAAGAAAAATGCAACCAACATCACGCTGGCGTCGATATTAAAACATCGTTTAAGGGATGTGCTGTCGTAGTGTTAGAACTCCCTGGACCAAGAATCCCTCATTGATTTGTTGCGTTCTATCCGAAAACAGAAAAAAACATTTGGCAGATAACATGTAGTTTGTCTGCCCGAAGGTAGATTGTACTTACTTGCCACCCCACGCTGCAGGATCTGACACCGGGTCATTTTATTGTGGAGAGGGCGGCGCATGCACCCAGACGAGGTTAAAAAATATCCCAGCCCCTGCAACTGTCGGTTCAATTGGCATCGGTATCACTACCGTCCCCATCTCTCGGAGCGATGAGGGGGCTACTGTTGTGGTCAGCTCTTCCTTGACACCCGGCAATTCTTAATAATATTTTCAGTTGCGCTTCTGGTGAGATTCGAACCCGGGTCAGAATGTAAACGTTCTAACCAATCGGCCACGCGTCTGCAGGCAGTTACGACACTTTGATCCTTCCCCCGGAGTACATGAAAAGGCGACCTGATCCAAACTATAAATCTTCAGTCTCACCATTTTGTCGTTTTCTTATTGTCATCGTAAAAATAAACAAAGGATTCTCCTGAGAATAAATGTCACTTTTTATCTGATAAATGATTATATGAGAATTAACGAATATGAATATTTGCAAAAGAAAAATTACTTACCTTCTTCATCAAAGGAAAAAGTCACTTCACGGTAAACGCCCGCCATGCTAGCGACAGATTAAATTCCGTAAGGTGCCACTTTTTCGATTATTGGCAATAAACTGCTATCCCACAATCCTTTTCGCTTTCTTTTCAAAGTTGTCGCTCTGATTAATTTTCGCATTTAATTTTTGTTATTAGTCAAGATTTCATTTAATTTTTTTTTTAGACTGAAAAGATTTATTCCCCAACCCAGCCATTACTTTATTTTCCGCAGATCTTTCTTTCGTTCATGTTGTTTACTTCTCTCTTCCGACTTTCGATTTTTTTTATTATTTTGTTGCTTTTTTTTTAACCTTTTAAAATTAAATCTTACGTTCTTTTTTTTCTTTTAAAGAGTTCTTTCCTTTTCTTTTTAACATTTATTTTCATTCTTTCCTCTTACGAGATAGTCTTTCTTTTTCTCTCACAAGTGTTAAAAGATTCCAACTGTATTTTTCGTCTTTCTTTCTTTATTTCTTTCTTTCTTTTAGTGTTTTCTCTATTTTTCTTTCTCCCTTCCTCTTTCTTTCTTTCTTTCTTTTTCATTCTTTCTTTTATTCTTTCATCCTTTTTCGTTCTTTTAATTCTTTAGTGTTTCTCTCTTTTTCTTTTTTACTTTCCTCCTTTCTTTCTTTCTTTCTTTCTTTCCTCCCTTCTTTCTTTCTTTCTTTCTTTCAACGCTTCTATCCTCATATATCTTGTTTCGTTTGTCCGTTTGTTTGTCTTTTCCTTCCTCCATTCCTTCCTTCCTTCCTTCCTTCCTTCCTTCCTTCCTTCCTTCCATCTATCCATCATTTCTTCCTTTCTTTCAATACTTATTTTCTCATATAATTTTACCTGTTTTATTTGTTTGTCGCTTTCTTTCTGTCTTTATTTATATATTTCTTTCTTTCTTTCTTTCTTTCTTTCTTTCTTTCTTTCTTTCTTTCTTTCACTTTTTCTTTCTTTCTTTTTTCTTTCTTTCTTTATTTCGCTTTTTCTTTTTTCTTTCTTTACTATTTTTTATTGATTTCATTGATATTTTTCACAATACTCTCCTCTTCTCTCTCAATTTACTCTCTTTCTCTTCTTTTTCTTCCTTCTGATAAGCCTGAATACAGATATTCGAACAATTCATACACGAAAATAGATATGTGCGTATGTGTGTACATCTGTATACAGGAATTAGTGATAACAACGTATATGTGGAAAACATTTGAATTTGCACATATAAACTCAAGAATGAATAAACAACCACGATTTCATATTCACAAAAAACACACGAAATAAGACGAAGCGCTCAACGACATTAGCGCATGCGTGTTAGGCACACTTTCGTTCGATCTATTTCCTGTTCTCGAGTGTTAAGTATGCACCTACCATTTAAAGAGTATAACTGTTGCAGATAAATCTTGTTAAAATGCTATTGAAATCTAAAGTGGTACGAATAATCAAGTTGAATGAGATTTTTTTCTTTTTCTTCAAATTATCATCAATTGTATAAAATCGTTAATATTTTTTTTGTAATTCATCAAATGACAGAAATGTAAAAATATGTAATTGTCAACCATACGCGATAGTTCTTTGCTTTTATCCTGTCAACAATTGCCGGCTGCTGGGGTTAGTTCCCATCTTCTGTCAACTGTCAATAATACTTACACCTCTCACTCTCACTCTCACTCTCTCTCTCTCTCTCTCTCTATATATATATATATATATATATGTGTGTGTGTGTGTGTGTGTGTGTGTGTGTGTGTGAATTAAAATCAATGAAACCCAAACCAATTATGCCATACAGATGGCCATTTCATCCATGGGAGAAAAAAACATTCCTGGACTTGTCAATGCAAAATACATTTGTTAAAAATGCATTAGTTTTTTTTTTGTTTTTTTTTTAAATAACTAGATTTGGGGGTAAATTAAAAAAATACCACGGGTGACATCAATCTGTAGTATATATATATATATATATATATATATATATATATGTGTGTGTATTACAAGGTAACTTGTTATTAACTGATATCGTAGTTTTTTTTTACATTTCATGGCGACGATTTAGAAAGAATGAGTGTGTTATTCGAGACCTTATTAATTTTCTCTGGCAGGAATATTTGTCGAATGTGACCTCGAATTCGACAGGATATATATATATATATATATATGTGTGTGTGTGTGTTTGTGTGTGTGTGTGTGTGTGTGTGTGTGTGTGTGTGTGTGTGTGTGTGTGTGTGTGTGTGTGTGTGTACCATGTGTTTTTGATTACGTTTCTGACGTATATGTCAGCCTAATATATTTTGGGTTATGGGGTAATGACTCTGAACGAAATGGGGTAAAATCAAACACAGGACTTGGTCTTTTAACCCCGACTTTAAACAATGGAGAATTGAGTTATTTTGGCGTATAAACAGTCTGATATATGTGCGGAGAATTATGTATAAATTCAACTTGATTTTGAGGATACAACAGAGACGGGTTGGAACGACAGAGAGAGACGAGTCGCCAGACACAAACATATTTGCGCACCAGCTCAAGAAAGGGGCCCAATATTCACTTGAATTTCTGATTAAATCTTACTGAACACATAAATCGAAACTCCAAGTCGCTGCCTTCTGATCTTTTCGTGTTAATAGATGCCAGATATATCCGATTGTTAATTATTTTATTCGCCTTCATTAAATCATCTACATTTAATCAAAACTTGCATTATTATTTCTTCGGTGAGAGCTTGACTTTGTTTCCAGTCAGCCCAGTTGTCAACAAGAAGTTTACCATGGCTTATTGACTAAAAGAAGAAAGACAACTTCCTTCGTCAGTAAGAATCACATCACTTGAAGAACCAAGACTGAACGATTGGCGACTTATAATGACACCAATCCCTAAACCAATTTGGAAGCTGTATAACTCTCCTTATCCAATAGCCATGTGAGGATTGAGATATCGGAACAAGCAGGGTTCCGAACTGAGTAGCTGCATGTTGACAGAAAGCGAGACTAGACTAACGGGGCCAAGGAGAGACATGTACAGGAAGAGAGGATTTATATATATATATATATATATATATATATATATATATATATATATATGCGCAGTACTTAGTGGAATGAGCTCAACATCACTGATAGAGCTAACATACTCAGTTGTATGGATATAAGTGTGTGTGTGTGTATGTGTGTGTGTGTGTAAAAATTGTTAGAAAGATTCTGTACAAAAATTTATTGCATAGACTAAAATGAGAATTGAAAAAAGGCACCTAATATTAATATAGTGATATTTATTTATAATATATGAATCTTTACAGAGAAGAATTAATACTTTGTTACATACAAATGGATTTGCAGTGTTTATTTCTTAGAAAAATAATTTGTTGTTTTCCTTTTTTTAATTTTTTTTTTAATTTAACCGGTTTCGCTTAGCTTTTCAAAATTTTTTAACTCTTTCTATCTCCACGTGTTGATGCTTATGCTTTGAACAAATGAAAAAAACTGAAAATCAAGGTGCGTAACTGCCTATATATATCGTTTATGGTAAGGGGAATTTGGTAGAATGTATTTATGCAATGAATTAAGTAGGCTTTGAACTTGTTGATGAAAAAAATTATATATAAATGATCTTTAATATTTTCGTGTAAATTTTTGTATAAATCATAAAAAACATAAAATATATAAATTCATTTCCATCATATGTTTAGATTTTATCGTCATCGCTTTTTAAATAAGTAAACATTGCCAAAGAGTGACGGTAGTTAAAATAAGAAGCGGTGTCATGTGAGCAACCGTCCTTTTGATAATACGTCCTTATTGCGGTCACGAAAGATCATACTTGCCAATAACTATTTAGAGGATAACAATGATTATTCCAGATACAAGAGCTAACTATTTCACCCATATCTTGGGGAAAAGATGGATTCCAACATTTCGCAATGGTATTTGCACGTAAATTAATGTAACGAAGGCGATTGCAATTCGAACCTGGTTCTTTGATTTCTTCTTCCGTGATTCTACACGAAGTAGAGTTACAACACTTATAAGTCTTCTTTCAATATGAGAGTATGAATTATGTACTGTGTCCGTTCAGATCGTGTGCTTCCATGCTTTTCCACAGCTTCCTAACCTTTGTAATTCTTAGTAAGGCTTGTCTTTTCAGCACGCTTCCTATTCGCTGTTGTGCCAACCAATTACGTAATCTAGTCAGGTCGGTTATTCGTTGCTTTTCTCGTTGCTTTTCTCGTTGATTTTCTCGTTGTTTTTCTCGTTGCTTTTCTCAGTCCCTCTTTCCTGTGATTTTAATTTTGCTACCTTCACAACTGGCAAGCACATTTATTCCGGTCTATTAAACAGTAAAAAAATACACGCATCCCTCGTTTAATGCACGTTCGGTTAATGCGTTTTCGATTAGTGCGCTAAAATGTTTATATAACATAATTCGATTAGGGCGTACATAACATTCGATCAGTTCGGTAAAACATTCTTCATTTTAATCACAGTAACTGAAAATAGATTTTTTTATAGTTACCTAACATTACCCATGCTAATCAAGGGATTCCTGAAGTGTTAGGTCATGAAGGGCTGGCTTTTACAAGCTTGTGACCAGTTCACCAGTTCAAAGTGAAGAAGTTTTGACACGAGAATTAGAATCAGATGAGAAACTGAGGAATTCTTTTATTTGAATTTCTCAATAATTTTTTTAAGATAGAAAGCTTTCTAACTTAAAAACAATGTTATTCGGTTCTTAGTCCTTTTTGGAGAAAGAGAAACAGAATTCAACGTTCGATATCTATGGATGCCAGGTGGCATTCACTGATCGGCCATTGAACCATTTTAATCTCACAGTCCTTTAGTAATTGGGGGAGATAAATAAAATAGGAAAAAAAAACCTTGTTCGTATCACTTTTGGAAGAAGAGGTCAAATCTCCCTACCTATCTAGTAACAAACTTAAGTAATACACCTTTATCTATCTATCTATCTATCTATCTATCTATCTATCTATCTATCTATCTATGTTCCTTATCTATCTATCTATATATCTATCTATCTATCTATGTTCCTTATCTATCTATCTATCTATCTATCTATCTATCTATCTATCTATCTATCTATCTATCTAAATATGTTCCTTATCGCTCTATCTATTTATATATTCAAATGTGTTCTTTATCCATATATCTATCTAAATATGTTATCTATCTATCTATCTATCTATCTATCTATCTATCTATCTATCTACACATAGTTTTGTATTTCTTCTTTTAGTTAAACGGATGAAGCCAAAGAAAACGCAGACTAAGGTTTTCTCCGGCGAAAACGCGTCTTTGATTTTCCACTTTGTCTCATTATTTTCCCTTTTGTTTAGGATGCTATTATACATCCTACCATTATCTATCTATCTATCTATCTATCTATCTATCTATCTATCTATCTATCTATCTATCTAAATATGTTCCTTATCTATCTATCTATCTATCTATCTATCTACCTATCTATCTATCTAAATATGTTCCTTATCTATCTATCTATCTATCTATCTATCTATCTATCTATCTAAATATGTTCCTTATCTATCTATCTATCTATCTATCTATCTATCTATCTATGTCATAATACTATTCGTCTGTCTGTTTCTTTGAGAGCTGCTGAACATTTCTCGGGCTGTTCAATGAGGGATATTTTTTTTTAATTTTGATTTTTGTAACAGGGTTACACCGAGAAATTTATAGCAGCCCTAAATACACACATAAAATAAAAAGGACCACCTGCAAAATCTTCCTGTACTCATTCATGTTTCCTTCATTATTTTATTTTCTTTAAAAAGGAAACGAATCAATTATTCTTTTTTAATTTTCGTTTCTTTCTGTTTATTTTTTTTCCATTTTTTTTTTGCTTGTCTTTTGCTTTCGTTTTAGAGTTTTTATTTTTTCAGTTTTTGTTTTCTGTTGTTTTTTTTTTTTTGTTTTGTTTTTTTTTCAACTTTTCCATTTTATTTTTCGTTTTTCATTTCTTCCACATTTTTGGATTTTTTTTTTTTCAAATTTTTCCATTTTTTGTTGCTTTCTGTTTTGTTTTTTCACATTTCGATTTTTTTTCCATTTCTGTCAAATATTGTTTTCTAGCATCAATAATTTACTACATCTTATTTTTCTATTTAAGACTCAGTTTTAGGACGGTTCACTTTTTTAAAAAGAAAGACAAAAAAATTTTATTTTTTGTCGGTCTATAACTGTTTATACATAAATAAAACAATTTCTACGTATTTATTTATTAATTTCTCTCTCAATGTTTTATATTATTATTGCTAACCATCTTATAATTTCCTTTTTATCTCCACCTTGATTACTACATATTTTACAAGTAACCAGATGTAATAACTGCAGAGAGGCCAAGAAGGCTATATGCTTGAAAATAAAAAAAATCTTCTTAGTACTTGAGATCAAATAAATTCACGTAGTTATAAAAACGAGTCGCAACGCATTTTAAACGAAATAACAGCATAAGCATAGCTCTAAAAAGTGCAAATAGCAATTGTTTCTAGAATATTCTGTTTTTATTCAGGGTGGAAATTTGTGTCCTTTTTTTTTCTTTTTCCTTTTGCCAGACAAGATGCCGCGAATCTGAGATGCGATATTATTATCAAACAATCATCTATTTAGAGAGACTCATTCAGGTAGGAATCGATGGACGACAGTTCAATACTGAGATCGAATTAGGCCATTAGCATTTGTAACGACGATGATGTCAATAACGGAAAGGTTCAGATAGAACCAGGATGAGGAAAGAAAAGGCAGGGATACAAAAAAAAAAAGAAAGAAAGAAAGAAAGAAAAGGCTAAGCCTATCAATGAGAGGAAACAATAGAAAGAAGGGAACAAAAGGAAGACGATTAAAAGAAATAAGGTAGGAAAGAGATATAAAAATGAATACAACGGAATAAGAAAAAGCGACATAAAAAAAGGGTGAGAAAAAAAAAAGGAGAGAGAATGAACAGCCGAGAAAGAAGAAAAACGTAAAGACAGAAAGGAAAGAGAATAAATTAGTTGTAGAGAAATTTAAAGACCAAGAAGAGAGAGATTCGAAAAAATTATGGGATATATTAACAGGAAGTGGGGAAAGAGAGAAATTTACCACAAATAGAAGCCTTTAATACCTCGTAAAGCATCATCTCAATAAGCGTTCTTAAGGCAACCATTATAAACATTATTATCGTAACTGGCCAAGATGGTGGCTTACATTAGGTTGCTCGAAAAATGATATCCAATTTTAGAATTTTTATTATTTTAATCAGATTCACCCCATGCAACGCATTAAAACCACTATGACCCAAGGGGTTCCTGATTGTGAAAGAATTAGAAAACAGAAACATCAAGAAGCGATAACAATAGAAAAGTAATCAGGAAGACAGTAGATAACGATTGACATTGCGTTTCAATTTTTGAAGATGAATGTTGACTGGAACGCATGTAGCCGGAAATGTGTTCCAGAAGCGAGAAGTGCGAGCAAAGAAACTGTTAGCATAGAACTTACGGTTTCATCTAGCCATTTCAACTTGCTGCCAATCTATTAGGTTGGTGCAAAAATAATGACGTAATAATGTCGTTTTGTGACGTATTTTTAACGTCAAAAAACGACATTATTACGTCATTATTTTTGCACCAACCTAATATTACTGCACTTAAATTCAAAATTCAAAAAGTTTAGGTACCATAGCGAAGAGCGATATTTATTTCTGTTATAAATACAGAAAATGGGACACAGAGCAAAAATGGGAAATGGGGAAAAAAGGACGGTCTTCTTCTCTCTTACCTTTAAACATAGCTAGCCACAAACACTGACCCAAACATACCACAATATTCCTAACACAAAAACAACACATTACTTACCATTCTTACTATTAGGTTGGTGCAAAAATAATGACGTCATAATGTCGTTCTTTGACGTATTTTTTAACGTCAAAAAACGACATTATTACGTCATTATTTTTGCACCAACCTAATACATCCACCTCATTGTCTCTATGAAAATCCTAACTAGTCCCATATGTACAATTCATTGTCTGGGGGGGATAAAACAACAATTTAAAAACTAGCCCCAATGCATAGCGAAGAGCTCTATTTAGCTGCCCCCCACGTGGGGTAGCATGTGGCACAAGGCCGAGTTTAATGTGGGTCATCCTAGGCGGGTTCGAGAGCTGTCAACCTCCCCGAACGAAACCTTGCCCTTCGGCAAAGCTTCGTCCGGGTTCCTCCCTGCTAATGCAGAGAGTTCGACAGACGGCGGTTGCTGTAAGTTTGATACAGTTATAATGCATAGCGAAGAGCTCATCCGAATAATTACCATGAAAGTTGTCGTGGAGTATTTTCACAGTGGAGGCTTGTATTTCTAATAAGTCGTACAAAACGTTAGGAACTTGGAATACAATAGTCAATGACGCAGCAAATCTAGTTGTGATAGTTGGTACTTCAAATGTCCGAATCTCGACTGACGCGCTCAACACCGTTCTGCCAGACTTGCCACTGCTACTCCTACTTATTATCTATGGGAGAGTCCATTACCAAAGAATAGGTACTATGGCACAACAAAAGTATTTATAGAAAAGTCACAGGGAAGCACCTTTTCGGCGGTGGGAAAATGACTGAAGCTGAGA
The DNA here is from genome assembly GCA_903632075.3 of Acanthosepion pharaonis. NCBI lineage: Eukaryota > Metazoa > Mollusca > Cephalopoda > Sepiida > Sepiidae > Acanthosepion > Acanthosepion pharaonis. The sequence goes on along the minus strand of CAHIKZ030000446.1, from coordinate 684,793 downwards.
CGCCAGGTCAGGACCAATAATATTGCAGATTCTTCTTTGGATTTTATCAAGAATCTTTGAATATATAGCAGGAACACCAGTAGTGGTAACAATATACAAAGCATAGACGGATTGTAGACTTACAGGTATGTAAGATAGATTCTGGAGAGAAAAATTGCCTAGCATGACACAGTGAACCAACTTTCTTAGTAGCCAACCTACCAATGGATTCTATATAGTCTTTCCACTTCATATCAGCTGACAACATAAGCCCTAGAAGGCACAATCGGTCCCTTTCCTGGAGGATAGCATCAGCCAAGATGATGGAAGGCAGAGACGGGTCTACTTAACTTTTATTCCTAAATAAATTTATTTAAACAGTGTTTAAATCAGTCAAAATAAGAACCGTGAATATTTCTGTCATCGAGTTACAAAGTTATTTATGCCTTTACAATAATACCCTAATCTTTGAATTCAGTTTCTGAAATCAGAGGAATATAGTGGGTGTGACAAAGCCTCGTATTCACAGTTCTTTGCGCTTCTGCAACATCATCCTGACAACACGTGGCTGGTCACTGTCATGAAGCAGAATTGACCTCGTCGATTAACCAGGGCTGATCGCATTTTGCTTAACTGAATGTTCATTTTATGCAGATGTTGGCAGTAAACGTCACTGTAATGACTATAATCTACTGTTGGTGTAATTTCGATTTTGAAAAATGTTTGGGTGCTTCTGTGGTATCATCCTGGCAATATGCAACCGAACATTGGCATGAAGCATAATTGAACTTCGTTGATCAACAAGTGCCGGTCGCATTTTGCTTAACTGAATGTGCATTTCACCCAGTTGCTGGTAGTAAACTTCGACAGTGATGCTCTGGTTAGATTCTGTAATGGATAACCGTAATGGCGGACTTCCAGAACTTCAGAAGCCAACGCCATACTGTCCAATCACGAGTGGATCCTTTCCGCCATGCCTTTGAGATGGTCCGAAATTATTGAAATGCTGACATCCATTATCTGAGACTCTTCATTGACACTTGGACGTAGATTTTGTTCGACTAGTCTTTTCAGGTGTCAATTGTCAATTTCAGAAGGAGGTTCTCTTCCATTATGATCTCTAGGACTCATATCCCCACTGAGGAACTTCAGAAACCAGTGCTTCAATCGCAAGTGGATCCTTCATTCTGTGCTCTGTTAACTTTGGTAGCCTTTTGCGAAGCATTATGGCCAAGCTTGAATTTATGCAAAAAAAAGTAAAAGTACTTTTTTTTTATGTTCAAGGTGAAAGGTACATAATGTTTTAAGTTAAATTGTGAAAATAAGAGATTGATATTAAATTAGCAAAGATGACACTTTAATCATCAGGAATGAGTAATATATATTTGTGCAACTATTATAGGATATTAGAAAAAGGTTGATGCTAAAATCGGACATTATTTTCTGAACAATCTAATTAAAAAACAACTTATATATATAAATATATATATATATATATATATATAAAACATATTAATACCCATAAAAAGTAACAAAATTATTTAAATTTAAGTGGTAGTCAATGGGCAATAGATCAGAAGAATATGGTGTGTGTGGCAAAATTTCATATCCTAAGTCGGTGAGCTTCTGTGATAGCATCCTGGCAATATGGAGCCGAACATTGTCATGAAGCAAAATTGAACTTTGTCAATTAACCAGTGCAAGTCGTATTTTGCTTAACTGAATGTGCATTTCACCCGGTTGCTGGTAGTAAACCTCGGCAGTAATGTTCTTGTTAGATTCTAGAAAGCTCTAATGGATAATGCCAAAGGTGGTCTATCAGACTCTGATCATAATCTTATTTGGGTGCAGTTTCGGTTTTGGAAAGTGTTTGGGTGCTTCGTCAGGATTAAACCATTGAAACCATTGTTTATGATCGTCATAAAGGATCCATTTCTCATCACAAGACACTGTTCAATCAAGAAATGGATCATTAGAATTTCGCCGATGCAGCGTCGAACATACTTCAAAACATCGAACTCTTTGCCTTAGTAAAAGTCAAAGAGTTCGACCCATTTATCGAGTTCCTTCACCGTGCTAATTTTCTTGAGATGGTCTGATAACGTTAAAAATTGTCAGTCATTACCCGAGACATTTCTCTGACACTTTCATGTGGGTTTTGTTCAACTAGTGTTGATTGTCTTCTACCATCTTCAAGACACATATCCCCACTGAGGAACTTCAGAAAACAGCGCCATCATCTCCAATCAAAAGTGGATCCTTCACCCCATGCTCTGTTAATTATCGCCAACCTTGAACTGACGCAAAAAAGTAAACGCATCTCTTTTTTTCCCATGTTCAAGATTAAGCTAAATTTTGAAATATATTGATATAGGACTAATAAAGGGGACACTTTAATCATTAGGAATGAGTAAGATACTTTTGTGCAACTAATATAATAATAGAATGGATGATGCCCAACTCCTCGACAGGAGTTACGCCTGCCTGGTCTCAAGCTATCCACTGACATTAGGTGGAATAAATACATTGAACCAATAGCTTCATCTACCGCAAGGAAATTTGGTTCTCTGTGTCGTGCCAGAAAGGTTTTCTCGTCTGAATCCATCCTTCAAATCTATAAATCAACCATCCCTCCTTGCATGGAATATTGCTGACATATATGGTCTGGTGCCCCCGATGTATGTCTCGAGGTCCTCGATAAAATCTAGAGACGAATATGCGATGTGATAGGTCCTGATCTAGCATCTAGTCTTCAGTTTTCTCACTGACGTGCCGTGGCTTCCCTCTGTCTCTTCTACAACTAGTTTCACGGCAACTGTTCCGACTGGTTCCCAGACTGCATGAATTTAAGCGAGCTACTAGGCTGGCATCTCGGTCCCACCCTTTCACTGCCGAAACGGTTAAATGTAACCGTCTCTTCTACTCAAACAGCTTTTTCTCTCGCACTTCCCATCTGTGGAACTCCCTTCCGCTTACTTGTTTCCCTGATAATTATAATCTTCAAATATTCAAGTGTAATGTCAATCGACATCTTTTGATACCTTGATCTTATTCCCCGTCCTTCTCTGTATCCTTTCCCCAAACACGCCTCTTTAATCTTGTTCTCAATTCTCTAGTGCCACTCCTGCATTGCTTGGTGTGAATTGCTTATATATATATATAGTAGTTTAATTCAATTTAGTACTTTAATTCAATTTAATTCAAATGATTATATTGAAGTTTTCGGCTCTTGTTTTGAAACATGAGAACTCTAATGTAGCGTTGGAATCATATTTTAAATAAATAATTATATTTATGCAAAACTTTTGTATCGAGCACTATTTTTTAAAATAATAACAAAAATACTAGAGAACTTTGGATTATTTACCTAACGAGTTCTTTCCTATTTTCTATATTTTTTACACACACACACACACACACACACACACATATATATATATATATATATATATATATATATATATATATATATATATATATATATATATATTAGATCATAATTAAAAGGTTTATTCTAAAATCGAACTATTTTCCGAACGACCTAAGTGTAGTAAAAATAAAACGAACGTTCACAAATTCACCCAGGCATTTGAAGGCAGGCACACACATCCATAGGCGGCATAGCTGGGATATTTCATTAATCCTGTAATAAGTACATCCAGACTATTCCATCAACCGTATTCTGTTATAACGAACGGAACGGATCATGGAGCCAATGGCTATGGCAAACGCATGCTTTCGAACTTTTGGTAGGTGGGTTTATTCTCCAGAGTAATAGTTACGAAATTCTTCCCTGGCACCACTAGTCAGTGTTTGTCCAAGAAAAGTCCAGAATTTTGTAACTATTACAACGTTACATGTACTACAGTCGTAACAGCCGTAGGTGTGTCTAGGGCAAGACAGCCTGATAGCGACTATCCCCTTGTGAGCTGGTTTGGTAATTCATAGGTTTCCTTTTAGCATTCTCAAGGCAAGATAGCTAAATAAGAGAGCCCCATCTATCCTTGCTTCTTAAGTATTTGCGACAAACTGGACGTAATAAACACGACCAGAATTCGAACATACCAATTTCTCTTCCTGAGTCGCTAAACGTTACTCTCCCCGCACAATCTAAATAGCATATGAAAAAAAAAAGAACACAAAGATATTTCACTCACTCACACGCATATAAAATGTGTTTCAATAACTTTGACCGATTTTAAATGTGAATTAAGCTTAAGTGTCTAATGATTTTTTTTTCTTTTTCTTTTCAGATTTGGCGGACATTTGGTGATATTATTTTTTCCACATAATTGCCATGACTTAAATAATTCAGTGATTAAATAAAAAAGTAAATACATTTTCACCAATAACACTGATATATTTACTGCTGGCTTTGATCCGTCTTAATGAAACACCCTTATATATAATACATTTTAATGAAACACCCTTTATTACTTCAAGTGTCATTATGGTGGATACCCGTAGACGTCTGGTTTTTATTTGAAATAGTGTGTATCATGTCTACCGGCCTGCGCATTCGAGTAATCTTAATAAAGAGAATGTGATAACCAGTAGCGATCGAACCTGCGTCATCCTATGTAAGAAGGTTCGATCCATGCCCTAGAACACGTTCTCTTTATTTTAAAAAAAAAATGGGGATGCCGTGCACATTTGACCGAAGATCAACGTTTAAGGTTTTTTTATTCGGATAATTTTTTTTCTGGGTTCCGACCAAAGTTTAAATATAAACTGTCTAATAGGCCGGACGGAAAAGAAAAGGAATGAGGTAAAAAGAATGAAACACGAGAAATTTATGTCCAAATTCACTCAATGGTGGGTTCTGCACAAAACCTTCACCACTATAATCAAATCACATGTATAGGTGTCTGGCTGTTGGTTATTAGGAATTGAGTTGCTTGATCTTCATACGTCGATAAACGACAGGAGAGTTCAATATATATATATATATATATATATATATATATATATATATATATATATATATATATACTCAAACACTAATATTCCATGGTTATAATTTATTACATTGGAATCGTAATTTTGATCCAATTCATCAGACCTACAAATTAAAAAAGAATTTCTTTTTGATTTTGTAGGTCTGATTTAGGTTTTATTACAATTCTAATCATCGCTTTTTTAAAACAATAAGTGAAGGTAATTAAAGTAATAGCGATGTCAATGGAAACCCCGCCCAAGTTTGGCAAATATATATTCGTATATATATGCGTGAACGGAAAGTGGGTAGTAATTGTAACAGGATTTGGTGGTATATTTCAACATTTTTAAGACAAGTAAATTTAACACAACAGATTTTATATGTTTGTTTATATATATATACATACATATATTAGTGAATATACATGATCTCCAACGTCGATAACACGTTGAATATTATACATATTCACTAATATACACTTATAGCTGTTTCATAACAGTGAGCAATGTATTTATAACACCTTGGAAATAAATATACTTACGTACGTCCAAGTATTTGCGCATGTATGTACATTTTTTTTTACTTATCTCTCTCTCTCTCTCTCTCTCTCTCTATATATATATATATATATATATATATATATATATATATATATATATATATATATATATATATCATCGAGTCTAGAAGGAACCTCAAGAGAATGCAGAAAGCATTGGACAACCGTTTCGTCCGATATTTGGGACTCATCAGCAGTGCGCATCTACTACCGAGAATTGAAACCCGGACAGTTACGATATCAGACAAGCGTCATACCAACTGTACCAACGGGCCTAGTAACGAAGAGGTAGCGAATTAGACTCGATATAGCGCTGCTTTATCACATATTCCGTGGTGGAACTCATCCGAGTTTCCCTTACCCATAGGACCGCGCCTCGGTGTCGAAGAGGTAACGGATTAGACTCGAAATGATCCGGCGACGTCAAAATTGTCCAATTGTTAGATTGAACCTTTAAGCCCTGCGTTCCTGAACAATTTTAACCCTTTTGCTTGAGCTCCTGAATCAAAGGTCGCAAATAATTCGTATGTAATGTTTCATGGTAGATATACAAATAGTTAAAAGTGTTTACCCACCGTTCAAACGGTAGTTGAGCATTGTTATTTTTCTCTACCACTGTTCAACCGGTGGTTCAACTGGTGTTACATGATTGGTACATTTTTGCTGTTACACCTGGTCACCAAATTAGTTGGGCTTCGATCCTGGCTTAAAGCATTCGGATGTCTAGTCGTACTGAGGATCTTTGATACAGCGAATGACATAATTTAGCTCTTGAAAATATATTTCAATTGAGCACTGTTGAGTGATAAGCTAATTCTATAAACAACAGCCACCTGCGATAATGCAATGCTCTTCAGTAATATGAATGGAGCACTTCGGCTAATTGGCATTTGTTTACATTCGTAAAAACAATACGATAGATTTAGCTCTCTAACTCTGCCGAGTGAAGATAGCTCAGTGGTAGAAGCTCTAACTGACACCAAATTGGTTGGGTTTTGAAACAGTACTGTCTGCGAATGACATATTATAAATATATATATATATATATATATATATATATATATATATATATATATATATATATATATATATATGGTTAAAAAGATTCGCACAAATGATTCAAGCTACAGGCGTTAAACAATAAAATCCCAGGCCATAAGTCTCTGCCGACATAAAGGTAATACAAATTCTTCTCAGTTGATCAATTATTAAGCGTGAACCAAATGGCCTGAAAGGTACTTATCTATATGTTGGTACTTTAGTCTTTCTGTTATTGAATCTACTTTGTTGATCGAATTCCATAATGCACAATTTTCTCCTGGAGCAACAATATACATCTTCCAAACCTTGCCACACAAACATGTGTCGGGTTTGATATACGGCTACTCTCACCCCGATCGTACAACTCCCATAAAAAATATATATAAGTCAAATAAGCCTTTATAGTGAGTTGATTCTGGGAGAATTGGAAATCCTGATAGAAGTTACTACTGGTGCACAGTCTTAACAAGATAAATTATGCTGATGACACAGAAGTGAATGGTGGACAATCTCCTCACAGATGAAGTAACACAAATTTGGTTTTACAGATGGATGCTGAGAATACCATGGACCAAACATGTGACTAATGAGGAAGTTTTAGGGACAGTAGAAAAAAAGGACACTTATACTTAACATCAGAATGTTGAAATTAAACAGGGAATAAACCTCTACTCCGGCTTGAAAGACCGGGGTGATTGTGAACCGGCCGAGCTGTGGTACAGCGAAACAGTACTGTCTGCGAACACACACACACACACATATATATATATATATATATATATATATATATATATATAGAATGATACAATATGGCAACCCGTATGGAATTTCCAGTATATAGATCCAGGTTGATCTCTATATCAAAAGACAGAGCAAAATTATTATTAATTAAAGAATATCAAACACTTAAAATCCCAAAGGTAATAATTTTTTATTTCATGACAGGTCTAAAAAACAGAAGCTCTCAATCATCAAGAACTACAAACAAATAAAAAAAAAAATAGTGATTTGTTTTTAGGTCTTCTCTAATTAATATATATATATTGCGTGTATGTGCGCGTCTGTGTGTGTGTGTCTGTGTGTGCGTGTTTGTATGTGTGTGCGTGTGTGTGTGTGCGTGTGTGTATGTGTGTAATTTTTTTACCCATTCTGAATAAATAGTTGTTTGATCGTTTTCAAGTATCTCGGTCCTATGAGTATCAAATTCTCTAAACTCTCTTTTTTCATTATTCGCCCTAGAAATGTCAACTGTCTCTTTCTGTTTCCATTTTCCTTAAAACTATGTCGTTACTGTTTGGAAATTTGAAGCAGTTCAAATTGACTTCCCTTGTAACGATTAAACTGACAAGCGCGTATCGCATATTTCTACGTTTTGTTATATTCTGTGTATGTTAAATATTTTGTACCTATATTAGATATTTGATGCACACTTCAATATATCATCTCCTGTGGAGAAAGACATTTTATTTAATGTGGGTTCTTACTTTTGTATCATAATGGCTTCTTGAATTCTGAGGATTTTCCTCTCGAGAATTTTTTTTTAAAGATAGGTTTTCTTAAATTTTATATATATATATATATATATATATATATATATATATATATATATATATATATATATATATGCATGTTTAATTAAAAACGACAGACAAGGTACTACGGTTAAGCTTTTATTTAATTTTTCTTGTGTTCGCACAAGAGCTTTCTTTCTGGACAAAGTGTGTGTAAGAACGAACATTATCTATGCGTTCAAATGCCCTTTAAGGAACTGTGTCCTTGATCAAACTGGACTCATAAATATTAGGTTGGTGCAAAAATAATGACGTAATAATGTCGTTTTTGACGTATTTTTTAACGTCAAAAAACGACATTATTACGTCATTATTTTTGCACCAACCTAATAATTACATCGGTTACACAACTACATGTTTATCCAGACGTCTTACGTTACACCTATGTGATCACAGCTCCATCAGAACCCATTTAAACACACACACACAAATTTACCAGACTCCATTAGGAACATACTAGTAGAAAACACAAATATATTAACTGCATCCACCTTCAAAAAAAGACTAAAAATAATGGAAGCTTTAATAATAAAAAAGAAAAAGCCAACTCTTAACAATATTAACTACAAACAAAGCCACAATGTGCTAACCGTATTCGGAAACTAAAAACATCACTACCACACACTAAGACATACATAGAACGCACACACTCAATTAAGCTGAAAAATCGAATCCTCCTTGATAATGGCTAAAGGTATAGCCGAAAGCGCTCGGAAATATAAAACATTTGGACAGTTCTTACACACCCTTTGTCCAGAAAAGTAAGCTCTTGAAACAGAAGAAAAATTAAATAAAAACTTAACCGTGGTACCTTGTCTGTCGTTTTTAATGAAACATGCATAAAGGAAGGATTGCTGCCTAAATATACAACTATATATATATATATATATATATATATATATATATATATATATATATATATGACAAAGTGCAGAATGTTTTGTTGTGAGGCGTTCCGTCCTTTCAGACTAAATTTGTCATAGGACGCTGTGAATTTAAAATCTCTAGGGAGTGCCAAGATCGCAAGGTCATCCGCAGTAAATTTCCGCCCTGGAAACATTTCACCATTCCTGGTAGAACTTCTATTATCAACGTGTGGATTATTTTCTTACAAAAGAGATGGAAATAGAAAGAAAAATAATCCGAATGAAAACAGCCAAATAAAAAAAAAAAAAAATAATTTAATTTATTTTTTTAAATTCCCAGCATCCCTTGTTCGTGCGCATGTGTAGTAGCATGGCGTAACAAATATAGTCAGATGAAGTCCTAGAGGACGAAACACGTCACTAGAAAACGTTTTTTCATTTTGTCATACATTTTCCCTAATATTGTTCTTGATATATAAAAATATATATGGTTATCTATCTATCTATATATATATATATATATATATATATATATATATATATATATATATATATATATATATATATTTCTGTCTGTATGGGGTTGCTAAAGACGAACAATGGACGGCAAAAGAGCTAGAGGAGAAATATGACCGAGCGAAAAGAAAACTTTAAGATCTCATTCGCAAACGAGACAAAACGGGAGAAGTAGAGAAGACACAGGGACCATAACAGATGATTTGTATTAGAGCCATATCGATTGAACAACGATATTCACTATGGTAATCCGAGAGAGACTTGGAAAAAGGATTCGACGCATTAAAAGAATAAGCAGAACGCGAAAGAAAAGAACAAAAATAGACGCCAGTATCTTTTCTTAAACACGGGAATTAGAAAGAATACTAGAAGGGTTCATCATGCACTTGTGAAGAGTTATCGTTCCTGACATCACCACCTGGTGTGTAAAGAAAGACTGAATAGAGGCACACCGGAGAAAGATGAAAAAAAAAAGACATGATGAACATAATAAAAAACATGAACAAATAAAATTCATGTAATAGATTAAATAAAATAAGGGTCGTAAAAAAGAAGTTTTGATCCACTTAGCTACAATTTTCCAGATATAATAAAAAAAATCGACACGTACACATAAAGATAATCGACGAATTAAGAAAACGTCAGTTCAGGAAGTTTTTTAATATAGGACAATGTATTAGGTTGGTGCAAAAATAATGACGTAATAATGTCGTTTTTGACGTTAAAAATACGTCAAAACGACATTATTGCGTCATTATTTTGCACCAACCTAATATTAATTTCTATCTACATAGAACCGCCGTTTTGGGCTGGCATTTCGAGAAAATTTGTAAAGTTATATTAAATATTTCCGGAAATTACCTCTGACACATGACTTTTTACATAATTAACCAACAGATAAAACAGTTTGCTAGAGTTATATACAAAGATATTACACGGGCGCTTTTAAATATGACATAACTGCGACAATGTATTATCAGGATCAGTTTCAATTTCACTTTAATATTTTAAACCTTTATTTAATTTCACTTTTGTTTTAATTTGCACATGAGAGGTGAAATTGTGTTACTACATAAAACAAACCGATAATTCTGTACTATAATTCCAGAATTTATATATATATATATATATATATATATATATATATATATATATATATATATATATATATATATACTCGATTCTCCAGTCGGGTTCGACGTATGAGGGTCAAGCAGATCAGTTTCCAGGAAACTGACAGCCCAACACCGGCACATGAGATTCGATTATAGTGATGAAGGCTTTGTGCAGGACCATCCACACTTTTTGAAGGGACGAATACAGAGACCTGGTGCACTACGTGCCACAAGGTCCCCAAACAACCCCAACTTAGGTTTTGAATTCAGAGTTGTCCTTCTCCTAGACCAGTTGCCATCCGAGGCTATAGAACCCAGTCTATCCTGCTATTTAACCCATAGCTGGAGGGAGAATAAGAGGATTCACACCTTTTCCAAGGGTATTAGCACGTAAGTGAATGTAATGGGTTCAACCTGCGGTTCCACAATCCAAGCCGATACCCATTACCCCACCGTGCCTCATTCATATTCATATTCATATATATATATATATATATATATATATATATATATATATATATATATATATATATATATATATATATATATATATATATATATATATAGGGTATATCTATATGTATATATATATACACACACACACACACACATATATATATATATATATATATATATATATATATATATATATATATAAATACAAGTATTTAAGTAAATGCTCTGTTTATATTAAACAGTATTAAATAACATTTACCGGCCTGAATATCCGAGAAATTTTCATAGAAAATATTCGTCCTTTAACAGGATTCGAACCTGCATCCTATACGGAACCGTCATTTACGCTGACGTGCAAAGGATCGTTCGGTTGGCAAGGTCGAATTTACTGCTTATAAACTTCAATACTTGTATATATAAAAAGAACGTTAAACATAAAAAATGTCTTTAATAAATAAATTGTCGGACTTTGTCCATTTCTTAATATATATATATATATATATATATATATATATATATATATATATATATATATATATATATATATATATATATATCTTATCAATTTACAGTTGAGTTGGCTATATGTAACCGTAAGTTCTATGCTAACAGTTTCTTTTTTCGCACTTCTCGTTTGAAGAACACTCTTCCGGCTTTAAAAATTTCAATGCTATGTTAATCGTTACCTACTGTCTTCCTGATTACTCTTCTATTGTTCTCGTTCCTTAACAATGCTTTCAAATTCTTGCAAACTCAGTAACCTCTTGTATCTTAGTGACTTTACTGCCTTACATGGGGTTAAATGATTAAAAAAACGTGTACATATTGAATTGATGCTTACACGTTTACGTATTAATGCATTAAAACATGAGTGGTTAATTTTGTGTATATGAGCATGTTGTTTAATTACGACAGATGCAATAGAAGAAGCAGACAAAAGAAATTAATATGAACTATGATTATTATCATATTAATATCATATTAATATGAACTATGAATAATGACACATTATTACAGATATGACGGCCTTAGATTATTTCGGCATTGACAAGATTACAGACATAATAAGTCAAATATATAACTGTAGATCCATTTTCACAGAGCTGCCTAAGAAATCAGGTGCAAACGAAAGTGAATTCCATCGGACAATCAGAGTAATGACCCACATAACAGAGCTGATCATCCGAATTCTGATGAATAGAGCACGCAACAGAACCAAACCGGAAATAGAACAAGAATATTGTAGTTTCGTTACAGACACTTGCACTAACAATGTGATATTTATGTACAGAATGATACCAGAAAGAGCAATACAAAGGCAAAACGATGTGGATTTTTGTTTTATAGATTATGCAAAAGCGTTTGATAGGGTACGTCAATAAGAACAGTTGGAACTAATACGTAAGCCTGATATATAAATATATATATATATATATATATATATATATATATATAGATAGATAGATAGATAGATAGATAATATTAGTGGAAAATATACATACGTATGCAATATATATATATATATATATATATGTAATTATTTATATAAAAATATGATTCCAATTCGCGACATAAGAGGTCTCATGTTTCAAAACAAGAGCCGAAAACTTCAATATAATTATTTGAATTAAATTGAGTTAAAGTAAGCTCTGTTCCATCTTCAAGCGAATTTTTTTTTTTTTTTGAATAACGTATTTCTGAAATTTACGTGTTTTAATAATTGAAATCAAAATTTCCAATGTAACAGCTAGGGCTAATTGTTTTTAATTGGGTAGGCGTGTGCTGGGTGTTAATAATAAGTATCAGTATAGCGTTACTTTCTATGCATATTTATATATATATATATATATATATATATATATATATATATATATATATATATATATTATATATTTAAAACAATTCACTCCGAGCAAGGTGGGAGTGTCACTAGCACGTAAGGGGTTACAGAGGATTGAGAACAAGATTAAAGAAGCGTGTTTGAGAAAAGTTTACAGAGAAGGACGGGGAACAAGTTCAGAGTGTCAGATGTCGATTGACATTACACTTCAATATTTGAAGATTATAGAATGGGATATATATATATATATATATATATATATATATATATATAGTCGTTTCACCCCAAGCGAAGTGACAATCTCATTAAAATGCAGCAGGAATTACACAGAGTGAAAGAGCTTGAAAGAACTTTAGTAAGAAGTGAGAGAAAGGACAAAAAAAGAAGCAGCAATTAGAAAGACAGATGATGATTGACGTTGCATTTAAATTTTTTTAAAGATTGTAGGTGTTGTGGTGTCTTCCCTCTAATGAGGCTATTATGGACTCTTCCACTTACTATAAAGTAGTAGGAAAAGTAAGCCTCGGGGGGCGGGGAAACAGTGATATAGATTGAACGATGGTCAACCGACACACACTCCCAAGTCGTGTAATACTCTTCTGTTCAATACACGCTTTATCTGCAACCTCTTGTTTTGTTATTTCTTAACCATTTACTTGGTCACAACAGTAGGTAGGAGGGAAGCAAGGAATCGAAAGGGTGTTCCACAAGCGAGAAGTGTGAGAAAATAAATTCGTAGAACAGAACTGATGGTTACATCTAGTTGCTTCAATAGTAAAATGGTAAGACACGTTTGCCAGTGTAGTAGCGCGCTTAAATTCGTGCAGACAAGGCAGTAAGTATAACAGCTCATCAGGAAAATTGCCATGAAGATATTTGTAGAAAAGAGAGAGGGATCCACGTCAAGTCGGTGGGAAAGTGATAGAAGCCGAGATACCAGGTCAGGACTGATTATATTACAGACCTTTATTTTTATTTTTGTCAAGTATCTCGGGATAAATAGCACCAGATCAGATATGGCAGCAGTGTTTAGTGCACGGACGAGTGGTAAATTTATAAATGTGCAAGATGGATTCAGAAGAGAAAAATTGTCGGGTACGACACAGGGAACCAAATTTCCTAACAGTAGAACTAGCAATTGATTCAACATAATCACTTCACTTCGTGTCAGTGGTAAACGCGAGCCCAAGAAGTTGCAAAGTGTTGCTTTTCTGGAGGTTAGCATCAGCTTTGCTCATATCTAAGGTTTTCTGTGGTGATTAAATGAAATCTGTTTTGGTTTGGAAGCGTTAAAATTTACAAACCATTTCTTGCCCAGGTTAACCACTGATTAGTGGGGGGATTTTCGATGGCAGTGGCCAGTTCTACTTTGTCGGATCTGTTGGACTTGCTACTAATACAAGTGTAAACAGTCTAGAACTTACACTGCAAGCAAACCGGCTTCATACAGATAGACAATATATATACAAAAATAGAATGGTTTGTGAGACAAGGGTGTGTCTTCTCATCGGATTTATTCAATCTTTACATGAGGTGATTCAGAGAAGGATTTATTATTGACGGCCGCAATCGTCACAATATGAGATATGAAGGCCACAGTGTTGATAGCAGACACAAAAAAAAAATCAGAAACTCCTACAGTTAATGAAAGAGAGAAGAAAGGACTAAGCATCAATTGCAAGAAGGCAGAATGTATGGTTGTCAGCAAGAGGAAGATACCAACATCCGAATTACAAAATGGAGATACTAAAATCAAGCAAGTAGAAAAATGCAAAGGGAAGTGATTTAACAGAGGACGGAAAATGCGACACCGAAATTCGAAATTGCATTGGGATAGCGAAAGATGCTTTCAAAAAGCTAAGCAAAGTATTAAGAAACAGGAAAATCTCGTTGGGAAAAAAAAAAGAAAAGTGTATTTAACTATTATGCAATATCGGTCCTCCGAAAGTGCAGTTAATACTGGAGAATCTCCTCACAGATTAAGAAGTGACTTCAGGCAACAGAGATGTTGTTCTACAGAAGGATGCTGAGATTAACATAGACTGAACATGTGATCAATGACAAAGTTTTAGTTAAAAAAAAGCGACACATACTTCTTTTTTATAGTAAGCTTCACTATCTACAAGGCCCGTGGACACTCGAGGTAGAGGGTGATGTTAAGAAGCAATTTGTTCGGATAGGAGATGAGATAATGGTTAACAGGTTAAGATTGTAGTGATCGGGAAAACGCCCTCTTGGCAGTCGGTTCCACAGAGCAGTGGTTCGCGGGGGTGGGGAGGGGAGCTGTTCGATCAGAAAGAGCTGACATTTCTAGGGTACGTAAGAAGTAAAATGGGCTTAGAAATTTTGACACTAAGAGGTCATATTAAAGACAAGAGAAACAGTGGGAAGCAGCGAATAATCTACCAAACAAGTTTGTATAAATGGTTGACAGACCAGGTATTAGGAGAGATAGCGAAATGACAAAATTTACTAACAGATATAAAGGACAGAAAATTAGGGAGAACCATGTTCGCTCCCTTCCTGAAGGGATACTGCACAAGAAGAAGAAGAAAGAAGGAGGAGGAGAATGGGGGAAGAAGAAGAAGGAGGGGGGAGGAGAAGAAGAAGAAGAAGAAGGAGGGGAGGAGGAGGAGAAGAAGAAGAAGGAGGAGAAGAAGAAGAAGAAGGAGGAGGAAGAGAAGAAGAAGAAGAAGAAGAAGTCGTCGTCGTCTCCGGTATACATCACTAAATTTATCTTTGACAACAAACGCGGGTACACAAGGTTAAAATACTACTAACTTCCAAGAAGCCTCGTTTTCACTAAGATAAGCTGTGCAAGTGATTAACTTATTAATATTTATTAAATGTATCATAGTATATTTATAGGCCACAAGCGTACGGTACCTACTGAGGAAAGAACTCACTGTACTAGTCATGGTCGGCGAAACTAGTTCGTTAATTATTTCGTCCTGCGCATGACGATAAACTACATCCAGCAGCAAGAACTCTGATCGAGAAACTAGAAGTTTTGAGGAGCGTGGAACCACCTCTCAAATTCTGTTGTTCTTTGGACCAACCTGGACTATGAAAGTATAAAAATACAATTTATAGTAAAAATACCAGCAATATATTTTTATATAAAAAGGACAAACAATACATATAATAAAATTAACAACAATGCCTTTTAAATTGTGTTTAGATTATTTAGATTTCGGCATTAAATAACCCATATAGGTGTTGATATGCCGCTAAACAAAACCAACCAATGAAATAAACAAAATGACGAACAATGCATTTTATATGCAGTTAAAAGCATACAATTGCGTTTAAAATATATTTAAAGCCATAAAATTGTGTTTAGATTATTTAGATTTTGGCATTAAATAACCCATATAGGTGTCGATATGCCGCTAAACAAAACCAACCAACGAAATAAACAAAATGACCAACAATACATTTTATCTGTAGTTGAAGCCATAAAACCGTGTTCAAAATATTTAGATTTCGGTATTAAATAACCCATATAGGTGTTGATATGCCGCAAAACCAAATCAACCAAAAAACCAACATGAAAGACCTCTTCCATGTCATTGATCCATACAATATCCTATAATTTCTTAAATCAAACTATATTCCAAAATATGACTCCAACAAAACACACATATCACCGCCTCTAGTAATTATATCCACACAAAAGCTGAGTATCATTTACCACGTATTCAATTGTGAAAGCAGAATAACATATATCATATTTTTATTACTTCAATGCCCCCACAAAAAAATAAATTTCGACATTAAATGACCCATAAAGGAGTTGATATGCCGTTAAACAAACAAATCAATCAAAGTTAATTATTGCCGCAAGATGGGGGAGCTCAAAACGACCATAAACTCAGCTCCACTTAAGAGATAACAGCAGCTCTCACTTGTTTGTCTAATATTGATCGCGTACAAGAATGTATCTTCATTGTAGTCATTTGATTGAAATTCAGATGTGGGAAAAAACAGAGCGAACAGTCAATCTAGAATGTATATCATGTTACACTCGAGTTTGCGTTTGGCTGCTTTTATTAATAGCATTATCATGACAATGTCCTTTGTCTGAATCTGTGTCATAACACTAGTTTGGGTTCGAAATACTCTATCAGCAGTTAGCTTTATTCAGTCGCTTCGGATCAGGTAAACACGTCACGAGGTACACTATGCCCTTTAGCATAACCAAACTGACAGTATAGTGTTCTATCTACTTTCACTTTCATTTTCACTTTCACTTTCATTTTTACTTTCACTTTCACTTGTTCATTTTTTTAACATACGCTTAAGGTTAATATTGGATGTTCCAGAAGTCATCTAGGAATTTCAAAATCTAGTAACTTCAACATAATTTACAATTAGTGCAATACAGAATTCAAAAACTGGAAATTAATTTACATTTAATTATCAAAATATCTAGCGTGGCAGCTCCGACAAAACACCGGGTTCGTTCGCAGGATGGAGCTTCTTCTAGTGGAACGCTTGTGACTTAATTCAAGGAAAATAACTCTTTGACCAAATCGTTACCCAGGAAATAAAACTATACGACGAGCAATCGACATTTTATTCTGTCGCAACCTTCTCGTAAGGGCCGGTTTAGTATGAGCCAAGGAAAAATGACGCGAGGTGAAGGTGCGAACGTTCTAACCGGCGTGTGCCATCTTCGCGTCGCGGACGAATAGTCCTCTGTCTTTTTTGATGCTAGGGACCACTATCTTATAGAGAAAACAACCTTATTGTCCTGTCAGCTTTCGTCTAAAACAATCATTCAACAATTTCACCCCACTCAGCTGACCATTTGCTATGCTTTTTGTGAGATCTGTTTCACACAGCTGATCCTCTTTTAAAGACGTGTCAATACGATTTCTGTAACATTCTACAGATGTCTTCTTAAAAGCTATCAGCTGACAACTGATATCACCTCAAATTTATACGATGTAAATATCCTCTATTTTCGATTTTATACAGATGCGCTCTTTATTCAATATAACATTGGTTAATAACTTTGTCTTCAGTCATCGAATTTCTGCACAGATGTTATTCTTGGATCGTTGAATTGTCTGCTGTTTATTTGTATAGACACGCTTAAGTTGTTCCCCAAAGAAAACAATTGGAAAATGTCAGATCAGAACGTGTTTGCCATGACATTTCGAAATTTTGCAAAAATTATCCGTTGACGAAAAATTTAGTTTAATCCGGCATAAAATTTCACGATATTGGTTCTTTGTTTAGTTGTGAATTTTCTCATGAGGAATTACCTTAAGTTAATCCAAGTTTTGAAAAATAAATAAACTAATAAAACGTGTGACAAAATCTGACATGTTATGATATTTACAAATACCTAGGAAACATTTGGGACACCCTGTAGTTATGTTACTTTACAAAACAAGCCGATCATTTTGTGCTATAATTTCAGAAATTATATACATATATATACGTAACTTCATGAAATCGCTAAAAAAAAAAGAGCATAGCATGATAAAAACGGCCTTAAACTTGATGAAAATGAAATTTTATCGTTTAAATGTTTATGTTATTATTAAGTGGAAAGACCAAAGTATTTTTTTTATTATTTTTCTAAATCTTTGCATCCTTTTTAGAAGATTCTAACTTTTGATTAAAAAATCATGTTTCTCTTTGCAAAAGTGTCATTACTAAATAACATTGCAAATTTTAGCGCCTTTTTTGTAGTAATAGACGTAAGTTTTTAAAATCTTGCAAAAAAAACTTTCAGGATTTATTGACAAAAGTTCGAAATTATTTTAAATATGTTTTTTTTTTTTTATTTTGAATGTCAGGGTAATTTTTTTTTAATTTTCTCAATGAATTTCTGAAGGTTTCATAAAATTAAGTAATGGGGACAAACACATGTTAAAAAACAAAATACCAAGATTCCCTTATCAAAAAATTCGAAAAGTAATTTCATTCATTTGAGAATAAATCTTAAAAATTTCACTAAGCTCCGAGAATTATTTGATTTTTGCAAGAATTTCCAAATTAACATGTCTGTCACCACAAAAAGAGGCGAACATTTTCCTCTATTTAAAGTTAGTACAACCGCCGACGCAAGAAAAAAAGTTGATGAATGAAAAATACAGGCAAAACATGCAAATGCCAAAGTATCTGGAATTTCTTCCATATACCCATCTTTACAGAGCATAACGTTCCACGCGATAGAGGCCGATCCTCACCCATTCTGCCACCTAAAAGTCACCGCCACACCCCATAATAATCTCCCACCCCGTCTTTTTTTCGAAAGACGTTCAAGTGACACTCTCATTAATGAAGAGAACTAAATACAATGTGTGCTTAATGCATTCTTGACTCGTTTTTGTATTGTCGACATGTTGAGTCGAGTCGGAAGCAGGAACATATAGCAGGGGCAGGAGTCCTGGCGGTGGTAATTACCGGGAAGGTGATGGGAAGGTTGGCATGTTGTCGATAGATTCTTCTTCTTCTTCTTCTTCTTCTTCTTCTTCTTCTTCTTCTTCTTCTTCCTTTAGTTCTTCTATTTATTGCTTCTACTCCTTTTTGTACTGTCTATATGTATTTTATTCCAACCTTTTTTCTTTCGCTTGAAATACACAAACACACATACACACACACACACATACATACACACACACACACATACACAAACGCACACATACATATATACATATATATATATATATGTGTGTGTGTGTGTGCGCGTGTGTTGTTTAAGGTTTACTGCACATTTCTGGGAGGAAGAGTGCTCAATTTCGGAGATAGAGCGTTTATAAATGTAGACAACATGGATAAAGGAATCAAGACTGAATGGTGTCAGATCGTTTGATGCGTGAACCTGACAGTAACAATGAAGTGTTGCTTCATTATGTCCACACTCTCTTTACACATACACGCACGCACACACACGTATAAACACACATCCTGCACCATACCATCAGTGTAGTCTACGGGACTATATATATATATATATATATATATATATATATATATACAAGTATAGGATTGGTGTATACGTATCACTTGATACGACATCAGAGGTGTTGAAACAAAATGGGTATTTTTGTAGTTATTTTATAACATATTTATGTTACAATTTTTAAATAAATAATTATATATATATATATATATATATATATATATATATATATATATATAAGGAAGAGGTTATAGAAGTTCCAACGAGAGAAAAGTGTGTATATTAAAAAGAAGAAAGAAACCGCAAATGTGGATTTTTTTTTTAAAAATATTATGCTTTATTTCCCCAAATTTTTCTATACGTGTATCTAGTCTCGCGATCGTCACCAGGCAAAGGGTGGAGATTTCCACATATTAAAAATAATTAACTTTTTCCTATAGGATTTCGATATTATATATTCTCGATATGCGACATTCCCTTTTTTAGTTTTAGTGACTAAAATGTCTTTCTTAAACTGGTAGTGAAGGGTTCTGCGTGAAGGGTTATAAAACAATTAAAATTGGTCAGGAGGAATGGAGTAGTTATCGGTATTCTTATCTTTTATATATATATATATATATATATATATATATATATATATAGAGAGAGAGAGAGAGAGAGAGAGAGAGAGAGGAGGGAGAAATAGAATTAGATAGATAGATAGATAGATAGATAGATAGATAGATAGATAGATAGATAGATAGATAGATAGAATCAGGGAGAGAGAAGGAGAGAATGAAAAAGAAAGTAAGAGTTAAAATGAAAGATTGAGTAGGTAAATCATAGACACATAGATTGATAAATTATTATACGTGGATCGATCTGACAATCGAGCGGTAACAGAAAGGAAGAGAAATATCTACATAGATAGGTAGGTAATTAAATAAGTCAATTTCATAATTGATTATTGCAATGTTATTATTCTCTACCCGTATCTCTTGCCATTTCCAAGTTTAAAGAATCTGACACCCATTCACAAATTTTCAAGAAAACTATATAAATATTTTTTGTTTTTTTGTTTTTTACATATTGACGAGAAGATCTCTGCGCATGCGTGCGTCGAATTCAGAAACGTTCTTCTCAATATCTTTTGTTGATTATGTCTACATTCGCATTGTTCGGTCGGCAATGTAGGCTTACGTGACATTGAGAAGCCTGCGCATTTATAAGTATTTATAGGTGAACAGTGTGTCTCCTTTGAAATCGTTTGTGAGATATTGCGCTCTTAAGTGTATGTGACTAACTCTTAGGGTAGGTTTATTGTAAGAGTTGTTATCTTTTTTTAATTATCCTGAATATCATTGTGCTTGACAAATGAGAAAGATCATTGTTTCGGATTTTAATGAATCCCTTCATTGTGTTTCAAAGAGATGAAGAATTAGGTTAGGTTAGGCTAGGGGCTCTTAATTTAATGACATATCAAAACTAGTTGGGTTATTTAATGTCTAATATAAGTATCACAGAAAACAAATCGCAGTGAATCAGTAGAGGGGTATATATAGATCAGGTTTACTTTAGAGTAAAAAAGTAGACATAGGTCCGGATTAAACAAGTCCCAAAGAATAGACATACGTTCGGTTTACACTAAAGTAAAAAAGGTGGACATCTGTTTGGTTTGGTTTGGTTTGGTTTGGTTTATATTTGTTTTACGGTATATCAACACCTCAATGGATTATTAATTGCCGACAAGATTTTTAGTACAGATTTGTATAAATAGAATATATATTCTTCGTAAGAAATCAGTTTGTGAATCAGATTTCATTGACATATTTTTGTAATGAGGGTTTTTGGCCAGAGTTAAATGTATTTTCAAAAAATGTATTGCTGGTATTTTTTCTATAAAAATCTATTTAACAGGTACTACCACCCCCGGTCAAGATGGATTTGAGAACAACAGCAATTAAGAGGCTCCAGGCTCCTCGAAACCCCCCGATCAGAGGCCTTTCTGTTGGATGTGGTTTATCGTTTTACCCAGGACAACACATCGCTTTGGTTTACAATAGATTTAATAAAGTAGACATCGGTGCGCTTTACGCTAGAGTAAAAAAGGTAGACTTATGCACGGTTAACACTCAAGTCAGAAAGGTGGATATGGGTCCGGTTTTACTCTAATATTAAAAAAAAATGTAGACCTCGGTCCGGTTTACACTCGAGTCAAAAAGATAGACATTGGTTTGGTGTATACTAGAGTAAAAACATTAGACATAGGTCAGGATTTACATTAATACTTAAAAATGTAGCCGTGGGTTTAGTTTACACTAGGGTCAAAAAAGTAAAAATACATCTAGTCACTGGGTTCAACAAACGCTTTTATCTGCTGGGGCAAAACCTTTCTAAAACAGAAACTATGATCGGGAATTGGAATTGAAATTAAAGCAGTGATAGTACCTACCCTGAATACGTCATAAAAATTCAGGATGTGGAATTAATAAATACAAAACATATGTGAATCATTTATAACTAGTAAATGTTAAACACTTCAAATAGCTCAATGTAGGGATCAGCTATAACAAATTTAGCATAGGAGAAAAGGAAATTGAACATAGAATAGGATGCACCAGAAGTAGTTTTGTCCAACCTGAAGACTCAAGACATGTTCTTAAATAACTTCACCAAATTAAAACTTTTATATAGATTTCATGCATGGAATCAAACATGTTAAGAAATATCTAAACTGTCAGCTGTATTCAACTGCTTTCTAAGATCAATGGTTAAAAATTTTTGAGCGAGTGAAGTCAGTGTCTTGACAAAGACTATCCTTCTTTGAACATTGTGGATTGTTGGTGCTATAGAATCCCAAAGAAAGAACTGTACCAAATAACAGAAACACATCACAACCAACAGCAACTAAAATGGATACCACATCTAACTCAAAGAAAAAAATGACACAATCCAGATGTTAATGTTCCACATTACTTTAAACAAAAACGTAAGAAGGAAACCCCCATCAAAAGTGAAGATTTAACAACGATATTAAATATTAGATAAAGTCAGGGTAATATCATCTGATTTAAGACTCCCTTCCATTAGAAACAACTTTTCAAGTGCCAAATAAACTGAATGCATCGATCTAATAGAGGAACTCTATTGATCTATTGAATCTTACATGTCTGGCAAGAACCCCAATATGTAAACATTCAAACCTCAGTAAAAGAACAACAAGGAGGAAATGAGAGTCTTAGTCTATTTAATCTTTTCCTAGATTATGCCCTATGCATTTACAAACTCAGGTGTGATGAGATGGGCAATGATTATTTAAGCATTCCATACCACATCCCAAATGAAACTTGCAATAGAAGACAATGATCCTTCTTTCTCTCCAGAGGTCAATGTACTGATGATGACATAGATATTCATAGTAGAAATAAGAATGACCTTGAACAGACAATCAAAATCCTGTTCCAAGAAATAAGACTCAAGATAGACCTTCCAAAAATAAACTATGATCTGGAATTGGAATTGAAACTAAAGCAGTGATAGTACCTGCCCTGAATACATCATAAAAATTCAGGATGTGGAATTAATAAATGCAAAACATTTCAAATACCTGGATTTATGGATCAGTTATAGCAAATGTTGCATAGGAGATAATGAAATTGAACATAGGGGTAGTTTCACCCAACACCGCAAGTTGCTACAAAACCAAAACATTAACATGAAAACTCTAATCATGTTCTTAAATAACCTCATCAGATCATGATTTTCATATGGATGCCATGAATGGCGCTAAACAGGTTCAGAGATATCTAAACTCGCAGCTGTATACAACCGCTTTTCTATTTTCAATGCTTAAAAATGTCTTTATGTGAGCGAAGCCTATAGATCTTGATGAAGGCCACACTTCTTTGAACATTGTGGACTGGCGCTACAGAATCACAAACAAAGGATTTTACCAAATAACGGAAACCCCACGAGTTGAGGACTAGCAGCAACAACTAAAATGTATAGCATTTGAAACTCGAAGAGAACGTGACATAATCAAGATGTTGACGTTCCACACTACTTCAAACAAAAGGTTAGTAAGGAAACCCCCATCACTACTGGAAAGAGCCTTAACAACTACTAGGATTGAGAAACTTATTTTACTGAAATGTATTTTGAAGAGAAAGATTTTATAAATTTCAACTGAAAGTAGCCCTGACTGCTTGGTCAATGAATGCCGACTGGAAAGAGCAATAACAGTGGAATTGAGAACGTTAGACTGAGAAGGTGCAACGTATCCCTTTCTTGGAGGTTAGCATCAGCTATGCTAATGAAAGTCAGATTGTGGTCTCTGGGATTGATTTTTGGTTAGAGATCTCCATTTGAACAGACCACCTGTTTATGAAGATGTCAGAGAAGCTTCCAAAAAGATAGAAGATGCTTCTGATTTTGTCATGTACGCTGAACGTAATATTGAATGGAGAGTGTCATAAAACCTCTATTATAAAGAAGATTAAAGAATCAGTTAATGAATTTGGTGACATAATAATTGTGAGTTCAATCTCTGGCTCGGGTAGTATTGATATACTCAGACTCAAAGAAGCAGACTAGAAATGAATGAATATCAAGTGTCTGTTGATCTGGGTAAATGTCAGGGAATTTTGAACTCTTTACCCATGCCATAATAACTGTGAGTTCAATCCCTGGCTAAAGTAGTATGAATATACTAAGACTCAATGAAGCAAGACCAGTAATGAATGAATAGTATTAAATGGACACGTATCCAAGACATGGCACCAAACTCATTTAGACATATCTAAACTATCCGTTGCATACAACGACTTTTTCAAATCAATGGCTAAAATGGTTCTCAGCAAGTGAAGCCTGTAGATCTAGGTGAAGACCAACCTTCTTTACACTTTTTACACTAGTGCGACACAATTACAACAGGACTTTGAACAGCAACGATAGCTAAAATGGATATCACATAAAACGTGAAAGGAAAATAATAACATAAGATGTTGATATTTCACACTGCTTCAAATAAATGCTTAGGAAGAAAACCTCCATTAGTACTGGAAAAAGCCATAACAGCTACTAAGCTTGAGATACTTATTTTCCTGATTTTTTTTTTTTTTTTTGAAGAGAAAGATTTTATAGACTTCAACCGAGAGCAGTACAAGCTGCTTGTTCAATGAATGCCGAATGTTTCCTTATAAGGAAAAGGCTAATGTTACCATTACTATTACATTGCAAAGACAACAGAGTGGTTTCCCGTTGCCTTCCCAATAGTTTTTAATTTGGAGTCGTCCTTCTCGAAGACTGATTGTTATCCAAGGCTAGAGGGATCAGTCTACCCTACTATTTAAATCTTAGCTGAGCGAGAAAGGATGAATTTATGCTTTTCCCAAGAGCATTAGTGCAAAAGTGAGAAAAAACAAATTTAAATGAATTACGAGATAAATGATTCTTGCAAATGGTAAAAAAGCGGTTGCTGAAGACATTAAGTTTATAATACCTAGAAATTCATACAAAGATGTCCTCAAGGACACATGGCACAGCGGATAAAGGCGTTAGTTAGTGACAGGACCCAAAGAGTGTGAGTTTAATACCCGGTTAAGGCATTGGAGAATTTGAAGAGGGGAATTAACAGCAGATAACTGATAACTGACTTCGATTAGACGTGGTACTAGAACAGTCTACCCCAGTGAGTGAAATAAAGGGTTCGATTCGACATATAAGAAATACTTGTTGAATGTGAAAATATGACATTTAAAAAGTGTATGTTCATATAATGGTGGAGTAATAGATAGTGTCTCGGATTAAGAAATCGGAGAACCAAGTTCGATTTCCAGTCGGATCCATTACATTAACTTACGCGTTAATACAGTTTTTCCTTGGGAAAAGCATACATTCTCTTCTTCTCCCAGTGAGCGAAATAAAGGGTTTGATTCGACATTCCAACTACCTGAAGAAGTACAACTGTCGAAACGTTGTGATAAATATCGCGACAAAGACAATAGTCTGAATAATTTAAATAAATTAAAATTTAAATATATCTTAATTTATGTTTATTTACTTTTTTATTAATAATATTTCCCTCCAAAATAAATTTTATTTAGATGTTTTAGGCGGACAGACACACTTGAATATCTGAATAAATATTGAACTTTTCTTCAAATAATTGTATTTAATATTCTTCTTCTTTTAAATTTACTTTGTTCTTTTAATATTCATTTTTTAAAGTTACGTTCTTATTTGCTATAGATGTGAACATAAATTCAAGAGTATAGAAATTTTAAAAATACTTGGATAGCGTTTAACAGAACAAAAAAGTAAAAACGAACAGTAATCCGATTTGAGAATAAGAATTCTTACCGTTCGTTATACGTTTTAATTCTGAGAATTTCGAATGCATTTTATTTTTAAAATATATTCATAAATACAAATCATACGATGATAATGTCTTACTAAAAAGCTGGCTTGCGTGATAATGAGTCTTCACGCGTATTTACTTATAAAACTACCGTTGTTAACCATTACTCCACGAAATAAAACTTTAAAAAAATATATTTCTGCTGAAAAGAAGAAATATAAATTGCTTATATCTGACAGATCAGGTTTGGTCATATTACTCGGTATTATCTTTAAAATATACTAATCATTTAAAAGTTTACCGGTGTAAAAACAATTAGGCATTTTCTTTTGTTTGTTTGTTTTGGGGGGAGGGCGGTTGTTGCTTTTAAAAAACAATAAAGAATAAATTTCTAATGAAAGCCAATCATCAAAAATCCACGTCGAGTTTGTTTACAGAAGTTTCTTTTGTAAAGCGATAAGACGCTAATTTCAAATTCTGTCTTCACAGCTTATTAACAACTATCAGCCTCGAACTTTGATACGCGTTTTTTCGGGTTTGAGTGGTTGGAACGTTGTATTTCTAACCGTTATCACAGGTTCGAATCCCATCGTAATCGATTCATCAAGGAGGTGACTTCTAGACGTTATCGGTTTGAGGAGGCAATCCCAGCGTAGAGCACCTTTGGAAAGTGTCTGAAATTAGTGAATTTGGTTAAGCCGTCAATATATGTCCTAGCACGAAATCGCAAATCATCGTGACCGAGGTTTTGATCCCTCTTTGCCAAAAACTGTAACTAAGGTCCGCCTCTTCCATAAACTTTAACTAAGGTTCGCTCAGCTCTCTCCCAGAAATCTCCCTCACACGACTATGATAACCACGGACAGTAGGAGCAGTCTAAAGGCTTCTATACCCATTGTCAGTCTTTGACATTATATCTACGCAGGAACATCAATAAATGATGATGAAAAAAAAAACCTTTATACTATGTCACAAAATTTTTTAAAACTATATATATATATATATATATATATATATATATATATATATATATATATATATATTTCAAATATAGGTGCAGTTCAATTTATAATTACATGACTCATTCATACGAAAAACATTTATAGAAGTTAATGATTTAAATGGCGAGAATACATCTTCGCAAACAATTTCAATAAGTTACACTAACCCCGAACCTGTATATGAATGATATGATCCCTGTTTATAAATTCCAGTTGCATAAGGTCTTTTTTAGTTTTTTACAAGCTTTCGTCTGTTCCTACAGACATCCTTAGGTATGGAAATAGATGTGTTCTTGTTTTTTACTTCTCGGTAATAAGAGGACAACGAAAATATAGTTGTCATCCGAAAAAATGCTTTTAGAAATGTGTTATTGTTTTGGAACGTGCGGTCGCAACGTTGAGTTTGAATTTTAAATTTTAAGATTGTGCGTTTTTGTACTAATATGGTAATATGAGAATTCTATTGTACTGGTAGGTTTTTGCAGTCAATGTGGCATGTAATTATAAATTGAACCGCCCCTATACTTGAAATTAAAATAACTGATCCAACGTGCAACTTTCGGATAATAAGTGTAACATTCCTGTAATTATTGAACAATATAGTAAATGTGTAAATTTCTTTTCATCTTTTGTTTCAACCTTTGGAAGTAAAGTCTGATGATCCGCAGTCCTTTTAAAAGGGCTGTGGTGAAATAATTTATTACATGGAACCTTAAATTGGTCCTTTTTTATTTAAATTATTTCCTCTGGATTTACATTGAGCTCTCTGGATTTTATCCTCCTTGGGTCTACCCATAAGGATTACCTAGTTTTTCATAAACTATATATATATATATATATATATATATATATATATATATATATATATAGTAATTAGTACCCTAATTATTTTATAGTCGATGCAAAACAAAAAACTATTATTACAAGTATTACAAAATAGAAAAAACGGCTTCTTCTGACAAACTCAATGAATCAAAAAAGTATTTTTTTCTACCAACTAATTCTATCACATCTGCAATTAAAAAGAATTTATCTAAACTCAACATAAAATTGGTTACGACGTTTAAAACAAAATAAAAGACTTAGTCAATACTAAACAAAACAAGCGAAAACTTGGAGGAATTTCGTCGATCGCCTGTAATAATTGTCACAAATAAAAAACGGAATCTAAATAAAAGTTTATATGAACACAAAAGGGACATTTTACAAAACAATACATCAAATGTATCAGTGGCCCACCGTAAGGAGACTGACTATAACTTTGACATAAAAATGCTACTCTGATGAAAGGGGAAAACAATTCACTACGACAAAAATGCTTACAAAGTGCGTTGATCGCAAGGTCATCCACAATAAAGTCCTGGCTTTTACAAAATTTCACCATTCCTGGCAGAATTTTTATTATACCAGTGTGGGAAATCTAATAACAAAAGTGATGGAAACAGAAAGAAAAGGAAAAAGAATATAAATAAAATAAAATATAAAATAAACAAAAAATAAATAAAATCGGCTAGATTAAAAAATAATAATAATTTAAACTACCCAGTATCCCGCGTTCGGACGCATGCGTAGTTGCCTCAACATAAAATATTTAGTCCGATTAGATCCTAAAGGACGAAACGCGTCATCACGAAAACTTTTTCCTCTTTGCCATATATATATATATATATATATATATATATATATGTGTGTGTGTGTGTGTGTGTGTGTGTTTGGTTAAATAATGTAAAGGTATTATATCTATTCATTTTAGTTTTAGTCCTTTCAAGTCCACGAATTAATTTCTTCGATTTTTAGAAAAATTGATAAGGAAAAAATTCCAAAATTTTCTTTCAAATAATTTTTATTTTCTCAAGTATTTTCAATCTCATCTGAGGCCATCTTCAGGGGTAGCATATCTATGAATGTGTTATGCGTTAACACCGTAAATTCAACTTTTTTTTTTACCTGCATGGAAAGGAGGTAACATGTGATTTTTTTAAAATTCGGATCTTGAAGGATGAAAAGTAAAATGAATAGGCCTAATACATCTAAATTATTTAACCAAATATACTTCAATGAAACTATATTGCCTATATATAAATATATATATATATATATATATATATATATATATATATAGAGAGAGAGAGAGAGAGAGAGAAACAGACAGACAGACAGACAGACAGACAGACATATAATGATCCGTTGGTACATAATCCAAGTGTATCGTATTAATATAATATAAAATATTAAAATTGATTGACATAGAGCGTTTAATGTTTTATTTAAACAGAGCATATACTTTACGTACAATAGGAATTAAGAATACATAGTGATTATGATCATACCACCCTGCAAATTAAGATAATTTGCAAGAATTTTCAAGAAAAATTTACAAGAATTGACAAGAAAAATAAAATGAAATGAAAGTTTCGTTTTATTTTTAACATGACCGATTTGAAAATCTTTGCAAATTATCTTAATTTGCAGGTTGATATGATTATAACCGATATGTATTCTTAATTCCTATTGTATGCAATATATATATATATATATATATATATATATATATATATATATATATGTATATATATATATATATATGTGTGTGTGTGTGTGCGTGCGCGCGCGTGTATTCGATCTATAGGATTAATATCTACAGCCGCATTATATATATATATATATATATATATATATAATGTGGGTGTAGATATCAATCCTATAGATCGAACATTATGAAATATTTCTTCGAATATCTATAAATCGATTTTCCTGATTTCTATTATCCGGACGTGAAATTACGAGAAAAATTGCAATCATCCGTACAAAACCCATTCTAATATTTCATCTTGGACAGTTGTTTTGAGAATTTAGAAAATCATACACAAAATTTAATAAAAAAATAGATTAATGTTTAATTTGGTTTTCGCTTTCAGCCAGAAACTACCAAACCATTATAAAATACACCTACTTTAAATCCAGCTTCCGCCATTCTTCTTCATCATTATCATCTTCTTCCGTCCATGGAACTTTCAGTATCCTTCTCTAGAACCACGTTTCTGCTGCCTAGTTTCTAGTTATTTTTTTTACTCATTTGGTGTTCCAATTTTATTTATTTATTTCAAGAGGGACAGAAGTTCTTTTTAAAATAATTGCATTTATTTCCGTGCTAATCGTGATCTAACTTCCCCTGCTATATCGGGCCGGGGAAGGGCACCTCGAGTTGGTGTAATGGTTAGAAAGCTTGTCTCGCTAGAACAATTACGACTGAGTAGTGAGTTCGACCCTCACTGGGTGTCCCATACTTTCAGCCTTGTGACACATCTAAGCTACGCTTGGAAAATCACTTTTGGTCACCTCGACATGGTGTAATGGTTAGCAAGCTTGTCTCGCTAGAACAATTACGACTGAGTAGTGAGTTCGATCCTCACTGGGTGTCCCATACTTTCGGCCTTGTGCCACATCTAAGCTACGCTTGGAAAATCACTTTTGGGCACCTCGACATGGTGTAATGGTTAGCAAGCTTGTCTCGCTAGAACAATTACGACTGAGTAGTGAGTTCGACCCTCACTGGGTGTCCCATACTATCAGCCTTGTGCCACATCTAAGCTACGCTTGGAAAATCACTTTTGGGCACCTCGACATGGTGTAATGGTTAGCAAGCTTGTCTCGCTAGAACAATTACGACTGAGTAGTGAGTTCGATCCCCACTGGGTGCTCCATACTTTCAGCCTTGTGCCGCATCTAAGCTACGCTTGGAAAATCACTATATCGGCCCAGGGATGATGGCTTTTCATTTACCCTATATTATCAAATCATCTTAAAGCAATACGTATGACAATGATTCTTATAAAATTTACATTCGGTATCTTGCCGTTGTGTATCAAGGTTAGCAAACTCATCTAGCAGATACTTAAGATTGTAATGACTTTAGTCCTCAGTGAGTTTTGACAGATGGTACTATATGTCAGATTAAGCTTGGTAAATTGGATGCTTCATTGTTAACGAACTTGTACAGTAGACTATTACTACACTACTTCCTTGATTATCTGTGCCTTCGTTTCTCCAGAATTCGATTATTTAGACGTGAATGGAAGAGAAAAATTGCAGTCTGCTTAGCATTTTTCAATTATCCAAACTAAACACATTTTAATATTTCATCTCAGACAATTGTTTTGAGAATTTAGAAAACTGTATTCAACGTTTGATAAAAATAGACAATAGTTGGTTGCACTGTTAATGAGAAGCGACCTTTACAAAATATATCTATTTTAAATTCAGCTTTGTCTCTTCTTCTGTGCTGCGTCCCTTTAGAACATAGGAGACCATGGCTCTCTACAACTTCCTATCTCATGAGGCTCTTAGCAATTTCTTGT
Organism: Acanthosepion pharaonis; assembly: GCA_903632075.3. Lineage (NCBI taxonomy): Eukaryota > Metazoa > Mollusca > Cephalopoda > Sepiida > Sepiidae > Acanthosepion > Acanthosepion pharaonis. Next base: position 653,293 of record CAHIKZ030000446.1, on the reverse strand, counting down.
AGTTTTCTTTACATCCGTTATCTCGCTGTGTGTATCAAAGTTAGCATGCACAGATACTTAAGATTATTTGATTTGGTTTATTTTGTTTTACGGCATATCAACCACAATCGGTTATTTAATGCCGACATGGTTTTTAGGATAGGTTCGTATGAATAGAATATGGATTCTTTGTAAGAAATCAGTTTTTAAATCAGGTTTCATTGATGTATTTCTGTAAAGAAGGTTTTTGTTCAGAATCAAATATATTGCTAGTAATATATATTTTTTCAAAAAATTATTGCTGGTAATATTTTTTAATGTATTACTGGTAATTCTTTTTTCAAAAATGAATTACTAGTATTTTTACTATAAACATCTATTTTTATATTTCAGTGTGTTTTAACTCCAGTTTGGGGGTTAACTATTTGCCTATAGCTAGAACCCTAACCCGGGTCAGGGTGGACTTGGGAACACCAGCAATTAAGAGGTGGTTCCACGCTCCTCAAAACCTCCCTATCAGAGGCCTTGTTGTCGGATGTAGTTTATCGTTATACCCAGGACCACTGAAGGTTGTAATAACTTCAGTCCACAATAGGTTTCGACAGCTGAGACTATATTTCAGATTAAGCTCTGTAAATTGGATTCTTCATCGTGGTGTAACAACAAACTCGTAGAGTGGACTATTACTACACTACTTCCTCGATTATCCGTACTTTGGTTTCTCTGGAATTCGAATAATCAGACGTGAACTGAGGAGAAAAAATGTAGCAATCTTAATATTTTTCAATTATCCTAATGGAACCCATTTTAATACTTCATCTCGGACAGTTGTGTTGAGAATTTAGAAAACCGTATTCAACGTTTGATAAAAATGGACAAATGTTTAAGTTGGTTGTACTGTCAACCAGAAGTGACCTTTATGAAATACATCTACTTTAAATCCAGATTTGAGAGTTAGCAGCAGACAAACACGAGACCAGCGGGGAAAGAGACAAAAATTGGTGCATTTCCTTTCATAAAAATAAACTGGATAAAACTTGTGCAAAATGTTTGAAAATATTATTCGTTGATGTCAACGAGTGTTGTAACCTAGGGAAGGTTACTGAATAGAATAATCAAACGAAGGTTGGTAATGAACGATAATACTTAGGACAAAAACAACACGATTCGCCAGCGGCGCGTAGAAGTAGTCAATTGCCAGAAGTGAGTCAAGTGAACTTCACATAATGAATCTACAACTGCGTCAATTGTGGCACAAGCCCGAATTTAATGTGGGATATCCGAGCCCGTAGGCTCGGCCAAAAATTCCCCGTAGACCCCATAAAAAACGGGGTCGGGTAGCTGTTTCCCGAGACTAGACTCTGCCCTTCGACATAGCCTCATCTGGGGATCTTCTCTGCCCGGAGGTAGAGAGTTTGACCATCACAGCTGGAGATAAATCTCCAACTGCAGACCAACATACAGTATTTACTACTGTATTTATGTGACTGGTGATATACCCATTATCGCTCGTAGGTATGCTACAACAACGAGTAAAATGCATTGTTTAATACATACCTTTTTTTCTTTTATAACCCCTCTTTGTTTTTATGATTCTTGTTCAGTCATCTATTTATTCAACCATCATCTCTCTCCACAACTTCCTCTCTTTTCTCTTGTTCTTCTAGGAACCTCTTGTTCTGTTTATAACCCTTGATGCTTTCCTCTACTTCTCTTGCCGTCTAAATTCTCAAGGCTCTTTTCATGATTATGTGTCTCCCAAACTTCATCTCTTTCTAACTGATTGTTTGCATTTTCTTTTTGGCTACTATCCCCCCCTTAACACATCCCACGTTACTCACGTTCTTTGTCCACGCTTTGCTCGTCGATGTGTAACGATAGCCTTCATCACTCATGCGTAACCTTTTTTTCAACTACTTCAGCAACAGCAGGCGTGTGGGTCGGTGTGGTTTTGGCATTTTTCCCTGATCGGGGATTCTACATTCTCATTCGGATCTAAGAGACTCTCTTTCTCGGGTGAGTGCTTATATATTTACCTGTCATTTGTTCACATTTTATTCGTGTGCTCATGTTAAGGGGCATCTAGTGTAAGTGTTGATTTTCACCTGGTTGGTAGGTATTCATCTCTCAGCCCGCTGATTCACTTGGCTTCCTGAAGGACTTTTGGTGCAAAGTCTATTTTGGTATCCTCTGAGCCGAGTCACATTTTACAGATAGAACCACATCTCTGTCGTTTCAAGTCTCTTCTTCATTTTATTATTCAATATTCAATATCCCTAGTCATACAACACTTTGCAGTCAATCATTCTTTCTTTTTTTTTGTTTCTTTTTTTTTAGTTTCTATGGTCACTTTCCTATAGCTTATTACTTTGCTACTCCCACAAACCTTCGAATTTCTGTCGCCTGTTTCTATAATACCCAGATATCATGGCTGATGCTAACCTCCAAGAAATTAGCTCGTTGTGCCTTCACGGGCTAACGTACTCAGCTGACATAAAGTGGAAAGACTATATTGAATCCGTTGCTAGGTCAGCAACTAAGAAAGTCTGTTCACTGTGCCGCGTGAGAAAATTTCTTCTCTTTTATATATGTATAATTCTATCATTCGTCCTTGCTTAGAATATTGCTGCCGGTGACCCTGATATTTACCTTGAGCTCATTGATAAAATCCAAAGAAGTATAAAAAAATATTACTGGTCCTGATCTGGTGGCTCGGCTTCCCACCGCCGTAAGGCTACGTCTTTATTTCTTTTCTATTAATACTTTCGCGGTAATTGCTTGGATGAGCTCTTCACTATAATACGTGGACATTTTGAATTTAAGCGTAGCAGTAGACAGGCGTTGAGTTATCATTAGTTTACAGTTGAGCTGGTTAGATGTAGCCGTAAATTCTTTACTAACAGTTTCTTCTACTGTACTTCTCGCTTACGGCTGCATGCTTTCCAGACAACTTTAATCTGCTAAAAATTTAATGCAATGTCAATTACTATCTACTGTCCTCCTGATTACTCTTTCCACTTCCCGCTCATGAATGATGACATGAAGTGAATGCTTCTGTTCTTAATTCTCCCACACCCTGTAACCCCTTGTGTCTTAGCGGCTTTACTGCCTTGCATTAAAACAAAACATAGCTACATTTCTGCACCTGCTGGATTTTGACATCCCCGATATGTTACTCACAATTTTTGTTGTCTCATTTGCTCCCAAAAATGTATTCTTTCTTCTTGCAGTTAGTCCCTTTCTTCTCGACCTTCTCAACAACCTTGTCTAATAGCACTTTCATCTGTTTTCTTTCGAAATTTACCATCACACGTTCCTTCAGGTTTGTAGACGATCATGGCGCTCCCCATTTTCTTTTTCTGATATATTTATTTTATTTTTCAAATATACGTGTATATCCATACACTGGGGTAGGACAATGAAGTGGTTTTCTATTGCTTTGGAATTCAAAATTTTCCTTCATTTTGTTAGTTTGTTTAGCGGCATATCAATACTTTATGGGTCATATAATGTCTAAATTTATTTTTCTTGAGGGCATTATTAATTTCTTTTACAAAAAATGTATTGCTGGTAATTTTTTTTCTCTTTCAAAAAGGTGTTGTTGGTAATTTTTTTAACTATGAAAATGTATTGCTGGTATTTTTTTTATATAAAAATCTATTTTTATACTTTCATAGTGTCTTGACCCCAGTTTGGGGGTCAACTATTTGTCCATAACTGGGAACCCGACAGGTGCAATCACCCTGGATGAGGTTGGACCAGGTAACAACAGCAATTAAGAGGTAGTTTCACGCTTATCAAACCTCCCGATCAGCGGTCTTAATATCGGATGTAGTTGATCATCATAGTTAGAACGTTTTTTTTCTTTTGGACTGGTTGCTACTCAATGGTGGACAGCTGATTCTAACCTGCTATTTAACACATCGATGTAGAGAGATAGAAGCAATGGATTCTTTCCCAAATATATTTGTGCGAAAGTAAGCACAGGCCCGAATTCGATCTCGAATCACCGGTTCCACTTTCCTCGCATATAACCGTCGCACTACCCGCACATCCTATATATGCGCCCACCTAAGTAAATAACCTTGGCACCTTTTTAAAAAGTATTTGATGTGTATATTTTTTGTTTTTTCGTGTTTTTGTTTTTAATTTTTTTTTCTTCTTCATTTCTTTCCTTTTTGTTTTGTTTTTAATTTTGTTGTTTTTTGTCAGATTTGTTCTTTTCTTGTTTGTTTTTTGTTTTGTTTTTCAACTCTATTTATTTACAAACAGTCACTATCAAGCCATTCGCGTATCTATCATTCTTTGAAAAGGTCATCGAATTTCGCGTCGAGCGAATCCAGGCTTTCTCCAATCTATTCTCACAGACGGTAGTTTCGTCTTTCTTCTTTATTTTTTTTTACTTATTTTATTTGTTATTTTTTGTTCTTGTTCTTGTTGTTTTGTTTACCTAAAATTACGAGTTACTCTACTGCTGATGACCTTTGTTCAATTACTGAGCTCGTCTCTTTCTGTGAAAGGTTACTTCCCCTGATGGCCTCCAGGAGAACAGAACGATACAGAGAGCCCCGACGCCATCTTGCTCCAATTGTCAATACTGCCTGCTCACAATTAAGTCTAATTCTCCGTTTTACTTAAAACCATTCCAAAGTTTACACGCAAAGGGAACAAACTGTAACATCGCATGTGTCGATTTTATTTTCCTATTTTCTTTTTTTAATGTTTAATGGAGAGCATTTTCGGTCAGATTTAAACTGTGATATGAACCATGACTTCGTTTGTTGGATTAAAACTAAGGCCAAGCTCAACTGCTTGATTCGTTGTTTCGCCTCTTCTAATTTCAGTCTACTGTGACGACACAATGGTCAACACCGTTTCGGTACAATTAGAGGTTCTTGCTGCGCTTAAAAGTAAAAGTTCGTCATTTAGCTGATTGATGTTATCCCGACTCCAGAGTCTCGTAGACGGATCCGTTCGTCCACTCTTCAAAAGATATCAGCAATTGACTGCTTATATTTTTTTCTTTTTTATGCACTTATAATTGGCATAAGTTTTTTGTATAGTTTGTGTTCGTGTATACGTTTGCGCGTGTACAGCCATGCGCCTGCGAAAAATTATACACACACACACACACACATATATATATATATATATATATATATAATTTCTTCTTCACCGGTAGCACGACTAGGAGTTTCACACACAACGCACTCTTCGAGTGCTGGATTAATATTGACTATTACATAATCTAACTTTTGTTAAATTTGTTTTTGTTTATTTTACGTATAAAATTCATCATTGTTTTGTTTCTTAGTTACGTTTATTTTAAATGCAAAATTTTTAAAAAAATCCCATATAAAATATGGACTGCTTCAATATTGTGATAACCAGATATATTTAACAAAAATTAATTCAGGCAGCAAGCAGTCTTAACTCAGTAACTGAATATTGCGTTGTGCATAAAACTCCGAGTTGTGCTACCAGTGATGAAAAAATGTATATTTATTAATATATAGTTTATGGCTCTGTTATATTTCATCGAGCACTCTTTTATTAACAGTAGCACTCAATGTGCAATATTATATATATATATATATATATATATATATATATATATATGATCATCATTATTTAAAGACGATCTATGATTATACAATCTACGTTTAAAAGAAGGTACTTTTAAACGTAGATTGTATAATCATAGATCGTCTTTAAGTAATGATGATCATCGTCTTATATATATATATATATATATATATATGTGTGTGTGTGTGTGTGTGTGTGTGTGTGTGTGTGTGTGTGTGTGTGTAGATGGTACAATTATAGGTCCTCTTTTAAGCTAGCAAATCTTAGGTACTATACCAAACCAGCTAACCATGTATGGAATTTAAAAGAAAAAAAACAATAGGTATCCGGTAAGGTGGAAAATTTTTAAAAAATACAACAATCACAACCATATTTGCAACCTCTCCCAACAGAAAAGATTAGCGATTATGACATTTCCGGATCCCAAAAACCTTTTTCTTAATTGCATATGAGGCGGGATAAAAAAAAAAGTAATTTAACCATCACCAATGCATTTACAATACACTTCTTTCTTCCCTTTTTTTTTCATTTTCTTCCCTTCCCGCTTCTTCTTCTTCTTCTTCTTCTTCTTCTTTTTCACATTCTCTTCCTCCCTTTCTATTATACCCACAGCCATGCTTTTATTTGCTTATTTATTTTTGAAAATAATAATGTAGCGTTCTTTGTTTTTTTTTTTTATTCTTTATTTTATTTTCTTTCTTTTTTTTTTTTTTTTTTTGGCGTTTGGTGGTCATTTAGTAAAAAAAATCGCCTGAGGATAACGTACGGTTGAAACCAAGGTAGCGAATTCAACTGACCTCCTGATATTTAAAGTTATTTTAAGATGTTATTTTAACTTTTGTTTTTTGTTTTTTTTTACACGTGTCTTGAGCACTTTTTAATACTACTGTTTCCTGGCCTAATTCAACTCTTTTGCGATGTTGACACTCGTTGCCACTTTTGTAATGTCAACGAATACTCGTTGTCACTTTCGTAATGTTCACTGTAGTAGAGACATTGCAATCGTAGATACAACTATAGTGACACCGTTGAACAATACTGGTGTCAGACTCCTTCGAATAAGACTCGCACTGATGGTAATTTCTCGATAAAACTCACTCGAAAAGTAACCACCGAATAGTAATCCGTATAGAGATATTCACTAACTTCCCCACGCGGTCGGATGTGGTACAAGGCCGAGTTTATTGTGGGGTATCCGAGCCTACAGGCTCGGCAAAAAAATTCTCCGAGACGAAACTCTCCTCTTCGACATTAGCCTCGTCTGGAGAACCCCTCTTTCACGTACGATTTCATTTTCTAGTTGTTTTTTTTTTCACTGCTGTTTGGACTCTCATAGCTGAAACTCCTCTGTCACGTGTTAAACATCTTATGGGTTGATCTTCATCTTTTCTAATCGATCTCTTTAACTCTAAGTTGAGAGGATGATCCCTCTTCCTGTTGTGACCTACTGATCCAATTTTTTTTCCTCTTTTTTAAACTTATTCACCATTTTCTTGATGGTTCTTGAATGGACTTTGAAGATGGAAGCTAAAGTATGAATGTTGGTACCATTACTGAAGGGTTGAATGATCTTTTTTCCTCACGCCATTGCTGATTTGGGAAGACAGTAGGGCTGACACAAAATGATTTTTACCTGTTATCTTTCTAGCTGAATAACTCAAGGTTTTTTTTAAGTGATTCTTATGACAAAGGTGGCTAAACATCATATCTGAATACCTGGAAAAAAGAAACTCAGTTTACTGGATTTTTAGATATTATTCATTTTGTGGGATGTACAATTATGGTGTTACACGTTTTGTACAATTTTTTCTACTCCGGTATATATATATATATGTGTGTGTGTGTGTGTGTGTGTGTGTGTGTGTAGCTGGCCACTCGTATTTGATGATACCTGTCGACTAGTGCAGCTAGCCAATCCCTATTGCAGACGCTTGCTCAGGCGCATTTGTGTTTATTCAAGACCCACAGAACCCACCTGTGGTTTATACTGCAACCATGCTGAGCTGACCTTAGTTACAGTTTCTGGGAAAGAGCATGTTATCTAGCGAGATCAACAATTTGAACAAGGCCAGCACGCTCAATATATATATATATATATATATATATATATATATATATATATATTCCATACCTGAAATTTGAATTTAATTTTTGGTCTCTTGGAAGGATTGTATGACGATGTCGCCGTTCGTTACATAGAAACGACAGTCAATGTAAATGCCAATCAATGTCCGACTTTACTTAATGACGGCATTTTCAATTTACAATGCCACCCTCCATCACGACTTTCTCTGCCTTCATCACAAAAGGTCTACTTTTATCTCATTAAGACACCGTCCAGATTAACCCGATGAAGCTCAGCCCCACAACTCACCCAACATTCCTGAATATAAAAGAACCTTGTCCAATGGACACCTTCTGTTCTGCATGGCGTTCGTGTTGCCGACATCTTTAGATTAAAACTCCAGGACTGGGTGTCTGTGTCCTGTCGCTGCGTACTATTCAACCCAGTTCTTTTCTTCTGTCTCAAGTCGTTGAACAATAACGGTTCCTGATAGTTATGTCCCTTGGGCGTTTTAAATATTAATCTTCCTAATAGTAAGGAATACAAATCAAGAGAAACCGATTCTGTCAGGGCGATCGGTTAAACTAGATTCCAACTGAGAATCATTGGTAAATTGCATATATTTTTAGCTATAGGAACTGTATAGCCATGCAGCAACACACGAAATATGTAAACAGTGTTTTGGTTAAGTTGGTCGATTGTGCAATACGTCCACGTTTGTTAGATTATTTAATAGCTATTTTATTATTTTTTTGAGTCTTTTGTTCGGGAATAGGTAAATATTGGTTGTTTATATTTAAGTCTATAAGTATTTACTTAGTTTGGGGATAGGCAAAACGTTCGTTGGTTGTATCTACAGCTGATGTGCTTACGGCCATCACTGAAACTGTCTACCAAGCCCTTCAAAATAACGGTGAGGCTCGTGCTGTGGCCCTCGACATCTCCAAAGCATTCGATAGGGTTTGGCACGCCGGGCTTCTTCGTAAGCTCCAGGGGTATGGTGTTACAGGTCAACTGTTTGATCTAATACAATCATTCCTGTCTAACCGAGAATTGAAGGTCGTTCTCAACGGATTCTCCTCCAGTTCCTACCCCATTAACGCAGGTGTGCCCCAAGGCTCCATCCTTGGCCCCACTCTTTTCCTCATTTTCATCAACGACCTTCCTGAAGCTATAAATTCCCAGGTCGGCATCTATGCAGACGACACTACAATTTACTCCTGCCTCAAAAACAAGTCTAGTGTCGGCGACAAAACTAACCTGGCCGTGCGTCTTGAAATGGACCTCCAATCAGTTGTTAACTGGGGCAAGAATTGGCTGGTCAACTTTAACGCCACTAAAACTAAATTACTCTCCATTAACCACCATAGAGATCCTTCCTGCCCCCATCAAAATGTCTGATAGTCAACTTCCTGAGAGCAACTCCCTGCGTCTGCTCGGTCTCACGCTGACTGCTGACCTGAGATGGAACAACAAATACATTGAGTCAATTGCTTCTTCCACCGCGAGGAAAGTTGGCTCTCTGTGCCGAGCCAGGAAATTTTTTTCTCCCTGACTCGATACTTCAAATATAAAACAACCATTCGCCCTTGCATGGAGTATTGCTGCCATATATGGGCTGGAGCACCTTCTGCTTACCTCGAGTTCTCGACAAGATCCAGAGAAGGATATGTAATCTAATTGGCCCAGATCTAGCGTCTTGCTTACAGTCACTCTCTCACAGACGCGCCGTAGCCTCTCTCTGTCTTTTTCTACAAATACTTCCATGGTAACTGCTCTGATGAGCTGCTCTCTCTGGTTCCCAGACTCCATGAATTCAAGCGCCCTACGAGGCTGGCATCACGCTCTCACCTTACACCGTAGAAACCTTCAAATGTAGCCGTCTCTTCTACTCCAATAGCTTCATACCTCGCACCTCTCGCCAGTGGAACACCCTCCCCAATTACTGTTTCCCCAAAGCTATAATCTCCAACTATTCAAATGTAATGTCAACCGACATCTCCAGTTACCTTGATCTACCCACTATCCTTCTCCTCTTCCTTTCTCCTATCACTCTTATCTGCTCTCGCTCCAAACCCCCCTGCATCCTAGTGGCTTCACGCCTTGCTTGGGGCACAATGCTTACAAAAAAAAAAAAAAAAAAAAAAAAATCTAAATAGGGCTTTGAGACGTATGAAACACCAACACTCGTACCGTCACCGAAGTTAAACAACATCGAGTCTGGTCAATACCTAGATGGATGACTGTCTGGGAATACCACGTGATGTATGCTTGGATGGGAAGGTGGTTCAATGGAAAACGGATCTAGCCAGGTTCGTTACATTCACTTACGTGCAAATACCCTTGGGAAAGGAACGAATTCACTTCCAAACATCCAGCTATAGGTAAATTGGTAGGGACTTGTATCAGTAAATCAGTATTATCCCTAAAAAAAAAAAAAAATTACTATCTAAAATTATCTTCTGGCTTTAAATCACCTACAAAAGATTAATAAGTCATAAGAACCAATTAATCACTCTATATCTAAGTCTGTAATCAGTTGGGACCTACTCCTCTGCGAGGGAATGCAGTTAGTATATTCTATGCTCCCGTGTACATGATACATATGTATGCGTGGACTATAGACGAAATTATTTACCCATCACCGAAACAAGGTGTGGCCGAGGTCAACTTCAAGTAACTCATATATATATATATATATATATATATATATATATATATATATATATATAACTAGACTCGTTTCGAAAAACCCTCGAATTTTTGATTTGCTAATCAAATCAATCTCGAGGGAAAAAAAGCTTTTAAAAAAGAAAGAGCTACAAACATGAACTTCTGTCGACAAAAAAATCGCACAGATGCAGGTCTGAAGCCCAAAGAAAAAACCCCGATACGAGTAACAACTAACTAAAAAAAGCCAAACTTTCCCTGACGATCCGTTTAGGTGAAACCTAGGTAGGTTTGTCTGGCTCACTAGGTGTATCTAGGTCTGCTCTACGGTTGTATTGAGCTCTTTTGTTAGTTGTGAATTGCATATATATATACATACATATATATATATATATATATATATATATATATATATATATATATATTTACGCTTGTGTGACTTTTTTCACACGTATTAATCTGCCCTGTGAGCATAAAATTTTCCAAGCCCTCTTTCCTCATTATGTGCCCAAGAAATTTCGACTTTCTCTTCCTGGTGTTAAATATAAGTTTCCTTTTTGTTTCCATTTTCTTTAAATCTTCGTCGTTGCTCACATATTCTGTAAACTAACTTCGAGTGCAGAGTTTCTCAACTGAGGAGAGAATTTCAAGATTTCAGTTGGGGGTAGGAAGATCTTTTTCTTGTTTTTTTTTTTTAATTTACAGAAGTTTATTTATTAAAGTACAATATTATTGAACTTAGTGTTTATTAAAGTAAGCTTCAGTTTATTTAATAATTACTTATGAAATTAAAACCAATTACTGCACATATATCAAAGTTTTAAAATCCATCAACATTTTCTATTGCTAATCAATTTGTAAAACTCCATTTAAATGTATATGTACTAATATGGAAAAAGAATGAAAATTTTCAATAATATATGCATATTATTTAAAAAGCACATTTTGAGTCGGACAATTTTGGAAAAGTGGGCAATGACACTCACTCTTATGGCGCATTGAGAAACACTAGTCTCGTGCAAATCGAAAATATACCTAAAAATCTAGAATTGCCAGATTGGTCACCCATTTTGAAATTGACCACATTCGAAATCAGGCGAGAAGTTGTGCTTTCGGTGTTGAATCACTAGAGACCGTTCAACTTTTATTTGCAACCTTTTATCCTTCGTTTCTGTGACCAAGTCTCGTTTTGTGCAAAGTCTCGCTTTAAATATAAAATTTACGTAAAATAACGAGAACAGTTCAGTGGATTACGTTTTACAAGGACTGCTGTGTTGTATTTACTGTTCTGTTGTGTTAAAAGACAGGATATGCAGGAGCGTCACAAAAGGCAGGCTGACAGGTAAGTAGAGAGATAGGTTCAATGGCGCCTTTGTGTCTTGTTTTTCTCCTTGTAATTCTTTCGAAATCTTTTCTTCTTCTTTACTCGAACCATTCAATTTTATTTCTTGTTCGTTCTTTTATTCTTTCATTCAAAGTTCTTCCCGACTCCTTTTTTTTTACTTTCTGATTTTTTCCCATCTTTAATCATTTCTTTACCATTTTGTTTAATTTTAGTTTTTTTAAAGTTAACTCCTGCAGTTCAAAAATCTATATTTTTTTATATGTTTTGGCATCTTTAAACTGTTTTTTTTTGTTTGTTTTTTTTTGTCTCTTTTTCTATACGTTCGTCTTTTATTTTCGTCCTTTTTTCTTCTTTCTTCTGTGTACTTTTCTTGTTCGTACGGATGATTCGTTTTCTTTTTCTTCTTCAAATATTTTCTTTCTCGCTTTCTTCTGATGCTTCGTTTATACTTACTTTCTTGCCTTCTCTAAAATGTTCTTTTTCATTTTTCCGACTTCTCTGAAATTTTCTTCCTTTTTATCATTTTTCCGCCTTCTCTGGAATATATTCTTCCTTTTTATCATTTTTCCGCCTTCTCTGAAATATATTCTTCCTTTTTATCATTTTTCCGCCTCCTCTGGAATTTTCTTCCTTTTTATCATTTTTCCGCCTTCTCTGGAATTTTCTTCCTTTTCATCATTTTCCCACCTTCTCTGGAATTTTCTTCCTTTTTATCATTTTCCCCTTCTCTGGAATTTTCTTCCTTTTCATCATTTTCCCACCTTCTCTGGAATTTTCTTCCTTTTTATCATTTTTCCGCCTTCGCTGGAATTTTCTTCCTTTTTATCATTTTTCCGCCTTCTCTGAATTTTCTTCCTTTTTTATCATTTTTCCGCCTTCTCTGAATATATTCTTCCTTTTTATCATTTTTCCGCCTCCTCTGAATTTTCTTCCTTTTATCATTTTTTCCGCCTTCTCTGAATTTTCTTCCTTTTATCATTTTTCCGCCTTCTCTGAATTTTCTTCCTTTTTATCATTTTTTCCGCCTTCTCTGAATTTTCTTCCTTTTCATCATTTTCCCACCTTCTCTGGAATATATTCTTCCTTTTTATCATTTTTCCGCCTCCTCTGAATTTTTCTTCCTTTTTTTATCATTTTCCCACCTTCTCTGAATATATTCTTCCTTTTTATCATTTTTCCGCCTCCTCTGAATTTTCTTCCTTTTTATCATTTTTCCGCCTTCTCTGAATTTTCTTCCTTTTTATCATTTTTCCGCCTTCTCTGAATTTTCTTCCTTTTATCATTTTTCCGCCTTCTCTGAATTTTTTCTTCCTTTTCATCATTTTTCCCACTTTCTCTGGAATTTTCTTCCTTTTTATCATTTTCCCCTTCTCTGGAATTTTCTTCCTTTTCATCATTTTCCCACCTTCTCTGTAATTTTCTTCCTTTTTATCATTTTTCCGCCTTCTCTGGAATTTTCTTCCTTTTTTATCATTTTTCCGCCTTCTCTGGAATTTTCTTCCTCCTTTTTATCATTTTTCCGCCTTCTCTGAATATATTCTTCCTTTTTATCATTTTTCCGCCTTCTCTGGAATATTCTTCCTTTTTATCATTTTTCCGCCTTCTCTGGAATTTTCTTCCTTTTTATCATTTTTCCGCCTTCTCTGGAATTTTCTTCCTTTTTATCATTTTTCCGCCTTCTCTGGAATTTTCTTCCTTTTTATCATTTTTCCGCCTTCTCTGGAATATATTCTTCCTTTTTATCATTTTTCCGCCTTCTCTGGAATTTTCTTCCTTTTCATCATTTTCCCACCTTCTCTGGAATTTTCTTTCTTTTTATCATTTTCCCACCTTCTCTGGAATATATTCTTCCTTTTTATCATTTTTCCGCCTCCTCTGGAATTTTCTTCCTTTTTATCATTTTTCCGCCTTCTCTGGAATTTTCTTCCTTTTTATCATTTTTCCGCCTTCTCTGGAATTTTCTTCCTTTTTATCATTTTTCCGCCTTCTCTGGAATTTTCTTCCTTTTCATCATTTTCCCACCTTCTCTGGAATTTTCTTCCTTTTTATTATTTTCCCCCCCTCTGAATTTTCTTCCTTTTATCATTTTTCCGCCTTCTCTGGAATTTTCTTCCTTTTTATCATTTTCCCCCTTCTCTGGAATTTTCTTCCTTTTTTAATATTTTTCCGCCTTCTCTGGAATTTTCTTCCTTTTTATTATTTTGCCCTTCTCTGGAATTTTCTTCCTTTTTATCATTTTTCCGCCTTCTCTGGAATATTCTTCCTTTTTATCATTTTTCCGCCTTCTCTGGAATTTTCTCCCTTTTTCATTTTTTCGCCTTCTCTGAAATTTTCTTCCTTTTTATCATTTTTCCGCCTTCTCTGGAATTTTCTTCCTTTTTATTATTTTCCCCCTTCTCTGGAATTTTCTTCCTTTTTATTATTTTCCCCCTTCTCTGGAATTTTCTTCCTTTTTATCATTTTTTCGCCTTCTCTGAAATTTTCTTCCTTTTTTTCATTTTTCCGTCTTCTCTGGAAATTTCTTCCTTTTTTCCATTTTTCCGTCTTCTCCGGAATTTTCTTTTTATGTTTCCGCCTTTTCAGGAATTTTCTTCCTTTTAAATTTTTTCGTCTTCTTTGGAATTGTCTTTTTTCCGCCTTCTCTGGAATTTTCTTCCTTTTTTTCACTCTTCCACAATCTCTGGAATTTTCTTTTTTATTTAATTTTCTCGTCTTTTGCCCCTTATTTTTATTTACATTTTCTTTCTCAACTTCACCTTGGTTTTCTTCTTTTTATTTTTTATTTTTTAGCCGTCCCCTGAATCCATTTTTTATCTTTTTCTTTCTCCCGTCTCCCGAGTGAACGTTTGCATTTCCTTTCTTACCTTCCTCTTTTTTATTTCCTTTCTCGCCTTATCATGATTCTAATTCAAATTCTTCTTCCATAATTTTTTTTCTGCTTCGTTATCTTTCTCGTCTTCTGCTTCTTGTTCAAATTCATCTTCCCTATTTTACCTTACCTTCTTCTTCCTCTTTATCGACTTTTCTTGTTACTTCTTAATATTATTTCTTTTTATGATTCTTTTCTACCACTGCGTCTTTCCTTCTTTTTTTTTCGCCCCTTTTTACATACACATTTGAACTCTGACCTCGTCTTCTCATCATCTCTCTACCACCCCTTATTTCTCTTTAATTTACTTATTCCTCGTCTGCCTCATCCTTCCTTTTCCCGTCGCCTACTTCAATGTGTTTCTTGCCTTTCCCAAGGCATTCATCAATCACAGATTGCTTACTGATTAGAATATTGCACTAAAACTTTTAGACCTACTGATTAGCTACGGTTGATCGCCGAAAAGTAAATCTTTCGATGCTAACGACTTAAAATGCAACAATCCCCGCTTTAGTTATGTGCCATACGTGATACACGCTTAGACGATCATGTAGCTTTCGATACATGACTGACGAGGCAGATTTTTTTTTCCCGGAGTAGGTTGGCATTTCTTTCTGCGGTTGACCAGTTGCTATCCAAGGCTATAGAACCTGGTCTGTCCTACTATTTACCCATAGGGGGAGGAGAAGAGGATTATTACCTTTCCCAAGGTTATTAGAACGTAAATGAATACAATGATTCGACTGGAATTCGAACTCGACTCTCCGATACCTCAATCCGCGCCGCTATCCATTACTCCACCGTACGATTTAAACAAATGCGGATCTCGTTAACCATAACATATTCTGGAGACGATGGCCAATTTGCTGAAGGAGATGAATCACAGTGCTCAAGATACAACTAACTGAAGCATTTTGAAGAGACTTTTGTTTTTTTAACAGTTAGTTTCACCCAGTACAAGGCCTGGGGGCCACTCACGGTAGAGGGTTAAGGGGTAGTTTATATGGATAGGAGGGAAAGGTAACGATTAAGTCTAGACTAGGACAGGTTAAGATTGTAGTGATCGGGGAAACATCCTCTTGGGAGTCTGCTCGACAGAGTTGTGGTTCGCGGGAAGAAGCTGTTTGAGTGGAACTTACTTCTCGCTGGTGGAATACAGAGTGAATGTCAGTGGTTTGCTACTATGTTAGTGGTATGGTGGGTCCGAGCTGTAAAGGTTAGACTAGGCGGAACTAAGGAATGGAGTTCGTCTGAGCACTTTCCGTGGAAATAGCGATAGGACAGTGAGAGACTCGCCACATCCCGCCTCTGAGAAAGAGGTTGGAAAATAATTATTTTCTAACAAGGACTCTGAGTCGCTTTTGAGCTCTATCATGACTGGAGAGCGAGGACTGAAAGCTCCCGCCCAAATATGGCAAGAGTATTCCATATTCTTATTGATCTGGTTCTTATAAAGATAGAGGATAGTCTGAGGAGTCAGGTACTTCCTGGAGCGGTACAGGGAGCCGATCATTTTACCTGCAGCTTTAGCTATGGATCATATATAAGCATTCCACTTGAAGTCAGGCATGAGTTTGAAGCCCAATATTCTCTGAAGGCACGGAGCCACCTCGAAGGAACATCCGTTCATCGTGACTGGCGGTAGCTCACAGTCTGATCGGCGGTGATGGAATGTAGCCAGTTTGGCTTTCGCGTCACTGAATGTAACCAGTCAGTTTTTTTCCCTCACTGGGAAGTTCGTGTTAAATCGGAAGAGAGGTCAACTGCCAATCTTTGATCGTCAAGAATTTTAGACACATCAACCATAAAAGAAAAAAAGAATGATTATATCCACTTACCCAAATAGATAATACCGTTGTTTGAATATATATAAGATTGACATTGCATTTACATTTTTGAAGATGGTAGTCAACAGGAAAGCAAGAAACCGGAAGACAGTTCCACCTACGAGAGAAGGAACTGTTAGCATAGAACTTACGATTATATATAGCATTTCAACAGTAAAATTCTGTCAAACTATTCGTCTTCCATGCATCTTGTCTCTTCAGCACGTGGGCGTTTTTGGCTCTCCACAATTTTCTATTTTTTGTAGCTTTTAGAATATTTTCTCTTTTTGCTATTTCTACTAATCCCCAATTCTGCTAACCATTTACACAAATTCGTTAAGTGGGTTATGCGCTGTTTTCCTCTCTGTCCCTCCTGTAGTCATTATATCCTCTGAGTGTCCAATTTTCTAAGCTATCATTCCTTATTAGCGCCCTAGAAATTTCAACTGTCTGTTTCTGATAAGTATAAGTGTCCATTTTGTTACCATTCTGTTGCCATTTTCTCTAAAACCTCGTCGATGCTCACATGTCCAGTCCATGGTATTCTCAGCATCCTTCTGTAGAGCCACATTTCTGTTGCCTCAAGTCTCTTCTTCATTCACTGCCTTACAGGAGGACCGATATTACATATCATTTCAGTACTCTTTTATTTGTTTCTATTGCTTTAAGTCTCTTCTTCATCTGTGAGGGGATTGGTCAGCATTCACAGCCTTACAGGAGGACCGATATTACATAATATTTAAGTACTCTTTTCTTTGTTTCTAACGAGATTTTCTTAGTTCTTACTATTTTGCTTAGCTTTTGGAAGCCATCCCAACGCGCCATCGGAATTCGGAAAATTCATGAAGTCGAGATACGAAAAAAAAAAGCTTTTCAGAACAATCGACATTAAAATATTTATAGAAAAGTTACAGAGAACTTACGTTATAGTGCGGTGAAAAATGACTGAAGCCGAAATGCCAGATCAGGACCGATAACATTGCATATTCTTCTTTGGATTTCTTATCTCTAGATACATCGCAGAGGCCCAAGACTAGACGTGACAGCCATATTCAGTCTATACTAAAAGATATGTCATTAGCTAAACCAATTTTTAAATATTTTTTTCGATCAGATTTTATTGAAACATTTGCTGTTTGCATCTAAGAAATTTTGTTCACTGTGTCATACGAGAAATTTTTTTCTTGACAGAATGTATCTTACACTTTTATAAGTCTACCATTCGTCCATGCATTGAATATTGCTGCCACATTTGGTCAGATTCTCATACTCTGTGTTTAGAGATTCTTGGTAGAATTTAAAGAGTCTGTAATGTTATTGGTCCTGAACTGGCATTTCAGCTTCTGTCAGTTTCCCACTGGCGTAATGTAGCTTTCCTAATTGTTTTCTGTAAATATTTTCATAGTAATTGTTTTGATGAACTTTCCTCTATGGTACCTAGACTTTATAAATTTAAGTGCGGTATTAAATTGTCGGTAAGGTTCCATCATTTTACAGTTGAAATGGCTAGAGGTAACCCTAAGTTCTACGCTAACAATTACTCGCTTATATAGCACTTTACCGGCTTCTTGGTTTCAACTTCATCTTCCAATGCATAAATGCAGTGTCAATCATTATCTTCTGTCTTTTTAATTCCTGCTCTTTTATTGTTCTCTCTCTCTCTCTCTCTCTCTCTCTCTCTCTCTCTCTTAATTAATGTTTATATATATATATATATATATATATATATATATATATATATATATATATATAATAAAAAGGCTTAAACACTAATATTCCATGGTCATAATTTATTCCATTGGAATCGTAAATACGATCCAATTCATCAAACCTACAAATTCAAAAGGAAAACAGAAAAAACAACTCCGGAAATAAAACATAGAATTTAGAGAGAGTGTGAAGTATGAGAGTGTGGGACGAATGTTAGAGCTAAAGAGAGGGGTAACAGACGAGAGAATGTGGGAGATTAAAATTTAGCAGAGAGAAGTTTTAAAGAGAGGAGTCAAAGACGGTTTAAGTGAGAGAAATATGAATGTTGTCGGATGTCTAATACATTAATGATGTAACCGGAAAGGATACATTTTGTGGTGACATACACACACAATAGACGATCTAATGTTAAAGATCGGAAGAAGAGGGGGAGAGAGGAAAAGAAAAGAAAAAAAGGGTGGGGGAGAGAGATGGGGCGGGGGAAACTAAAACTGAAGGGCATTTACTGAAAGGGCCGCTGTGTAATTAAGAAAATTTGACAAAATTAATATCAAATATAAACATATAAAAAATAAATATAACGTATAATATATATATATATATATATATATATATATATATATATATATTCTTTCACACTTAAAGCCCCTTACGTTTAAGTTGAGGTGAGATGATTCAAAACAAGTCTGGAAGCTAAGTAAATATTGACAAAAACCTGATTTGGGATACCGTTGCTCACCTGCTGCCTGCTCTCCACGTCTACAGTTAAGATGCCTACAGGTAGTGAATTTGTTCTAATCCTGTTTCTCGTGTGAAATCGTTTGCAACGCCTACCACGCCGTTTCCCGATTTTTGTGTAGGCGTTTTTAAAATGAAATTTTGTAACACCGGATGTTCTGTAATTAAACGTAATTTACTCAGGTAAATCATCCAGTCTTGTGTGTTGAAGTAGATTGATTACTTAATTAAAGAAACTAAGTAAATACTTCGAACCCACATTTAAAAAAAAAGAAATGCAACTATATTAATGAACTAATCAATCGAGCTTTTTGTCTCTACGAATTGTGAATTTAAATAACAGCAATGTAATCAATCTAAATTATGACATGAAAATGAGATTTTTTTATTTACAAAACTCAACACAAACATTAAATCATACGACATCATCCGGTAAAAATATTTTTATACTAGAATTTATCTAATACAAGGTTTGAAAATTACGAAAGTTATAAAGTTACTATTAAAGTAGCAATAAGTTGTATGATATGAAAGTGAAAGTGAAAGTGTCAGGGTGTGAAGATTATGAGGATAAGGAGGATAGATATTGACATTCTACTTGAAGTGATTAAAGATTGTTGTGCGCACGGAAGCAACCACGTGTGAGTCTCTTCCAGAAAGTAACAGTTATTGGGAAACATTGTCGCAGTGAAACTTTCTTCTTACCTTTGGCCATCCTGGGTATGACGATAAACTACATCCGTGTCCTGGGTAAGATGATAAACTACGCCCAGCAGCAAGGCCTCTGATCAAGAGGTTTTGAGGAGCGTGGAACCACCTCTTAATTGCTGGTATTCCCAGGTCCACCTTGACCTGAGGTGGTGCCACCTGTTAGGGTCTCAGCTATGGGCAAATAGTTAACCCCCAAACTCGGGTCAAAACACTATGAAAGTGTAAAAATAGGTTTTATTACCAGAAATACTTTATAAAAAATTATTACCAGCAATAAATTTTTGAAGAAAAAACTATTACCAGCTATACATTTTTGAATGAAAAATATTACCAGAAATAGATTTTTGACAAAACAAAATATTACCAGCAACAAAAATTTTGTCGGCATTAAATAACCCATTGAGGTTGATATACCGTAAAACAAAACAAACCAATCTTACCTTTGGAGCACTAAGGTGTTTTAATGCCGTTGTAGTTTGATGGCATATCCGAGCTGTAAAGGTTTGAACTTGTAGAACTAAAGAATAGAGCGCCGATTTGAACATTGGCCATAGAAATAGTGATAGAGTAGCGATAGGGTTGCAACGTTGTCGCTGTTATTGTTAATTAATTGTTCGTTCTCAAAGTCTGCTGTTTGATAATTTGACCTCTATCATTGAATGTCTATCTGAATTTCATTAAGAAATATATGAATTGTTAAAACTATTAAATTTATTTAAAAGATATCATATTATAATTTTAATGTCGAAAGGTTTGTCCTTTTTATTTTTGTTTGTTTTGTTTGTTTTTTTTTTTGTTGTTGTTTTTGTTCTGTGTATCAAGGACAGCATTTCTTAAACTCTATGAAAACCTTTCTATTTATAAATTTATTATTGCGTTTGATCTAAGTAATGTTGTAAAATGTGAGTAATAATAATTATTACAATAACTTGTATTGCAAATACAAATTAAAATACGTGTAATTAATAATAAAATTAATATTGTTACCGCATCATTTTGTATCCTGAAGTGCTTTTAAAATGAACCCATCAGTTTTATGGGTGGTCTAGTATTTATATATACATTTAAAATTTTCGTTTTAAAGATCCAATAAAATTATGATGTTTGAACATCGAATCACTGTTCTTTATCTTCTATCGTCTCTTAATTATTTGAATATCTCTTTTAAGGTTTTGGAAGCAGATGATAGCAAGATCGGATTATAATGTTGATGATCGATGGACTCACATTCTTCAAAACATTGTTCATCTTAGGAAACCTGTATCCAGGTTCATTATCCTGCAAAGTAAATTAC
>CAHIKZ030000446.1:540000-622500 GCA_903632075.3 Acanthosepion pharaonis | reverse complement strand
GTATCTTCGTTTTCAAACCCCTCGTGAATAACTGTATGACTTTTGAGTGGCTTGACAATTATTGTTCGAGATAAGGTATCTTTCGACCATCCTGATTGTCTTTTGGAAGTTTTCAAATTTCGATTGTCGTATTTTCTTCATTCATATTTTTGAAGCACCATAAACGACAGCTGGTGGCCGCAGGGCATCTGAGCTTTATTCCAAGGGATAGTCCATCGGCCGATACTATCGCCTGAAATAAAGCTTGAACCAAATTTTGGCAGTAGGATCATTTCCTTCCACTTCCCAAAATCTGCAAGCAGCTTCAGCGGTTTTGAAGCCTAATTTAAAATAATGCCTCAAAATTTTCCGACCATTGCATGGATTATGACATCTGAAACTTCCAACTAAATTATTACTTTCTTTTGGTTCTGCTGTATAAACATTTCTTTTTGGGTCACTGATAAAAAGAAAACGCTAAGATTACACACATTTTACAACCGACCAGATACAGACATGATGGCAAGATAAACATCTTCACAATCAATACTCTGCCTGTACCAAACAATAATGTGTGAGCTGTACTTTTAAGTACAGATTTTGTATTTCTTTAAGGCATGGGCTACCAGAAATCCTGAGGCTTTTCCAATCAGTCCGAGGGCACCAACTACAACTAAAATCATTGATGTTCTCATGTGTCACATTTTTAAGATTTCCACTTCAAGATCCTTGTATTTTGATAGATTTTTGGAATATCTTCAAAGATACATTACAATCTGGCATGCCCATAAGAAAACACATTCTGTTCTTGAGGTCTTTAATCATGATGTCTTCGCCATTAGCTTTGATTGTTCTAGTTATGTGTATTGTTCACAGGTTTGATCTCTATAACTGGGTCTGGGGATATTCATACCAGTTTCCGTCCCGTAATAGTTGCAGATTATTATTATTATTATTGTTGTTGTTATGGTCCAGGTTAGGACCAAGGAAAAACAACACGAACACAAGAGTAGAAATAACGAAGGTATATTTACACGAAATAATAATACAAGATGTGGAAGGTGTTAGTATGACTGTCAGTCTGGTTTGGAGTTAACTACTATCGGCTCGACTCGATTCGATATCTAGCCACCCATCCACGAGGGATGCATGTGGCACAAGGTCGAGTTTAACGTGGGTTTCCCGAGCCCGTAGGCTCGGTCAAAAAATACCCCTAGAACCCTTATAAACGGGATCGGGTTGGTCAACCTCCCCGAACAAGACTCTGCCCTTCCGCGGAGCCTCGTCCGGGTTCCTCTCTGCTCAGAGGCAGAGAGTTCGACCGTCAAGCCGAGAAGCTCGGCTTGATTCGGTATCTAGCCACCCCCCACGAGGGTTGCATGTGGCACAAGGCCGAGTTTATCGTGGGTTTCCTGAGCCCGTAGGCTCAGCCACAAAATGCCCGTACAACTCGCAAAAACGAGATCGGGTAGGTCATTTTCCCCGAACGAGATTCTGCCCTTCGGCGGAACCTCGTCCGGGTTCCTTTCTGCTCAAAAGCAGAGAGTTCGACCGTCAAGTCGAGAAGCTCGGCTTGATTCGTCCCTCCCTCTTGAGAGGCGTAGTATACATAGTGTTAGGAAGAGTTCATTCTGTAGTTATAGGTAAGAACCCATGACAATTATTATTATTATTATTATCTTCTTCTTCATCTTCTTCTTTGGCTCGGTTTTCCTTGACAACCCGTGATCTTTCATTATAAGCATTCTCCATCAAATCGTACGACCTCTAGTCCTGGGTATGACGATCAACTACATTCGGCAGCGAGGTCTCTGATCGGGATAGTGGAGAGTGGAACCGCCTCTTATTTGCTGTTGCTCCCAGGTTCACCCAGATCTGGGGTGGTAACACCTGTTAGTGTCCCAGCTATGGACAAAGAGTGAACGCCCAAACAAAAGCAAAACACCATGAAAGTATAAAAATAAATTTTTATAGTAAAAATACCGGCAATAAATTTTTATATAAAAATTGCCAACAATACATATTTATAGTAGAATTGCCAACAATAAATTTTATAGCAAAATCAACCAATGAACAATACATATTTATAATAAAATGACCAACGATACTTTTTATTTGTAGGTGAAGGCAGACAATTGCGTTCATAATTTATTTAGTGGAAACCATGAAATTGAGTTCAAAATATTTAGATTTTGGTCTTAAATAATCCGTAAAGGTTGATTTGCCGCTAAAGAAAATCAACAAACCACAATTCATATTTATAATAAAATGACCAACATGATATTTTATCTGCTGTTGAAGGCATACGATTGCGTTCAAAATATATTTAGTTGAAGCCATGAAATTGTGTTCAAAATATTTAGATTTCGGTATTAAATCATTGATAGAAGTTGATATGCCGCTAAACAAAATCGACCAATGAACCAATCGTACGTCCTCAAATAGAGCGGGTTTCGCATAATATTTGCAATGTCAAGCAACGAAGACTTCCTAAGTAATGTGATTGTAGGCTATTGAGGGTATGAACCCCTACGCCCTAATGCTAACTGAGACAATTATATTCTAGACGCCCCAGATTCTGGCAACTTCGAATCCGAAGGGTGGTACATTCTTTAACCCCATTCTTTTTTTTGAGGGGGGGCTTGATATTATGGTCAACAGGAATAGCCACATCGATGAGAAGACATTTTCTTGTTTCTTGGTCAACGATAGTGACGTCTGGTTTTGAAACCTCAAGTACGCGATCCGTTTGGATGTTCAAATCCCACAAGATCTCGACTTGGTCGTTTTCGATCATCTTCTATAGATTCTGGTAATACGATTTCGCATCGACTTCAAGTTCATACTTCCTACATGGGAAACAATGCAGATGAGAGGCCACTTGATTATACTGGCGCTTGTATTTTTTCTATGCAAGTATTCCAAATAATGTGGTTTACATTCCCCCCTCCTTACTACACATTACAATTTATTTGCTTGTTATTATTATTTTATTTCCTTTGATTTCTGCTGAATGCTCTTTCCGGGTTCCGTCCAGAGACCTAAGGTTAGAAATGGCATCATTACATTTCCAGTTTTGAAAAAAAAAATCACACATATTTTATAATGCACTTCGTCAGGTGTGGGCTGTACTTGTGAAATTTTTTTTCTTATAATTCTTTAAGGCATAAGCTACCAGGAATTCCTTCAATGAATCTATTGGAATTTTTTTCAGTCAATCTAAGGAATCCAACCACAACTAGAATTATTGATGTGCCATATTTTTGAGATTTCAATTTCAAGGTCCTTGTATTTTGATAGCTTTCTGAAAATCTTCAAAGATACATTGTAGTCTGCAGGGACTTCCATGTCAATAAGGAGGCACATTTTGGCTTTGCGGTCTCTAATGACGATGTCAGGGCGATTAGCTTTGATTTGTATTGTGAAGTCCTATAAAATTGTTACAGGTCCTATTTCCGTAACCGCGTCTGGGTGGTGTTCATACTAATTTCTTGCAGTTTTCTTTCCGTGAAAGTTGGAAAATTTTCCAGTGAGGATATTGGTCCACAGTTATGCTGAATTTTATATTCAGTGGGTGCATATACCGCGT
This sequence comes from Acanthosepion pharaonis, assembly GCA_903632075.3. Classification (NCBI taxonomy): domain Eukaryota; kingdom Metazoa; phylum Mollusca; class Cephalopoda; order Sepiida; family Sepiidae; genus Acanthosepion; species Acanthosepion pharaonis. Next base: position 618,932 of record CAHIKZ030000446.1, on the reverse strand, counting down.
AGCCTGATAAGAGATGGTCAGTTGTTTCTGGATATTTATTACAGAATCTGCATTTTAGGCTAACACAATTTTTCAGTATTTTGCATGGTAATTTCTAGTTTGCATGCATTGGCCCTGTACAGCAAGAATAAAACCTTCAGTTTCAGCTTTTAACTCGACACTACGCAGCCACTGGTGGGTACAGGGTTTGTCTACATCAGCTTGTTTGGTACGGGCAGTGTAATGACTGTGAAGATGTTTATCTTGCCATCATTTCTGTATCTGGTCGGTTGCATTTGTTTTTGCTTTCATTTTTAAGTATTTTGCAGCTCGGTGTATTATGCTTTACTTGTATTTCTTCAACCGTTTGAAACTCCATTTTGAATTTATTGGCTTCCTTTATTACTAAATGAAGTTTCTTACTTCTTTCGTGTTCTTTGATACAGATCATCACCCTGTCTTCTATAATTTTCAGGTATCTTTGAAAGCCTATTGTTGTAGTTTCATAAGACAATTCTAGTTGAACTAATCCTCTGCCTCCTTCGGATCTGGACACGTACAGATGATCAACATCAGCTTTGGGATGATGCATGCGGTAGCAAGTGAGAAGCTTTCTCGTTTTAGCTTCCATTCGCTTAATGTTAGCTATGGTTAAGGATGTTGAAACTCTATTTAACCACAGGGACAGACAAAGTGTTTATGGCTGATATTCTGTTTTTTGAATTCAACTCGGTGTTCAGTACCAGACGCAGACGCCTGTCGTACTGCTTTTTTTACCTTCTCTGTCATTTAGGTATGCTGTATTCTATCTCCTTCGCCAATTTCTAGTTACCTATAGGCTTCTTTTTATTCCAGTTCCCTAATATTTGTGACAAAATCCAAATCTATTGAGTGTGTTTCTGTAATTCTCCCTTTCTTGAATGCTACTTTTTCGCATTTACTTAATCCGAAATCCATACCTATGTCGTCACTGAAACATTTTACAATATTGAGGAGACCCTTCAACTCATTGTCGTCCTTGGCAAAGAACTTGAGATCATCCATGTAGAGTAGGTGATTGAGTACATTCTTATTTAGTAGCTAATATTGTTTAATTCATGCGAAAAGAGAATTAAAGACATAAAAAACAGGAGTGAAAGGAAAGTCTCCTTGAAAGATTCCTCGTCGTATATTATTGTTATTATTATTTTCTTTGATTTCTGGCGTTTACACATTTCTTTCCGGGTCCCGCCCAGGGACGTAAGGTTAGAAATGGCATCATGACACTTTCCACTGACAAAAAAAAAATATTATTATTATTGCTCTGCGAGTCCGAAGATATCAGTGCTTCCAATTGAAAGTTCTGACAATCCCTGGATACCCAACTTTTATAACAAAATACGAACACCAAAATCGCCAAGGAAAACAAAGAGTTGGATCGTCGATATAGCAGTACATAAGGGTCGTTGATGAAAAAAACAGAGAAAGAAGAACGGTACCAAGATTTGAAAAATATGATAGCATGTTTATGGTGAGGATTAAGACAGTAGTTATTGTTTCTGTTGTTGTCGGCGCTCTTAGAACTGTGACAGACCAAATCCAAAAATGGCTGCGCAAAATTTGGACTGCGATTCGAACTAAAGTGCTTCTAAAAGCAGCAATTCTTGGAACAACCAGAATTGTAAGAAAGGTTTTATTGATGTAGAGAATGAAAAAAAAATCAGAGACCTTAGCCATTTGTTATGACACCCACTTGATCGTTAAATTACGGCTTAAGATCTGCTTGAGAAGACGAAAATAATAACTACATTGATACCACACAAGAAATGGCTCTCCTGGCTTCATTAGTTGATTAATTGATTCATTTTTTATAACTAGTCATCTCTTTTCTGCTTATTTAAAGCCAGAATGTATCTTTAGATTGTAAGAATTTTTTGAGATAATAATGGTTTAGTGATACATGTCTTACTAATTAACCCATAGCTGGGAGGAGAAGAGGTGTATTCATACCTTTCCCAAGGGTATTTACGCGTCAGTGAATATAACAAACCCAAACGGAAATTGAAAGGTGGCTCTCTGATTAGCAATTCCGAGCCATTATCTATTATACAGCCTGCACATCCAAGCTTACAGCACCTGGTATTACTAAGTGGTCACCCGTCTAGTTACTGACTAGGCTCGATATTGCTTAACTTCGTTGGTCATACGGGAACCAGTGTTTCGACGTACTGTGGCCGTAAGCCTCAATTAATTAGAAGCGTTAGCATGTACATGTTTTTTTTTTGTTGTTTTTTTCTTTGTATTGATGAAATAAGACGAGTTACAGTAAATATCCCGTTGTGTACCACAGATAAGCTTGTCAGTTGCCTGACCATAACCATTTTGGCATGGCTCCTCGGTGCTAGTACATATCCTATCTCCGTCCATGGACAGAAATAGTAGAGAGCATTATATCTGTGGATTGAGAAGGCTTTTTTTTTTTTTTGTAATTTTGTAATTTTGAATGAGACAGCCAACGCGACTAAGGAGTTACATCGCAATACATGCTCCATCGGAGACCATCTGAACAGACTAATTTACTCGACCTGAATGTATTTCTAATTGTGCTTCACCTGCAAAGTTATGCTTTACTTTTATCAAAACCTACCACCATATTTCGTATATTTGACTGTGATGCATGTACCTAATATACCCTCATCAGTCGTGATAGGCATATTGGGCTTCTGTAGCTTAAATGAGTCTCCATTACTAAGACGTCGTTTGTACAATTCAAGATACCGCTGGTTCAATTCGCCATTCTTGCTTTCTGAACACTTCAAAACGTAAATCTGTCTTCCTCTTCTCACTGCTCCAGCCCTCTTTTATCAGGCCAACACCGCGGTCGACCAATCAATCAGCGTTCTTCGCTTTTATTCTCAGTTAATCAGGTAAATAGCCACCTCCAGTTCGACCAATCAGCACACAACTTGCTATTGGTCGAAGCATGCCAAACTGTACAAAAACCCTTATTACTGCACACACTGCTAGAATGGCTAGATGGGAGAGTAATGCCATTTTCAAGGAGCAAACTTGCCGATGCCACATGCCTCACGTTGAGGTAAGACCCTTATTTTCCTATTCACCAGATGCAAGCCACTCTGGCTTGCTCGGTTCTAGGGGACTGTTCACCAGCGAACTTTTTTTCGGCGTGTTGCCCTCTCTGCCAAGAATAATATAGTGGGGCTATATATGATCTTTAGATGTGTACATGAAATAAGCTTTAGAGTTATGGTCAATGAAAAAAAAAACGAGATTACTTTTGATACACACTTCTTCTATGTGCCATGCCACTTCCGGACATTGGTGATCACGGCTCTCTACAATTTCCTAACCTTTGAAGATCTTTGTAAATTTTGTTTTTTTATTATCTCTCCTAAAACATATTCCGCCATCCATTTACTCCATCGAGCTGGTCGGATAGCTTTTGTGTTGTTTTCCCCCATTTCTCTTGCCTTCAGTATGCCATGTGAGTGCTAGATTTGCCAAGCTTTCTTCCCTCATTATGTACTCGAGAAATTTAAACCAGTAATATAAGCACAATTGAATATGTATTTGTCTCACATGCATAAAGTTTGTACCCGTGTGAGAGACAGAAATAGCTGCGTATTTGTCAACGATAGCCGGTATTCGAACCCAGATAAAGGCCTTGAATTTAAATGCTGAATTTCGAAACGGGTAGAATTTTTAAATTTAGACGGTTAGCACAACACATTCAACCTGATTGAAATTTGGCCTATGTCATTTTATCCATATCTATCTATCTATCTATCTATCTATCTATCTATCTATCTCTTTCTGTTCATATCTATCTATCTATCTCTTTCTGTTCATATCTATCTATCTATCTATCTATCTATCTATCTCTTTCTGTTCATATCCATCTATCTATCTCTTTCTATTCATATCTATCTATCTATGTATCTATCTATCTATCTCTTTCTGTTCATATCTATCTATCTATTTATCTCTTTCTGTTCATATCTATCTATCTATCTATCTTTTTCTGTTCATATCCATCTATCTATCACTTTCTGTTCATATCCATCTATCCCTTTCTGTTCATGTCTATCTATCTATCTCTTTCTGTTCATATCTATCTATCTACCTTTTTTCTGTTCATATTCATCTATCTCTTTCTGTTCATATCTATCTATCTATCTATCTATCTATCTATCTATCTATCTTTTTCTGTTCATATCCATCTATCACTTTCATATTTATCTATCTGTTTCTCTTCATATTTATCTATCTTTTTTTCTTCATATTCATCTATCTCTTTATGTTCATATCTATTTATCTATTCTTATATAGCTACATGTGTAAGGTGCTGATCTACACTGACGATTATCTAAAACGACAAAATAACATTGATCGTTTAATGGAGCCGAGACAACACTTACGTTGTTTCATCTCAGCTACAAAGAAGAGAAGAAGAAAAGAACAGAAACAAATAAGAAAAAAAAAAGCGGGGAGCATAAAAAAGTGGGTGGTATAAAAAAAAAAAAAGGAAGGAGGAATCAATAGATAAAGAAGTCATATTTTCTAAAGTAGAACATCTCTCGTCCATTGAACGAAAAAGCGCATGACTATTGTTTGCCCAGTAACAAAACCTACTTCAGTTGCATTCTGGGATACTTGATTACTGTCAGAATAGTCAGTCTGTGGCTCCATCTGCGCAAACCGACCGGAAGCAACCAAGTGTACACATTATTAAAAACACACGCATGTAAACGCTCACATATACACACATAAATACGTCGGAATGTAACATTCTTTGCCTTTTTTTTTTTTTTTTTTGTATATATGTAAGCACGTAAATCCTTATATAATCATGGAGCATTTGTCGTAGAGCGAGAGTTATCAATCCTGTCTGATAGATCATTCACTGGCGTCGATCTTTTTTCATTTTTTTTTTTTAACTTTGCTTAAAACGCTTTTATTCATTTATTTTTGTGTGTGTTATATAAATAGTTCAGTTTCCTTACAACTAGTTTTCCCTGTATTCCAGGTTGATTTCTTATCGGATTTTTCCCTCTCGGCATTTCATCCATACGTATAATATGATGGGTATATTGTATTCGGATAGCTCTTAAAAAAATTCTTCTCCTTGTACATTTAACATTAGAACGCTAGTTTATTGATGCTGTCAAAACGTGAGCGGTCTTATTTAAATAAATTTTCTTATTACATTATGCTTATAAAATATGAAAATATCATCGATGAAAACAAACATAAAAATGCTGCGGATACCCAATACTACCCACTGCATATGATCTATTGTTCTTTTCATGTTTTTTTTATTTATTTTTGTTTAGAAAAAACAAAAAGAGACATTACATCTCGGAGCATTCAAATTAAACAAATACCCATTTTGAAAAATCGGTAAGCGTGAAACAAAGCTTTAATGGATAACTAAATCAAAAAAATGCTATTTTAATTTTAAAAAAGCTCTTTTAATAGTCTTTAAAATATAGAATTCTCTATTTCTCTATGGGAAGAAGCTGCTCGAGGGGAAATACGACATATGACATAGATACACCATTTTCGGCATTATCTGCACCTTATAAAGGCAGGGAATATCAAGAGGAGTCAGCTACTTACAGGAGCGGTATTTTGAACCAACCCTTTTTCAAGCATCTTTAGCGATAAGTCATCTGTAAGTATGTACGAGTTCCACTTAAAGCCTGGCTTGAGCCGTGTCCTGGGTATGACGATAAACTACATCCGCGTCCTTGGTAAGACGATGAGCAACGTCCGCGTCCTGGGTAAGACGATAAGCTACGTCCAACAGCAAGACTTCTGATCGAGGGGTTATGAGAATCGTGGAACCATTTCTTAATTGCTGGTGTTCCCAAGTCCACCCTGACCCGGGATGGTAGCACCTGTTAGGGTCCCAGCTATGGACAAATAGTTAACACCCAAACTTGGGTCAAATACTATGAAAGTGTAAAAATAAGTTTTAATACCAGAAATACTTTGTAAAAAGTTATTACCAGCAATAATTTTTTGAAGGAAAAATTATTACCAGCAATACAAATAGCTATACATTTTTTAAAAAAATATTACCAGCATTACATTTTTGGAAAAAGTATTGCCAGCTATATATTTTTTGGAAAACATATTACCAGCTATATATTTTTGAAAGAAAAATATTCCCAGAAATAGATTTTTGAAGAAAAACATATTACCAGCAATACATTTTTAGAAAAAAAATATTACCAGCAATAAATTTTTTATCGGCATTAAATAACCCATTGAGGGTGATAAACCAAACCAAACCAAACCAAACCAAACCTAGTTTGAGCTTAAATCCCAATAGGCACTCAGGATACAGGGCTATATATATATATATATATATATATATATATATATATATATATATATATATGAAGAAATATAGTCTTAAGATGTGCTATAGTTATGGGATAAAGTGCTCAATATCAGAGATAGAGCGTATGTAAATATAAAAGTGAACATTGAAGTCAACACTCAAACGCGACAGGCTGTTTCATGCTAGACGCAGCCTGACGATTGCGTCTAACATGAAACAGCCTGTCGCCTCTGAATGTTGACTTCAATGTTCATTTATATATATATATATATATATATATATATATATATATATATATATATATATGTGTGTGTGTGTGTGTGTGTGTGTCTTTTGGCAGCATATCTTTATTCAAACATGTTTCATTGAATAATATAGACATATTTTTTCGCACTTCCCGACAGTGGTTTTACCACCTCTTACTTGCTTCCCTGATAATTATTGCTTCCCTGATTGATCTTCAAGAATTTAAACTCAACGTCAGTCGCCATCTTCTGTTGTTTTGGACCCCGTTCATCTTTTATCCTTTCTTCATTCCCTCCATATCCAGTTTTTACTCTCACTTTCACTCTACTTATTTTTATACTGATTCTTCCCAGGTGTAAACTCAGTTTCCTGATGTTAAAATGAAATTCAAAGAGGAAGGTGCCGTAGTTTTTTCTATCCCAAGTACTTTCGACCTTTCCTAAGATCATCTTCGATAAAATCCACATCCCATTGTTATAGTGATATTTTTCTCTTATATTGAAATGCTTGTTTTGCAAAAACACCCATAACTACAACGGATAAATTTTACTTTCTAAAACAACTATAACAGTGCACGTTCGCGCGTGGTTCTAAAACTCAATGGATAACGGCTCGAAATTGGAAATCGGAGGGCCAAGTTCCAATTCCATTCGGGTTCTTTTATATACACTTACGCGCAAATACACCTGGGAAATGGATGAAACTGCCTTTTATCTTCACAGGTATAGGTTAATTAGTAGAACGTGTATCAATAACAAATCATTATTACCCCAAAAACATTCTTAGAATCTAAAAATATTTTCAGGCTTTAAATAACTTGCAAAAATATAATAAGCCGTAAAAAAAAAACAATTTAAAAAAAAAGCATCGAGTAGATGTTGTCCCGTCGACGTAGCTTAGAGCACACTGATTCACCCACCCCAAACAGCCATCATCCAGGTAGATGCTTACGGACTCAAGTGAAAACTTGATCAATATTTACATATAAACTCAAGTATAAACCCAAGCAATGTTTCCCTAAAGATTCAAATATCAATGCAACCCATATTTACCTATAGTCTCTCAGACTAAGGCTCTTTACTCTCCTACACGCCCCTCGGTATTTATGACAGACACCAGACAATCATATTCCAGTTAGGAGGAACACAGGTATATGCATATTACATTATATCAGAATCCATTCTAGGTTTACCGATAAATTAATGTATAAAGTCGTCCATGGTTTACCAATAGACTCAATTTATAAAGCTCTACAAGGTTCACCTACGGACTCAAGTATACATCCGTCCACAGTTAACTTACAGACTCGAGTATAAATTTGTCCAAGCTTTACCTATAGACTCGCGTATACATCCGCCCAAGGTTTACGAACAGACTCGAGTATACATCAGTCCATAGTTAATTTGCAGACTCGAGTATAAATTTATCCAACGTTTACCCATAGACTCGAGTATACATTTGCCCAAGGCTTAACTATAGACTCAGTATACATCCTTCCAAGGTTAATTTACAACCGTTCAAGGTTTGCCTATAGAGGCGAGTAAACATGCGTCAAATGTTTACTTGCAGACTCGTGTATAAATTCGTCCAAGGATTACCAACAGACTCGAGTATACATCCGTCCAATGTTAGACTACAGTATAAATGTGGCCATGGTTTAACTACAGACTCGAGTATTCATCCGCCCAAGGTTTACCTATAGACTCGAGTATATATCCTTCCATGGTTAACCTACAGTCCCGAGTATGAACTTGTCCAAGCTTTACCTATAAACTCGAGTATACATCCACCTATAGACTCGAGTATATATCCGTCCAAGGTTAACCTACAGTCCCGAGTATGAACTTGTCCAAGCTTTACCTATAAACTCGAGTATACATCCACCTATAGACTCGAGTATATATCCGTCCAAGGTTAACCTACAGTCCCGAGTATGAACTTGTCCAAGCTTTATCTATAAACTCGAGTATACATCCACCTATAGACTCGAGTATATATCCGTCCAAGGTTAACCTACAGTCCCAGTATGAACTTGTCCAAGCTTTATCTATAAACTCAGTATACATCCACCTATAGACTCGAGTATATATCCGTCCAAGGTTAATCTACAGTCCCGAGTATGAACTTGTCCAAGCTTTACCTATAAACTCGAGTATACATCCACCCAAGGTTAAGTATAGACTCGGGTAAATGTTTGTCCAAAGTTTACCTATAGACTCGATTATACACGCCGTCTGTATATTTAATGTTGTTAAATTTGTGGCCGCCACTAATGAATCCCTTCAAGCATTCTAAGGATTGTTTCACTATAAAGATTGAGTAAGTCCGGCGAGAAGACGCATCCTTGTCGTATGTCGCTTTCTATTTTTGTGTATTTACTGAATTCATTCTATGAATTAAGACAAAATCTGCTTATCTCCAGGTTCATGTTTGAAGGTCATTGATGTTTAGTTATAAATTTAATTATTAAAAAAAAAAAAAAAGATTTCAACATTAAAGAACTCAGCAACATTTTTAATGTCGTAAAATCCAACTAACAACAAGAGCTTAGAGAATGACAACCGTAGTATATAAGACTTTCGTCACCCGTCATCTTCTTTACTTTGTCGTGGCTATACCCCGCAAAACTACACACCAAATGCTTTCAGCTGTATACAATTCACCTTTCATATAAGTCATCTCTCGGCAACTCATCGACCAGACCTCACAGTAACATCAATAACAGTGATCAACACATATTCTGGCGCATGCCAACTTTACCTTTTCTATGCTAATTTTATGACACTGAGTTCAACAATCAAGTCCGTCTTTATTGGTTAGCTTCAAATTTTATGATACAACATTACTATTATTTTATACTGACTTCACTTCTTCGGTAATGTTTGCTTTTAAAAGCGAAGATTAGAATTTTAATAAAACTCAAACACATGAAAGTGAATTTATATATTTTCTTTGCTCTTTGAGAATTTACACCAAAAATATTAAACACTATTTATTAGATTGTTTATTTGCAAGAGTCCTTTTATATTTACTACATTCTAAAAATGTGAACTGACTAATACAATGCAATGTTTGTCATTTACCAATTTAAAATCTGAAAACATTTTTTTATTCATAAACTTATAGAAATTTACTAAATCATAAAAATATAGGAAGCAACGATAATGAAATGTTTATCACTTACCATTTTATAAAGTTCGAGTCGATTGGTAATTCGTTGATGCATTGCCAACCATTCCAAAGAATAGAATTCGTTGAAAATTTTGTAGATTTTTATAATTCTTTTAATATAAAGATTTCTTTTTGTTGTAACCGAGACAATGTTAATGAATGAGGAATAACCAAAAACGGAGGTAGGAAATAAAATGGTAATCTTTATAACATCAACAAAATACAATACTCGCCAGCGGCGTGAAGTATGTAAATCACTGTTAGTGGTGGCCTAGTTAAACAGCATATTACCCCGACTTATAATAGTGTCCAACATATTTATGAGGATTGGGACATACCCATTAGTGTTCATAGGTACGGTATAAAACACTTTTCAAATGTATTTCTTTATAAAAATATAAGTAATATTTTTAAATAATAATTTTTATAAAACGGTGAATAATGATTATCTTATTGTACATAGTTCATATAATTTTTATAATTTTGTAAATAAACATTACCGTGGGAGGTTTGGTAGTTTAAAGTAATAGCGGTGTCAACAGAAAAACCGTCCCTTTGACATACTGTTTTTTTGTGGACATCGTCAGTTTAACTATCTGGGAATTATTTACATTCAGAATATTGTCCTCGTCTTTTCGGTCCACCTCCATTGATGTATCACACCGAGTCCATACAGATTTGATAATTTGTCAGAATTTTGGGGATGAGGTGTTACCATTATTTACATTATTTAGATTCGGGCTATTGTCCTCATTTATAACAGCAACAAAGATGTAAATTGTTATGACAGATGGAGAAAAATATAAAACCGAAATCTGCACGTACGTTCGAATAGCGAAAAGATTGTTTATTTTTTTAAATGTCCAGAAATAGGAAAATTTCGCTGAAAACGAAGAAAATAACGCTTCAATATGTAATATTAATCTTACTATATGAAGTAGAGGCTTGAAGCAACAGAGACGTGGTTTTACAGAAGGATGCTGAGAATATCATAAAAAACATATAAATAATGAGGAACTTTTAACGGAAACAAAAAGGGCACTACTTAGAATCAGAAAGAGACAGTTGAAACCTTTAGGACATGTAATGAGAAAAGAGGGTTTGGAGAATTTAACACTCGCAAGACATATTGCAGATAAGCTGTCAGAGGGGAACAATGAATAAAATACATAGCAATCTTATATAAATATTTGGCAGAAACAGGATGGGAGTGAGAGCATAAAACAAGCATTTCTATGAGATTCAAATAATAGGAAATTGTGGAAATCCATGATCACCCACGTGACGATGGGTTACGGTAAATGAAGGGAGGAGAGGAACCTACAGAACTAGTTGGCCCATTTGTAAGAGTATACTTCAAATAGCTGACCGAAAAGTGGTTAATTTTTTTGCCAGGTTCTATTGTAAGTTTACTGGAGACTTCACATCCGCCGGAAATAGCCTCATCGTTATCGCCGTTGTAAGAGACGTGCTGGAACGAGAGTTTGGAAGAGCAGCTGGCCGAGATTTGCTTGTCGTGTGCAACGTGTACGGATGCGGTTATTAAGAGCAGACTAACACGTGCCGGAAGACACCAGCGTCATCTACTGCGTTCCTAATTTATCGTCTGCTTCTAGACAAACGGAGACAAATTTGTAGTAAGATAAAATGAAAAGCAAAAATGAAGATAGAGAAAGAAAGAAGGCTTCGTATACAAATGCGGAGGTTCACTTTCAGACAGATTTATAACAATTGGTAGGGCTAGATGGCTGTCAGCTGACATTCGATCCGATGTCGGAAAGTCAATAAAGTAATCCACTGGAAGTATTTCATAATGTTCGCTAATTTAGAAGAGTTTCTTGTTTCCGTAACGGTAAATGTCACAGGCGAATTTTGTTAATAATTTTTCCATACTCGGAATTTGACCTAACTTTGAAATCAGCAAGAAATTGCAATACTTTTTTATTATACAAGTATTGTCAGACGATAAATTTCTGATCGTCATTATAACAAATCAAGGGGTAGTAAATCATGTCAAATCTCCAGTATTCTTCTTGCTTTAAATAGCGATGTGGTCAGCACCAAGGGGTAGTAAATCATGTCAAATCTCCAGTATTCTTCTTGCTTTAAATAGCGATGTGGTCAGCGTCAAGGGGTAGTAAATCATGTCAAATCTCCAGTATTCTTCTTGCTTTAAATAGCGATGTGGTCAGCGTCAAGGGGTAGTAAACCATGTCAAATCTCCATTATTCTTCTTGCTTTAAATAGCGATGTGGTCAGCGTCAAGGGGTAGTAAATCATGTCAAATCTCCAGTATTCTTCTTGCTTTAAATAGCGATGTGGTCAGCGTCAAGGGGTAGTAAATCATGTCAAATCTCAGTATTCTTCTTGCTTTAAATAGCGATGTGGTCAGCGTCAAGGGGTAGTAAATCATGTCAAATCTCAGTATTCTTCTTTTTTCTTCTTGCTTTAAATAGCGATGTGGTCAGCGTCAAGGGGTAGTAAATCATGTCAAATCTCCAGTTTTCTTCTTGCTTTAAATAGCGATGTGGTCAGCGTCAAGGGTAGTAAATCATGTCAAATCTCAGTATTCTTCTTGCTTTAAATAGCGATGTGGTCAGCGTCAAGGGTAGTAAATCATGTCAAAACGTCCAGTATTCTTCTTGCTTTAAATAGCGATGTGGTCAGCGTCAAGGGTCAGTATTCTTCTTGCTTTAAATCATGTCAAATCTCAAATCAGTATTCTTCTTGCTTTAAATAGCGATGTGGTCAGCGTCAAGGGGTAGTAAATCATGTCAAATCTCAGTATTCTTCTTGCTTTAAATAGCGATGTGGTCAGCGTCAAGGGGTAGTAAATCATGTCAAATCTCAGTTTTCTTCTTGCTTTAAATAGCGATGTGGTCAGCGTCAAGGGGTAGTAAATCATGTCAAATCTCCAGTATTCTTCTTGCTTTAAATAGCGATGTGGTCAGCGTCAAGGGGTAGTAAATCATGTCAAATCTCCAGTATTCTTCTTGGCGATGTGGTCAGCGTCAAATCATGTCAAATCTCCAGTTTTCTTCTTGCTTTAAATAGCGATGTGGTCAGCGTCAAGGGGTAGTAAATCATGTCAAATCTCAGTATTCTTCTTGCTTTAAATGGTCAGCGATGGGTGGTCAGCGTCAGTATTCTTCTTTCTTCTTGCTTTAAATAGCGATGTGGTCAACGTCAGCGTCAAGGGTAAAATCATGTCAAATCTCAGTTTTCTTCTTGCTTTTTAAATAGCGATGTGGTCAGCGTCAAGGGGTAGTAAATCATGTCAAATCTCCAGTATTCTTCTTGCTTTAAATAGCGATGTGGTCAGCGTCAAGGGGTAGTAAATCATGTCAAATCTCCAGTATTCTTCTTGCTTTAAATAGCGATGTGGTCAGCGTCAAGGGTAGTAAATCATGTCAAATCTCCAGTATTCTTCTTGCTTTAAATAGCGATGTGGTCAGCGTCAAGGGGTAGTAAATCATGTCAAATCTCCAGTATTCTTCTTGCTTTAAATAGCGATGTGGTCAGCGTCAAGGGGTAGTAAATCATGTCAAATCTCCAGTATTCTTCTTGCTTTAAATAGCGATGTGGTCAGCGTCAAGGGTAGTAAATCATGTCAAATCTCCAGTATTCTTCTTGCTTTAAATAGCGATGTGGTCAGCGTCAAGGGGTAGTAAATCATGTCAAATCTCCAGTATTCTTCTTGCTTTAAATAGCGATGTGGTCAGCGTCAAGGGTAGTAAATCATGTCAAATCTCCAGTATTCTTCTTGCTTTAAATAGCGATGTGGTCAGCGTCAAGGGGTAGTAAATCATGTCAAATCTCCAGTTTTCTTCTTGCTTTAAATAGCGATGTGGTCAGCGTCAAGGGGTCAGCAAATCTCCAGTATTCTTCTTGCTTTAAATAGCGATGTGGTCAGCGTCAAGGGTAAAAATAAATCATGTCAAATCTCAGTATTCTTCTTGCTTTAAATAGCGATGTGGTCAGCGTCAAGGTGTAGTAAATCATGTCAAATCTCCAGTATTCTTCTTGCTTTAAATAGCGATGTGGTCAGCGTCAAGGGGTAGTAAATCATGTCAAATCTCAGTATTCTTCTTGCTTTAAATAGCGATGTGGTCAGCGTCAAGGGGTAGTAAATCATGTCAAATCTCCAGTTTTCTTCTTGCTTTAAATAGCGATGTGGTCAGCGTCAAGGGTAGTAAATCATGTCAAATCTCCAGTATTCTTCTTGCTTTAAATAGCGATGTGGTCAGCGTCAAGGGGTAGTAAATCATGTCAAAACGTCCAGTATTCTTCTTGCTTTAAATAGCGATGTGGTCAGCGTCAAGGGTAGTAAATCATGTCAAATCTCCAGCATTCTTCTTGCTTTAAATAGCGATGTGGTCAGCGTCAAGGGGTAGTAAATCATGTCAAATCTCCAGTATTCTTCTTGCTTTAAATAGCGATGTGGTCAGCGTCAAGGGGTAGTAAATCATGTCAAATCTCAGTATTCTTCTTGCTTTAAATAGCGATGTGGTCAGCGTCAAGGGGTAGTAAATCATGTCAAATCTCCAGTATTCTTCTTGCTTTAAATAGCGATGTGGTCAGCGTCAAGGGGTAGTAAATCATGTCAAATCTCCAGTATTCTTCTTGCTTTAAATAGCGATGTGGTCAGCGTCAAGGGGTAGTAAATCATGTCAAATCTCCAGTATTCTTCTTGCTTTAAATAGCGATGTGGTCAGCGTCAAGGGTAGTAAATCATGTCAAATCTCCAGTTTTCTTCTTGCTTTAAATAGCGATGTGGTCAGCGTCAAGGGTAGTAAATCATGTCAAATCTCCAGTATTCTTCTTGCTTTAAATAGCGATGTGGTCAGCGTCAAGGGGTAGTAAATCATGTCAAAACGTCCAGTATTCTTCTTGCTTTAAATAGCGATGTGGTCAGCGTCAAGGGTAGTACATCATGTCAAATCTCCAGCATTCTTCTTGCTTTAAATAGCGATGTGGTCAGCGTCAAGGGGTAGTAAATCATGTCAAATCTCCAGTATTCTTCTTGCTTTAAATAGCGATGTGGTCAGCGTCAAGGGTAGTAAATCATGTCAAATCTCCAGTATTCTTCTTGCTTTAAATAGCGATGTGGTCAGCGTCAAGGGGTAGTAAATCATGTCAAAACGTCCAGTATTCTTCTTGCTTTAAATAGCGATGTGGTCAGCGTCAAGGGGTAGTAAATCATGTCAAATCTCCAGCATTCTTCTTGCTTTAAATAGCGATGTGGTCAGCGTCAAGGGGTAGTAAATCATGTCAAATCTCCAGTATTCTTCTTGCTTTAAATAGCGATGTGGTCAGCGTCAAGGGGTAGTAAATCATGTCAAATCTCCAGTATTCTTCTTGCTTTAAATAGCGATGTGGTCAGCGTCAAGGGGTAGTAAATCATGTCAAATCTCCAGTATTCTTCTTGCTTTAAATAGCGATGTGGTCAGCGTCAAGGGTAGTAAATCATGTCAAATCTCCAGTATTCTTCTTGCTTTAAATAGCGATGTGGTCAGCGTCAAGGGGTAGTAAATCATGTCAAATCTCAGTATTCTTCTTGCTTTAAATAGCGATGTGGTCAGCGTCAAGGGGTAGTAAATCATGTCAAATCTCCAGTTTTCTTCTTGCTTTAAATAGCGATGTGGTCAGCGTCAAGGGGTAGTAAATCATGTCAAATCTCCAGTATTCTTCTTGCTTTAAATAGCGATGTGGTCAGCGTCAAGGGGTAGTAAATCATGTCAAAACGTCCAGTATTCTTCTTGCTTTAAATAGCGATGTGGTCAGCGTCAAGGGGTAGTACATCATGTCAAATCTCCAGCATTCTTCTTGCTTTAAATAGCGATGTGGTCAGCGTCAAGGGGTAGTAAATCATGTCAAATCTCCAGTATTCTTCTTGCTTTAAATAGCGATGTGGTCAGCGTCAAGGGGTAGTAAATCATGTCAAATCTCCAGTATTCTTCTTGCTTTAAATAGCGATGTGGTCAGCGTCAAGGGTAGTAAATCATATCAAATCTCCAGTATTCTTCTTGCTTTAAATAGCGATGTGGTCAGCGTCAAGGGGTAGTAAATCATGTCAAATCTCCAGTATTCTTCTTGCTTTAAATAGCGATGTGGTCAGCGTCAAGGTGTAGTAAATCATGTCAAATCTCCAGTATTCTTCTTGCTTTAAATAGCGATGTGGTCAGCGTCAAGGGGTAGTAAATCATGTCAAATCTCCAGTTTTCTTCTTGCTTTAAATAGCGATGTGGTCAGCGTCAAGGGTAGTAAATCATGTCAAATCTCCAGTATTCTTCTTGCTTTAAATAGCGATGTGGTCAGCGTCAAGGGTAGTAAATCATGTCAAATCTCCAGTATTCTTCTTGTTTTAAATAGCGATGTGGTCAGCGTCAAGGTGTAGTAAATCATGTCAAATCTCCAGTATTCTTCTTGCTTTAAATAGCGATGTGGTCAGCGTCAAGGGGTAAATAAATCATGTCAAATCTCCAGTATTCTTCTTGCTTTAAATAGCGATGTGGTCAGCGTCAAGGGGTAGTAAATCATGTCAAATCTCCAGTTTTCTTCTTGCTTTAAATAGCGATGTGGTCAGCGTCAAGGGGTAGTAAATCATGTCAAATCTCAGTATTCTTCTTGCTTTAAATAGCGATGTGGTCAGCGTCAAGGGTAGTAAATCATGTCAAAACGTCCAGTATTCTTCTTGCTTTAAATAGCGATGTGGTCAGCGTCAAGGGGTAGTAAATCATGTCAAATCTCCAGCATTCTTCTTGCTTTAAATAGCGATGTGGTCAGCGTCAAGGGGTAGTAAATCATGTCAAATCTCCAGTATTCTTCTTGCTTTAAATAGCGATGTGGTCAGCGTCAAGGGGTAGTAAATCATGTCAAATCTCCAGTATTCTTCTTGCTTTAAATAGCGATGTGGTCAGCGTCAAGGGTAGTAAATCATGTCAAATCTCCAGTTTTCTTCTTGCTTTAAATAGCGATGTGGTCAGCGTCAAGGGGTAGTAAAAATCATGTCAAATCTCCAGTATTCTTCTTGCTTTAAATAGCGATGTGGTCAGCGTCAAGGGGTAGTAAATCATGTCAAATCTCCAGTATTCTTCTTGCTTTAAATAGCGATGTGGTCAGCGTCAAGGGGTAGTAAATCATGTCAAATCTCCAGTATTCTTCTTGCTTTAAATAGCGATGTGGTCAGCGTCAAGGGTAGTAAATCATGTCAAATCTCCAGTATTCTTCTTGCTTTAAATAGCGATGTGGTCAGCGTCAAGGGTAGTAAATCATGTCAAAACGTCCAGTATTCTTCTTGCTTTAAATAGCGATGTGGTCAGCGTCAAGGGGTAGTAAATCATGTCAAATCTCCAGTTTTCTTCTTGCTTTAAATAGCGATGTGGTCAGCGTCAAGGGGTAGTAAATCATGTCAAATCTCAGTATTCTTCTTGCTTTAAATAGCGATGTGGTCAGCGTCAAGGGGTAGTAAATCATGTCAAATCTCCAGTATTCTTCTTGCTTTAAATAGCGATGTGGTCAGCGTCAAGGTGTAGTAAATCATGTCAAATCTCCAGTATTCTTCTTGCTTTAAATAGCGATGTGGTCAGCGTCAAGGGGGTAGTAAATCATGTCAAATCTCCAGTATTCTTCTTGCTTTAAATAGCGATGTGGTCAGCGTCAAGGGGTAGTAAATCATGTCAAATCTCCAGTATTCTTCTTGCTTTAAATAGCGATGTGGTCAGCGTCAAGGGGTAGTAAATCATGTCAAATCTCCAGTATTCTTCTTGCTTTAAATAGCGATGTGGTCAGCGTCAAGGGTAGTAAATCATGTCAAATCTCAGTATTCTTCTTGCTTTAAATAGCGATGTGGTCAGCGTCAAGGGTAGTAAATCATGTCAAATCTCCAGTTTTCTTCTTGCTTTAAATAGCGATGTGGTCAGCGTCAAGGGTAGTAAATCATGTCAAATCTCCAGTTTTCTTCTTGCTTTAAATAGCGATGTGGTCAGCGTCAAGGGTAGTAAATCATGTCAAATCTCCAGTATTCTTCTTGCTTTAAATAGCGATGTGGTCAGCGTCAAGGGGTAAAATCATGTCAAATCTCCAGTTTTCTTCTTGCTTTAAATAGCGATGTGGTCAGCGTCAAGGGGTAGTAAATCATGTCAAATCTCCAGTATTCTTCTTGCTTTAAATAGCGATGTGGTCAGCGTCAAGGGGTAGTAAATCATGTCAAATCTCAGTATTCTTCTTGCTTTAAATAGCGATGTGGTCAGCGTCAAGGGGTAGGGTAGTAAATCATGTCAAATCTCCAGTATTCTTCTTGCTTTAAATAGCGATGTGGTCAGCACCAAGGGGTAGTAAATCATGTCAAATCTCCAGTATTCTTCTTGCTTTAAATAGCGATGTGGTCAGCGTCATTCAAATTCTTTCTTGCATCTCTATCTATTCCAACACAATCTCTTCCTGCGATACAGGACATAAAGGGCAATGAATTTCGTCTTCATTTCTCGAACGGTCTATGGAGACCCAGTCAATGATTGGAGCAATTGTTATGTTTTTAAACTACTCTGATAATCCTGATGGACGGCCTTACAGAGCTAAAGGATTGAAACTGATCGTTTATTTATCCATAGCCGAGGTTACGATAAATGGATTCATGCCTTTCCCGAGGGCATGAGTGCGAAATAAACTGCTCCAACCAGAGTTTGCATTTTCCGTAGCATTAACTGTTAAGCTAAACAAAAAGTTTTATTTCAGGATTTTTAAACTGTTTTTGTCTTATTATTAAACCACTTTCATAGGGCATTGTTTTTTCCTTTGTTTTCATTCTCTATCAGGGGCAACATTTTCTAGTACTGAACAAATATCCCTTTCGTTGTTTAACCTGTAGCGTTACCAAAGACGTGATAATTCGTCACAATAGTCGGCTAATTAATGCCATGGACGCGATAACTCGTCATAAATTGTTAGTTTAATGCCACTAACGAGAAAACTCGTCAGATTAGTATATCGGACGAGACAACTCGTCTTAGCAAACCAGTTGTTTAATTCTATGGACAGGATAACTACACTTAGCAGATCTTCAGGTAGTTTACTGGACGAGATAACTCGCCTTAGCAATGCCCCTGTTTATGGCACGGTCGAGAAAACCTGACTTCTTAGCAAGTGTTCAGGAAACCAATTATTAAGTAATGAACGCTAATATTAGCTTGGTGCAAAAATAATGACGTAATAATGTCGTTTTGTAACGTATTTTTTAACGTCAAAAAACGACATTCTTACGTCATTTTTTTGGCACCAACCTAATAATATCATATCGTTTTTGCCAGATGATGGGTGAGATTTTTGTTTGTTTGTTCTTTTACTAATTTTCACCCAGTAAAAGGCCTAAGAGCCACCCAACTTAGCCGAGCAACTTATTTGGTTTTCATCGAATTACTGCACTTTTCATGGCTTGAAATCATGGCGAAAATTTCCAAAGAAACTATGATGTATTAGGTTGGTGCAAAAATAATGACGTAATAATGTTTTTTGACGTATTTTTTAACGTCAAAAAACGACATTCTTACGTCATTATTTTTGCACCAACCTAATATATAAGAAAGACGGCCTTTTATGCGAGCCAATCAGTAGTTGCTACTGAAGATTTCAAAAAGCGATAGTTCAGAAATCTTCTTGAAACCTCGACGTACTGGAAGTGCTTATGATCGACATCAAGATCCGTAACTCTTTTGGGCCAATAACCAATAAATGTTTCAGAATGGGATGGAACAGGAACTAATGAGAACTTTAAAAAACTAAGGAGGAATGTGTGCGACTCGTTCAATTTAGTGTCAGTAGATATCGCTAAGCGAATCCCACAATGGAATCGCAATCAGACGTTTAGTATTTCTGAAAGATGCTCCAACTGATTAAGTGTTTAGCGTCTTGGCTACTTCAAAAATTAATGTGTAAGTTTCCTTACGCGAATATTGTACAATACATGAAATAATAGAGGTGAAAACAGTTGCATGCATAAAATAATAGGCCATTGCAAAAGAACATTTATTAAACAAAATTAACAAAAAGGAAAGTTTAAGACAAGAGTTTCTTTTCCTAGAAGTAAATTGCATACACAACAAAATGTTAACGAATAGATTTGAGCGTGACTTACTGTATTGTTGTTTTTTAGTGTTAAGCGTTCACAGCTCTTTTAGCCTCAGTGTGAAAAGTTCATGTCATATAGTTCAAAAGAGGAAAACCTGGAAGAGAGAGATACTTAAGGGTTCGCTTGTTTTTATACCCCCAGAGCTGCTATTGATACTATGATTATTAAGGCACTGCACATGTTATATCTAGTCTGCAAATAGTCCCAGAATTTTAGAACTTTGTCCGACGTATTTGCCAAGCTATGATCGTTTGAAATTAATCGAAACATACTTAATTATTTATTTCTAGATAATGTGTTCTGGATTGATTTTTCTATCTCTTTTTGCTAAGAAAGTCATTGGAATTGTGATGAAATGTATGTTATAAAATATGGACGGGTTTAAATTGATATTCTTTTTAACAAATACAAGTGACCTATTTCGTGCGGATTTGGAAGCCCTAAAGCGCAAGATTCAGCACAATTTTTTGCCATATTCTGTCTGTTTTTGTTCTTTTGTTGTCTCTGACCCTTCAACAATAACACTAACAAAAAATGTGACATTAGTCTCTCTTTTAATGTAATTTCTCAAATATTAAACCAATTATTAATTAATGAACGTTAATAATATCACGTCGTTTTTTACCAGATGATGGGTAAGATTTTTGTTTGTTTGTTCTTTTACCAGTTTTCACCCAATACAAGGCCTAAGAGCCACTCAAGTTACAGGATTACTGTGTGGAGTTATATTAGCGTAGGAAAGGACAAGCATTTGAAGTATACAGCTGAAGAAGACTTTAGTTAAAAGGAACCGGAAACCCTATCCTAAACAAGAAACAAGGGATAAACCTCTACCCCTGTTTGAAAGACCGAGAAAGTGTATGAACTGGGCGATAGGCGAACCTATCTACTCCTGTTGGTGGAGTGGAGAAAATAAAATAAAATTAAATAAATAGTTAATTAATAAAAGTTCAGAGTTCAAGCACATACGTTAGGAGTATAGAAATGAAGTAGACTTTAGAAGGAACCAGAAATCCAATCCTAAACAGGAAACAAGTGATAACCCTCTACTCCTGTTCAAAAGCTATGGAAGAAAATTAATATTCTCCTATTTGCGTTTGTCGCCATTATTGGCATTATTATATTAATGATATAACACCTTATTTCAACCGATGGAACAGAATAGCTTCCCAGTTTTAAATCAATGTCATAAACAAAATTTATAGTTGTCCAATGCAGAAAAATATAACACATATATGCAATAACAAGCAGTGGGAAATAAATATTAAAGTTATTAATAAAGTTATTAACAATTTAAAATAGGGTGTTTCTTTCGAAACACCTTGATTTGTAAATGAGGAAAATACTTTTTAAATGAAATGATGATTATCTTTTAGATTTCTCCTGCAATTGGTTATCTATTTCCTGACTGATGGTCTATTAGATCCACGGGTACATAACACAATATTTCTTATGGGGAATGATT
Organism: Acanthosepion pharaonis; assembly: GCA_903632075.3. NCBI lineage: Eukaryota > Metazoa > Mollusca > Cephalopoda > Sepiida > Sepiidae > Acanthosepion > Acanthosepion pharaonis. The sequence goes on along the minus strand of CAHIKZ030000446.1, from coordinate 597,596 downwards.
TACTCTCGGCTCACTAGCTTCTTTCGTACAGAAGCAATGTTGCAACTCTAACATACACAGATGAGCTCCGTTTAGATCCACCACTTTAAAGCCTTACACCAAGGACACGCCATGCTCCTTCCACGGAGTCGAATCGCCCTCATTTCGCCCGTATTTTAAATATAAGGTCGGAGCGGTTATTAGCTTTGAGTTGTCGACTTCGGCTTTTTATCCTCTCTACCCTACGCGGGTAATTTGTTTTTGTTTTTCTAATCATTTCACCCCAAGTAAGGCAATAAAGTCACTAGGACGCAAGAGATTACTGAGTATTAGAGAAAATGAGAAAAAACTATTATTAAGGAGAGAGAACAATAAAAGAATAAGAATTAAGAAGACAAAAGATAACGAATTGCATTGCATTTAAATCTGTGGAGATAAAAGTTGACTGGGAAGCAAGAAGCCGGAAGAGAGTTGCACAAGCGGGAAGTGCGATAGGAGAAAATGTTGGCATAGTGCTTACTGTTACGTCTAGCCAAACCAACTATGAATTGATAAGACCTTGCCGCTTGTCTCGTACTACGCTTAAATTCATAAAGTTTAGGTGACATAGAGTGAGGTTCATCAGAACAATTACCATGAAAATATTTATTGAAAATAAATTCTTTGGCTCATTGTGTCCTTCTAATCATATGTGATCTTTATACCGACATTCACATATGGGAATAAATCCTGTGAATGTAGGCATGAGAGTTTAGATATGTACATATATTTTTGGCATTGAAGGAAATATCTAGTGGAACACTTTCCAATCTTGATAAGAGTTTAAAATCGTGCGGCCTTTTCTCCCACAACGTCTCATGACTATTGCTGTTCCTATCGCAAATGTTTAGATGAACTCCATTCTTTAGTTCATACCTTTACGGCACGACGTTCTACTTTCACAGAGTCGAATCATCTTCATTTCCTCCATATTCCGAATGTAAGAAAAATGGGCAAACATAGATTTTAGTGTTCGCAAAAAAAAGGAGTGTCAAAAGGACGTTTTTTCCTCATTACACCGCTTTTATTTAAATAAACATTGCCAAAGAGTAAATATTTAGCAATGTATATTATTTTTAAAAGCGATGATGAGAATTGCAATAAAGCCAAAACACATGTAAATAAATTCATACATTTTCTTTGTTTTTGAGAATTGAAAACAAAAACGATAAACATTTATTATATTGTTTATTGGAATGTTTGGCAAAACATCAGCTATATATCAGTGGTAAATAATGAGGATTTTCTTATACTTGGTTTAAATCTATATATATAAAATACGCCATATATATATATATATATATATATATATATATATATATATATAATAAATATATATATATACATACATACGTATATATATATATATATATATATTCAAAAAAAAATTCGCTTGAAGATGGAACAGAGCTTGGTACTTCAATTTAATTCAAATAATTATATTGAAATTTTCGGCTCTTGTTTTGAAACATGAGAACTCTTATGTAGCGATGGAATCATATTTTTAAATAAATAATTATATATATATGTGTGTGTGTGTGTGTGTGTGTGTGTGTGTGTGTGTGTGTGTGTGTGTGTGTGTATTTACGTTTTTTGGTGTGCAACAATTGAGGAGCCGTGTGCAAAATAACGCTAACCCAACTGGTGCCGTGCTAAATTGGTCCCGTTGACTCGTACTGATATCACTGTCTAAAAGGGTTCATATATATAATACGCTATATATATTTCAAGAATGCTTTGTTCATTTTTAGGAACTAATTTTAAACTTTAAAAATTATAATTAAAAAAAAAGTGGGTAACAATAACAATATATAAATATATATATATATATATATATATATATATATATATATATATATATATATATATATATATATATATATATATATATATATATATATATTATCATCCACAACAGACTGTTTCGCTGTATCACAGCTCTTCAGTGTGGCTAGACGTGCGATTGCTTCAAGTCGGGATCGAAACCGACTTATTCGGTATCACTTACAGATTCTACCCTTGGGTTATCGTCGCACGGCATAGAGGAAGCGCGATTTTAAAGTTTTCTATGCGAAATACGTCAGTTTTTGGGGGTGTTTTTTTACGTAACTGTTGAGAGGCAGTGTGCAAAATGCCCGGTGCCGTGCGAAAATGGCGGGGAACAAAAAATGAATAAAAAAAAAAAGATCTGATGATACATTGCTCTTGGTAGGACGAGAAATAAGCAGACTCTGAAATTACAGACTGAATCTACGGATTGTCAAGGATTACTCAGACCTTGCAAATTTTACATAGAAAGTATTGTGCTTTTAGGAACTTTTGCATTAAACATAATTTTGGTTGTAAATATGTGATATTTATGAGGATAATATACGGATATCTTTCCTGAGGTGTTTATAAATTATACACTATTCAATTATTAATGGTAACAACGAACTACTTGAAATTAAAAAACTGAACGTGGATTAAATGAGAATTACTTACAATATAATACACATTAGTTACAATACATTCCTTCTTGCCCTCAATTTTACAATTATTATTTTAATAATTTCGTAACTGTTTATAAATTTATGAATAAAAATTGTTATACTATTTATTTCTTTGTAATTTGGTAAATGATAAATATTGCATAGCATTAGTTTTAATTGTATTAGTTTGTAGAATGTTGTATATATAAAATTATTCTTGTTTAAAAAAAAAAACAACCTAATGAATAAATAGTATGTAATTTTATAAATTCATTTTCATCATATCTTTAGGTTTTATTCCAAATCTAATCATCGTCTTTAAAACAATAAACATCGCCGAGAGATTGAAAGTAGTCAAAATGAAAGTTGTGTCGTAGGGAAGAACGTCTTTTTCATACTCCGTTTTCTTTGTTTTATTTATTTATTGTCGGTACGAATGTTCATTAGAACGTGAATAAATTATCCATTATGGAATTTTTTTTTCATGTTATGTCATGGGCATGCGCGTATTAAAGCGTGAAAAAATGTTCTCGGCACATTGTCAACTGTTTTGCATTTAAAAGCATGATGAAAAAATTAATGTAATGAATAACAACGCACATCTTTATATAAATACTTATACTAATGAACAACATAGAGTTTTGTACTACTTGCACCCCTAAAGATGATCTTGGAAGAAGATAGAAAGTACTTGGGAAATGAAAATAAAATAAATTTAAACAGCTATAACGCATTTCTCTCATCCTTTAAGATCAATACACGGAAGGTTATTCGTGAGTATGAAGGGATTTTGTTAAAAATTAGCAGACATAATGTCTATAATTTATTCAATCAAATATGCCTAGAAGAGAATTTGATGCCTAAATACACAAATATATATATATATATATATATATATATATATATATATATATATATATATATATATTATATATATATATATATGTGTGTGTGTGTGTGTGTATGTATGTATATGTAGTGCCCATTCAATTATTTATCTATTTCCACGTTTTCAGATAAGATGTTTAGCCATCTTCATACCATTTGTCGTAAGAATGACATATATATATATATATATGTGTGTGTGTGTGTGTGTGTGTGTGTGTGTGTGTGTGTGTGTGTGTGTGTGTGTGTGTGTGTGTAAAAGCCCCAAATATATTAAACTCCAGGATGTCCCGATTTACGATGGACTCCAATTTCCGGCCATTTAAATGTTAGTTCCCGAATTTTATACTTCCTTTTTTCAACTTACTGTCCATAGTTCATTTCCGACATGTCCTTGGAGTATTCTTCGTTAGAGACGGTCCACAGGCGAAAAGTGGTTGCTTGGTTACTATCATCTTTTTAACATACTTTGAATGGAATTTATGGACAATAATGAACTTATGACAGTGTTTCAATTTTACTACATGATTTGTTGCATCCGTAAACTTTTACCAAACCAAGAGTTGTTGCTATATTTTTTTCATTCATCATATTAGGAAATTGATTAATACATTGATATGTGTCTATTATAAATGACCAATAATGTCTCTACCTTGTCATTCACTATTGTCAAACAAAGAAAGATCCTCTTAGGGAATAGACAGATTATGGGAGGCTTGTTTTTTTAAAAATGTATGTATCATTTAACAGCCCAAGAATTTTTAGTATACACACACACACACACACACACACACACACACACATATATATATATATATATATAGATATATATAGTAATATATAGTAATATATATATGTATTATAAAAATATATCTATATATATATATATATACTGCAATAATATATATATATATATATATATATATATATATATATATATATATTATATATAATAATATGTATATATATTGTAACTAGGTCTCAATCAGAATAGTCGCAGTACAAACCGCAGTTGGGATCTGTGTGTGTTGAATAAACACAAAATTTGCTTGCAACAGGAATCTTTTAGTCACCCTAGAAGACAGGCATACTCGGAAACGAGTGGCCATATATATATATATATATATATATATATATATAACTCTGTGTGTGTGTGTGTGTGTGTGTGTGTGTGTGTGTGTGTGTGTGAAATACCTTCCTGGTTGATTTCATGGCTGAGGAAATTCAGCTTGGGTTCTCCAAAAATACAATAATGTGTGTATTGTTTGTTTCCCGTCAAAAATTACTAATCAATTTTAATACTGCCACAACTTCTGCTATTTAAGTCATTTGGCTCAATCAACAGGTAAGCAATCCTCTCTTCATCTCTACTGCTACTACTTGACCTTTTCTTTCACTCATGTCTGACTTTTTACCATCTTACTTCCTTTGCAACCACTGTTATCAGTCCTACTAATGGACCATTGTTTTTAATTCTATCGTAGACAGATATAAAAAAATATATATAACATGGCTACTTCACATATCTAACCTAAAAATAAACCGAAGGAAAATTCATGACTGTATGTATGAATATATATATATATATATATATATATATAAACACGCACGCATACACACACACACACACATATATATATATATATATATATATATATATATATATATATATATATATATATATATATATATTGACAACTCAGTTTGACAGATAAATTTACCAAAATTACACAAAAATATCTTGAAATACTAAATAATAAATTTATTCTATAAAATCGACATTGGCTTCAACCACGGTCTCCAAACGACTTCGGAATCTCCTGCAACTTTTCTGGTCAATCTCCTTGTTTAAGTTGGTGAATGCTGTCATAATCCTTGCCTTCAGTTCATCTTTGGAAGTACAAGGAGTTTTGTTGGTCTCTTGCTCAACGACAACCAACACACAATAATCAAGGGTGTTACAGTCTGGGGAGTTCGGTGGACAGGTGTAAGGGGTGAGCTGTTTGCAGATATTGTTTGATCACCGTGACTGGGTTCTCCTGTTTGTGTGGCATGATGCAGAGTCCTGTTGCCAGACATAGGGTCTTCCAGCAGCCACCTTCTTGACCCAGGACAGAACTATCTCTTCAATGTAAGCCTCCGTTGTTAGTTTTGCGGCCCCGTGGGAAGATAAATGGAGACATAGCATCTCAACCATGATATTGACTGGATATATGATTCAACTCCTTTCGAATCATCTGCACTGTCCTCCAAATACACTAAAATGTTGGTATCAGAGTTTCCGGTGCGAACGCCAAGCAGTACAGCATACTGGTTCTAAATTACTGACAGAGTAAATTGCGTCATGGTGCCTTTTTTTCTCACAGACGATGCCCAACTGACCCTACTATACGGTGCAGTCGTCAAAATCAAAAATAAACAACGCACAAGAGAAAAATTATATAGATCGTATATGTGTATATATGAATGTAAATACTTACATAAATTTGTGTATATCATATATGCTTTTGTCATTCCATTGTTAGTATGTATTGCGCCTGTGTATAATATAAACACACCAATGCATATTTGCACACATAGGCATACACAATATTGCAATATGGAGACATCTTGACTTCGGTACGTTATTTAAGTATTCACTCTGTGTCACGAACTCATATCAGCTGACAATCAATGCGCCACCTGGCTTTAAATTAACGATATGAAAATTACACGGTTTGAAATTGATGGAAGAATATTCTAGAAGGAAAAAATTATTTTTATTTTTATTTTTTTATTTTTTTTTTTTTTTGCATCGCCGGTCCTAGCTAGCGGCAGAAGCGGAAACGGCCGGAATTGTCCGATCTGTTCCTGGATCGTCACTATTATATTGACAGCGGTACACGATATCCGGGATAGAAGCTGCTTCAGCCTTTTCCGTTGTGCAAAAGACCGGCTCATATCCGCAGGCGGTTGTCGATCAATATTTAATTAATACGGGTGGTGGCGACAGGTCACGGTCCACAGTTTTGCACGAGGGTCGTAACAATACGTTTGGTCGGCTGGCGGTTGCGCGTCTCGCAATGTCTCGCTGAGGAATGCGTCGTCCGAGAATGTAATAACGATAGACGCTGAAATGTTGTTAAGTGTTAGCGTTCGATGAAGCAAGTGAGACTAAGGTTAAACAATGTGAGCAAAGAGAAGGAATATGTCTGGTTATTTAAAGAGAGGGACAAAATTTTTAAAAAAAATGGTTGAAAAAGACCAGTCAATCTTTTTATCAAAATCCCTAAGTTATTTTTTTTAATGCCAAGTCTCTTCAGAGCGTAGGCGATCATGTCTCTCCACAGATTTCTTTTCTTTAATATATATGAATTTCCATGATTTCCTGGGAAATATGGTGGAGTGATTTCTCGTTGCATTTTTCGCGATGAATGTATTCAGAATAGTATTTCTCGTAGACTAACTTCTATAAAAGTCTTGAGAACCCATTCTGTCTCGTTATTTACCCGATCGCTGTTGGAAGGCTCCATTTGTGACTTCTCCAAAGGAATTATTGCGAAATTGGACAGGAATTTGAACTCGGACCTTACTGCGCGAATAACCGTTAAACAGTATTAGGATATTTTTTTAATTACCTTTTATAAGATATATATGGGGCAGGTGAAACTTTAGTCAATTTGAACACCCACAAAAGTTTTTTTTTTTAAGATGGGGTTAGATTTTGCGAGTAGATATTATATTAAGAATTTTTGTCAACAATAATGATTTTTCCAGATACAATTCCTGCTATTTAACCCAAAGATGGAGGAAGAGATAGATTCATACCTTTTCTTTTGGGTTGGTGCATAACTATCAGGCGTTTTTAAACACTATTTATTATGAAAAAAAAAAACATAACAATTCAACAATAACATTTTAAAATGATCATTCCGGGGCGTATGATTATCGACACGCATTTTTATAACCTGAAAATAAAATATTTTTATTTAAAAAAAAAATTAAGCAAAACAGCAATTTTTATTAACACATAACTCGACTACAAAATCGCCTGATAATTATGCACCAACCTAATAATTTTATTTATGCGTAAGTGAATGTTACGAAACAGACTTGAATTCGACTCTTCAACTTCTGATTCCCAGCTGCTATTTATTACACAAACGAAAAGTTCATTAAAAAAGGCACAGAAGAAAAAAGAATTAGCGAATGTGATTTTTCTAATGCCATGTATCTTCAGGGGTTGGGCGGTCACGGCTCTGAACAGATTCCTTTCCTTGAATATCTAAAAATAGCAATAAATTCTTGGGTGAAATGCTTTCCCTTTGCCTTCTCCAGCGTTTTGATTTGCGGAGTAGCCTTTCTCTGATACTGGCTGCCACTCAAAGTTAAAGAGTCCAATCTACCTTGTTATTTAACCAAATGGGTCCATATCTTTCCAAAAGAAATTTGTGCAAATGTCAACAGAACTGCCAGAATTTGAACTCAGCTTACTGATTCCACTATCTATACCAGTCTCCGTTACACCAGCCGCACATCCCTTCGAAATTATTCTTTCTATATACCGCGGTCTTTAACGACTATGGCTCTCCACAATTTCCTCTCTTCTCTCTATTAATAAATTTTGTCTTATATGTTATCTTTCCTAAACCTTGTGCCGCCATCCATTTACTCAAGCTCGCTAGGTAAGTTACGCGTTATTTTCCTCTGTTCCGCTTGCCTTTAATTTGCCCTGTGAGTATTAAATTTTCCAAGCCTTTTTTATGTCCCTTAAAAATTTCAACTGTCTCGTGCTGATGTCCTCTTTGTTGCTATTGTCTCTAGAATTTCCTCGTTGCTCACATTTTCGGTCCATGGTATTCTCAGCATCCTTCTGTAGCACCACATTTCTGCTGCCTCAATCTTCTTCATCTACGAGGAGATTGTCCAGCATCCACTGCCATATAGGCCGACTGATAAAATGTGACTGTTCAGTAGTCTTTTCTTTGCTTCTAACGATATTTTTCCTGTTTCTTGTTAGTTGCTTAGCTTTTGGAAGCTATCTTTCACTATCCCAATGCGAAGTGTTATGTCGCATTTACCGTCCCCTGTTAAAAACTACAAAGATATTTAAAATGTTTTACTTGTTTCCTTTTGGTATCTCCAATTTGTAATTTTCAAGTTGGACTGTTCTATTTTCTAAAAGCCATGCATTGTGTCTTCTTGCAATTGATGTTTAGTCCTTTCTTCTCGCTTTCCTTAGGTTTTTTTTCTGCGTCTGCTATCAAGACTATGTCATCTGCATATCTTATGCTGCTAAGATTGGCCGTCAATAATGAATCCTTGTTGGATTTGTAATTCTCTCAGGATTGTCTCGCTAAAAATGAGATTTTTTTTAATATATATGATGTGTGCGTGTGAGTCGTTATTTAAACAATGTAACTAGTGACAAAGAACATTGCCGGTTGGTTAAAGAAAGTAACAGAAAAATGTGCGCAGAATCACTGAGAAGTGAGAATGCCTTGAAATTAGGAAAGTCGCAAATCGCCTTTACCTAAACATAAGTTACGAATGAACACTTGATTTATAGTTAAAAAAAAAAGATAATTCGATCAAGTTTCATACCTAAAATCCTGGCAATGTTCAGCTCAAATGAATGGCAATCAATAGGCCCCATTTTGTGGTGTCTAAACCAGCCAGTGATATCCCAAAATGGCTTCCCAGAGCAAGTAACTTTCTCTACACTGGAAACACAATTCCTAAAATAACCCTTAAACGATGAGCATCAGGAATTGATATTTCATTGGAGATCAGCGAGTATCAATTCGTGATTTTAAATCTTTTCCAACGATACGGGCGGGTAGTTACTCATGACTCGAGTCTAAACGTCACGATTGGCATTTCAAGAATACTTTTTTTTTTAAATAATTTCACCCCAAGCAAAATAAATAAATCTACTAAGACGGAAGGGGTTACTGATAGTGAATGAATTTGATAAAAATATTAAAGGGAGGGGAAAATAAAAGAAAATGGATTAAGAAAACATGAAATAACGATTGGCATTTTAAAGATCAAAGTTGACTGGGAAGCTAGAAAACAGAAGAGAGTTCCACAAGCGAGAAGTGCGAGAGAAGAAACTGTTAGCATAGAACTTAGGGTTACCACTTGCCATTTCAACTGCAAAACAATGAGATCTAGCTGCCAATCTAGTACTGCGTTTAAGTAACATAAAGTCTAGGTACCATAGAGGAAAGTTCGTCAGAACAATTATCATGACAATATTTATAGAAAAGCTACAGGGAAGCTATGTTATGGCAGTGGAAAAGGGACTGAAGCCGAGGTGCCAACAACATTACAGATTATTTGTATTTTATCAAAAATCTCTAAAAAAAAAAAAAAAGCATAGTAGAAGCACCTGAATAGATGTGACAGCAATATACAATGGATGAATGGTAGACTTATACATGTGTAAGATAGATTCTGGCGAGAGAAATTGTCTAACACGATACAGTGAAACAACTTTCTTAACAGTAGAGCTACTAACTGATTCAATATATTCTTTCCACTTCATGCCAGCGGAAAACATTAGCCCGAGAAGGCGCAATGGGTCTCTTTCATGGAGGTTAGCATCAGCCATGCTGATGGAAGGCAAAAAGAAATGTTCTCTCAGACGATTAAAAAGGAGCAGTTTCGTTTTGGAGGCGTTGAAAATTAGCAAGTCATTCCTTGCCCCAATTAACAAGAGATTCCCTACACGCATGGCGCTAATGACCCAGCGGTCCTCTGGTGACAGATACCGGCGGGCAAACATAGGCCTCTAGCGGTCTGCTAGTGGTAACATTGCCGACACGAACACGGCGGCGGTCCGACAACAGGCCACCAGCGTTAAACGCTAGTGGCATGCCACATATTGGCAGATTGGTGGCTTGCGTGTAGGGTTGTAGATTGTTTTTAAATCAGCTACCAATTTGATCTTAGCAAACCAATAAAACATACTATTAAGGTAGAAGTCGTTGTCTGTGTTTTATGCATTTTATTATTCAAACTATTCTTTAAATATCCAATGCCATTGTGTGCGTTTATGCAATATTTTACCACACAGCATAATTTCTAAATATTAAATGCTGTTGTCTGTGTTTTATGCATTTTTAACATGCAAGCCATTCTCGAAATATCAAATGACATTGGGTGTGTTTTATGCAGTGTTTTATAAACCAGTCTACATTCGAAATATCAAGTTACCATTATGTGTTTTATGCAATATTTTATAAAGCAGCCTACACTCGAAATATCAAGTGCTATTATGTGTTTTATGCAATGTTTTATAAAGCAGTCTATACTCGCAATATCAAAAGCCATTGTGTGTGTTTTATGCAATATTTTATTTTGATTTCAATGCTTTAGATGACGTTTTTGCGAAAATCAATAAAGAAATATGATGAACTGATTAGATGTACGATAGATAGGCGTCGATAATATGGAGAACGGACGATATAGATAACATTTAATTAATTTTTTTGTTCTGATCTTTAATTAACCGGCATTTTTATATATCGCTGCCATTTTTAATTTCGTGATCTTGTTTTTCATAGGCCATCTTCGATCTGTTCTTGTTTTTATTTTAATCCCAAGGGTTTAAACACTTTCGTTATTGTCTACTAGCAGTTATACCCGGTGTTGCACGGGCCAAGTCCCAATGCTTCACTGAGCTACACAGTCTTTCCTTATAGATAAATGCGCGTGACATAAAAATGAAACTAGGAGTAAACCATTTAAATCAACTGCCATTGGAATGCTGGATGGCAGTTAGGTGTAAATGACATTATAGGCTTAACTATGTATTTGACTTTTAAGGAATCCTTGCGGAGCATAATATGCATCTCACTGAACATAGGCCGGGAAAACTAAAAGTGAACAGTGAGTAGTGATTCATAACCTTTTACCATGTTCGCACCCCTTTCAAACCATCAACCAGCTCTCGTGCCCCATTCAAACCATCAACCAGCTCTCGCACACCTTTCAAACCATCAACCAGTTCTCGCGGCCCATTCAAACCAGCAACCAGCTCTCGCGACCCATTCAAACCATCAACCAGCTCTCGCGCCCAATTCAAACCATCAACCAGTTCTCGCGCCCCATTCAAACAATCAACCAGCTCTCGCACCCCATTCAAACCATCAACCAGTTCTCGCGCCACATTCAAACCATCAACCAGCTCTCGCACCTCTTTCAAACCATCAACCAGTTCTCACGCCCCATTCAAACCATCAACCAGCTCTCGCGCCCCATTCAAACCATCAACCAGCTCTCGCACCCCATACAAACCATCAACCAGCTCTCGCGCCCCATTCAAACCATCAACCAGCTCCCGAGCCCCATTCAAACCATCAACCAGCTCTCGCGACACCTTTCAAACCACCAACCAGTTCCCGCGCCCCATTCAAACCATCAACCAGCACCCGCGACCCATTCAAACCATCAACCAGCTCCCGCGCCCCATTCAAACCATCAACCAGCTCCCGCGCCCCATTCAAACCATCAACCAGTTCCCGCGACCCATTCAAACCATCAATCAGCTCTCGCGCCCCATTTAAACAATCAACCAGCTCTCGCGCCCCATTCAAACCATCAACCAGCTCCCGCGACCCATTCAAACCATCAACCAGCTATCGCGCCCTATTCAAACCATCAACCAGCTCTCGCGCCCCATTCAAACCATCAACCAGCTCCCGTGCCCAATTCAAACCATCAACCAGTTCCTGCGCCCAATTCAAACCATCAACCAGCTCCCGCACCCCTTTCAAACCATCAACCAGCTCTCTCGCCCCATTCAAACCATCAATCAGCTCTCGCGCCCCAATCAAACCATCAACCAGTTCCCGCGCCCTATTCAAACCATCAACCAGCTCCCTCGCCCCATTCAAACCATCAACCAGTTCCCGCGCCCCATTCAAACCATCAACCAGCACCCGCGCCCCATTCAAACCATCAACCAGCTCCCGCGACCCATTCAAACCATCAACCAGTTCCCGCGCCCCTTTCAAACCATCAACCAGCTCTCGCGCCCCTTTCAAACCATCAACCAGCTCCCGCGACCCATTCAAACCATCAACCAGCTCTTGCGCCCCATTCAAACCATCAAACAGCTCTCGCGCCCCATTCAAACCATCAACCAGCTCCCGCGCCCCATTCAAACCATCAACCAGCTCTCGCGACCCATTCAAACCATCAACCAGCTCTCGCGCCCCATTCAAACCATCAACCAGCTCCCGCGACCCATTCAAACCATCAACCAGCTCTCGCGACCCATTCAAACCATCAACCATCTCTCGCGCCCCATTCAAACCATCAACCAGCTCTCGCGACCCATTCAAACCATCAACCAGCTCCCGCGCCCCATTCAAACCATCAACCAGCTCTCGCGCCCCATTCAAACCATCAACCAGCTCTCGCGACCCATTCAAACCACTAATCTGTTATCGCTCCCCTTTCCGAACTGATAAAAAGCAATATTTATCTCATGTGTAAAACAAAACCATTGTGTTTATTTAATCTTTATTCAGATGACTGACAACAAAATAATGTATTACAAAACCCCAGATTACTTTCATATTAGCAAAAAAATAAGATAACAGTAGCATGTGCGCTTGAATTGTATATGGTGTGTTGTGAATGACTATGGTTGAGCAACAAATTCAGTAACTTTGTTGATGTTGTTTTCTGTTTATGATGACATCAAATCTTGGTGTCTTGGTGCTGAGTGCTACTCACCATGTCGTGTTGAGGCTCCAATCGATTTCTGCATTCTTTTGATTTGAAGCAGACAGGAAAATCCAGTTTTGCACAGGTATGTAGTCGTGAAAGACACCAGCACAGCGAGAGCTTTTTTGCCAGTACAGGATACATTTCTAACTGAGAAACCAGGAATTTCTCCAGGCGACCATCAGTGAACCCCACTTGGATTCCAAGATTTTTTTTTTACCCTAAGTATACATTTACGTTACTACTATGGTAGCAATTGGTAAAATTTCTACAATGTAAATTTTCATGCCACCAACCACTACAATAGAGTTTATTTAATAAGCCAACCCTAATAATTCAGAATTATTGCATCTTAACCCGGGGTGGTCGCACCCCCTCGAGGTGCGACCACCCCGGATTAAGAACCAGTGCTTAGGAATAGATGAATATTAAACTACCAAAGGACCAACATTAGTATCACGAATACCTGAAACCTATACCCCATCGCCCGTCATGCGGGTTACAAAGAGGCGTGTCCCACTGTTATCCTGATCGCGGCACAATGTTCTAAAAATCAGCTACGGGGTCACCAAATAAAACTTCTTGCGGGCGCAAAAAATCTACATTAATTTCAACTTTCAACGTTCGCCCACATAACTCCATAAATCTGTCTGCTTCGGGGTTCTTGATAGGCTCCAGTGGCGGATATGCAATATGGTTGGCCCTGCCCTGGCGTCTCGTCTACAGTCACTTTCTCACAGACGCGCCGTCGCCTCCCTCTGTCTGTTCTACAAATACTTTCATGGAAATTGCTCCGAGGAGCTGCATTCGCTGGTCCCCAGACGTCATGAGTTCCAGCGCCCTACGAGGCTGGCATCCCGCTCTCACCCACTCACTGTCGAAACTCCTAAATGTAGCCGTCTCTTCTACTCTAATAGCTTCATGTCTCGCACCTCACGCCTGTGGAACTCCCTTCCCCTCTCCCGTTTCCCTGCGAGCTATAATCTCCAGCTATTCAAGTGTAATGTCAATCGACATCTCCAGTTGCCCTAATCTATCCACTACCCTCATCCTTTCTTCTATCACTCCTATCTGATCTTGCTATTTCCTGTAACCCCTTGCATCCTAGTGGCTTCCCGCCTTGCTTGGGGTGAAACGCTTTAAAAAAAAAATCAGTTGCCTGAATTCGTCTCATTTACCATTGAACTGAATATCAATGTCATCCGTATTTAGGAACACCGGTATTTTCATCCTGATGTCAACCTCAGACATCACATCTGTTGGAAAAAGCTGGGTCTTCATCTCAGCCTCGGCTGAGGAAAAAATTCCACATGTATTAATATTGGCAGTGTTGGCATGTTACCCGTTCCACTAGCCAATAATGCGCCCATCAACAATGAAGAGATTGAACCCAGACTCATCATAGCTAGCTTCAACGGCAACCCTATAACGACCATCATTTCTTGTTATTCACCACCAAACTCTAGCAACGAAGAAAAGCTGACACATTTCTATCAATGACTCTCTTCTCTTGTCAGACTAGTTCTAACCCATAATTATAATTATGATTACCTGATTATTGGTAGGGAAATAAATCCTCAGGTTGGTGTCAGTGATGTACACAAATGTGTATATCATGCGTCCTCTAATAGAAATGGATGCTTTCTCTAATAATTTATACAGGAAAATAATCTTGTATGCCGAACCGAAGCTTTAAATACAACATGGGAACCAGTAATAAGGGGTGCCAGAGAAAAGCGATAATAACAACAAAGTTGCAATATGAGCTCTGGTAAAAACACGCAATGATAACAGCAAAAATTGCAATATGAGCACTGGTAAAAATGGTTGCTGAAGACATTAGGTTTATAATGCCCAGAAATTCATACACAGATGCCCACAAGGACATATGGCACAGTGGATAAAGGCGTTGGTTAGATCCAGTGACAGAACCCAAAGAGTGTGAGTTCAATGTGAACTTTCAGAGGGAAAATTAACAGGAGATAACTGATAACTGACATCCATTAAACATGGCACTAAAACAGTTTACCCCAGTGAGCGAATTCAGTTCGACATTTCAACCACCATGTAATAAATATGGCGACAAAGATGAGGACAATAGTCCGAATACTGTAAATAATGTACATAATACCTCAACTCAGAAATATAGACAGATATTGAAGAGCTTTAAACAATTAACATTCACCCAAGTCAATGGCACCGTGACGCAAGTGTGTCACATCCTAATAAACAAGAAGTGAGCGAATAGTGCAATTAATTGCCAAGTTTTCAGAACATTTTAAAGAGTATATCTTCAGACCATTGGATTGTCTATTCCACCGTCTGACTTAGACTTAGCGCCAATAAGAAAAACAATCTGCTTTCTCGCCGTACAACTGGTCTCTTCTAACAACAGACATCCCAAAGACTAGTACACAATTGCTGTCAGCAATAAATTTGAAACACTACAAGCAGATGCTGACAGATCATCTCCTAATGCCACCTACAATAATGTTGTCATTTCTCGTGAAAAAGCTGCAGCAGATGTTATACCCTTAAAACCTAAACAACAAATGGAAATGAAATGGTATTGAATAAAAAGGCCTAATGTGGAAGCAAAAGCCGCCATAAAAAAACTCAAATCTGTCACTTAAATCTATCCAAGACATCAATGAAGTGCCTGCTCAACTCAAAAACTCTTATCAAGTTCAACAAGCTGAGCATACCCAGGAAAGTATTCAATTCAACTTTGCTGCTGCCAAGAAACTGTCTGCTCTTACTTACAAAACTGTCAATGAGATCAGTGGTAAAAAATCAACAAATAAATCCAAGTTAAAGGCCAGTAGTTAGGCTAAAAGGCTGAATAAATATCAAAACCACTTTAAAAATATCTAGGGAAATGTACCTAACATTTAAGATACTGAGGTCGAGCGAATCATTGAACATCCTCTTGACATTAAACCAGATGCGGAACTTGAAACAGCTTTAAAAACACCAAAACTAGGAAAACAGCTGGACTTGATAACATTGGGAGACTCAGAATTTCAACGATATTCTACTCCAACTGTATAACGCTACCTAACGAAGAAATCGTAGAAAGATAGACAGAAGGTTGCATACTTTCTTTCCCAAAGAAAGGAGATCTAGTATCGGCAAAATCTTATAGACGAATCACACCTCCATTACAGCAAAAATTTACAACTCAAGGCTTCATAGCAGAGTTTAACCGGAAGTAAACGGCTTTCGAAAAAAAATCGATCAACCGTTAGGCAAATCTTGACTGTTCAGCGGATTATTGAGAGCGTCATGGCAAAGAACCTACAGACCGCCTTACTTTTTGTACATTTCTCTAAGACCTTCTATTCTGTACATAGAAGTAAAATGGAGATCCTTCTTGCAGATGACATCTTCCTGAGACAGTAACTGCCATAATGATGCTGTACAAAAATATCAAATCATTAGATCTCCAGACGGAGACTAATCTCTTCGACATCAAAGAGGTCCTCAGGGTGACACCCTTGCAACTTTTCTCTTTGTTATCACCTTTGACTACGTACTGAGAACTTTCCTCGGCAAACATCATCATCTAGGTTTTACTTTATCATCAAGACTCCCAAGTCAATATCCAGCTTAATGTTGACAGATGCTGATTATGCAGATAATCTAGTTATCACTGCAGACAACATTACCAATGCCACAGTTCTCCTACATCATCTAAAAAATGCTGTCGATGATGTTGGACTCTAAATGATGTCAATGCCTCTAAAACTGAATGCATAGGCTTCAACAAGCGAGGCTCTAAATAAACTGTTTCAAGTGACTCAATAAACTCTGTTGAATCTTTTAGATACCTGGAAAGCGAGGTAAATTCTACTGAAAATATTTGAAAATTCGTATAGCTAAATCCTGGACAGTCTTGAATAAAATGGATGTCATCTGGAAACCTGATCTAACAGACAACCTCAAGTGGAGATTCTTCCGCGTCACTGGGGAAGTGGTTTTAATGTATGACGTCACTACCTGGATATTAACTAAATCCCTTGAGTCTAAACTTCATAGAACCTACTCTCTGATGTTGAGAGCTATCTTGGAAACAACAACTGACTAAATCACAGCTCTATGGACTTATCCCTGATATTTCTACAATCTTAAGCCAAAGCAGAATACGCTTTTCAGGACACTGCTGTTGAGCGAAGCAAGAATTCGCGAGTGATCTACTGCTCGAAGTACCTAGCCATCGAGCAAGACGGGTTGGCCGCCTGGGAACCACCTACATTGATCAGCTTTGTTATGACACAGAATGGCACTCTAATGCTCTTCCGACCTTGATGCAGGACAGTGATGATTGGCGTAATAGACACATGAATATCCGAACTAGGTTTATCGAATAAAACTTTCTGGTTGCCATTTGATTCCTATACGGCCTATTAGAATTTTATAATATATAATATTTATTAGGTAAATATACTATTAAAAAATAAATAAATAACACAATGTGCGCATTGCTCACTTACATTGTCTGTTTTCCTTTACTCCTAAGCTGGGATCTCAGGTGGTTGGCACTTTTAGGACAGAAAATGGCTATATTCAAATTACCAAGCAATTTAATTTATAAAAGCCATAAGCAAAACAATTTCTTATTTATACAGATTACAAAACACTAGATTGGAAATGAATTGGGTGAAACTGAACTAAGTAATCGCTTTCCCAGCTGACAAAATCTCTCCGTATGCGCAGTACCACGTTCACGTGCGTCTTCTCGCTTTTACTCACTCGCGTGGTGTTTTAATGCAGAGCTGATTTCGCGAAAAATGTGCATACGTCCAACCACTTTCGCCAATAACCCTAGCTCCGAGATCATGTCTTTCTTAAGTTATGGTCTTAGGGCGACCATATTTCTTTTTCCTTTCCATCAGTCATTTTGCGCGCCAGGGATATACATGCTCGCTTTGCCACACGAGGTAAGTCATCTTCTCTTCTACATGAATAGCAAAATATTGTTTTAAATTATTTTAAAAAATGAACATGCAGACTAATTACTCCAATTAAAAACTAGGCATTTGATATTTCGGGGACATTTCCTAATTGCTGCCTCTTTTTGTTAAAGCCATTAGAATCGTGTTGAAATGAATGTTCTAAATGTGAGGTTTAACTTGACTTTTTTTTTAAATCACCTATGTCAAGTTGGTTTGGGCGTTTTCATTCAGTTGCGTTCCATGCATGATACACACATCATATATCTTTCAATACATGACTGACGAGGCAGATTTTTCCCGAAGCAGGTTGACATTTCTTCTGCGGTAGACAAGTTGCCATCTAAGGCTATAAAATCCGGTCTGTCCTGCTATTTACCCATAGCTGGGGGAGGGAGAAGAAGAGGATTCATACCTTTTCCAAGGGTATTAGCACGTAAATTAATGTAATGGATTCGACTGGAATTCGAACTCGAATCTTCAATCCGAGCCGCTATCCATTACTCCACCGTGCCTCCTCCTTACAACAGATATTCAATCAACATATTTTTTTTTTGGGGGGGGGGGGGTATCTGACCCTTCAACTTCGAATAATAACAAAATGCGTATGTGACATTTTTTTCTCCTTTAAAATGTAAGGTCCCAAATATTAAAAGGATTTAAATCAGAAACATGTACAATAATTGTTCTTGAAAATATTTAAGGCGTACTCGGTTCCTATCATATGTTAAATTGATGATTACCCAATTTTAGATAAATATCGGTTTTCAACATGACTTTATATTTATCAAATAATCATGATCAAGATCTCTAATCCTATAATTCTGAGGGTAATAAATCGAATTTTTGACCCTAACAGCCCCCCAAAAGTAATCTAAATTTCGTTAACTGAAAGATTTAAGCTCTTTTCGAGAAGTTTAGCAATACATTGAAGATCAGGGTTTATAGATCTAAACGGCAGAAATGTGAAAGTTTTGTTTTAATCAGCCTCTTAATAGGAATAGATAGATCCACTATCACCGGATCACAATCCTCCCCGGCCTTTTGAACATGAGTTGATGTTTATCGCTTATTTACATTATTCGGACTGCCATCCTGATCTTCACTGCCATATTTACAACGTTTCAGCCGTTGTACGCTCTGGCCTTCTTCAGGTGATTGGATTTTTAAACCGAACCCTTTATTTCGTCCTCCGGGGTAGATTGTTCTAGTTCCACGTACCGAATGGCAATGTAGATGAGGATAACAGTCCGAATAATGTAAATAATGTAAATAATCATAATACCTCATCTCAGAGATATAGACAGATAACGCATAATATACTTAGTGAGCTTGAGTAAATGGATAGCGGAAAACAGGGTTTACGAGAAATAATAGAAAGACAAAGTTCAGGGACAGGATGTTGTGGAGAGACATGCTCGCCTACTTCCAGAGTTGACACAGCACATAAAAAAGATGATGAACACCGTTTGCCAATAGACTCGGTAATAAACACGAAAAGTGTTTATTATATACATGAGGACTATTTTCCCTATTTTTATTGTTATTACAAAATTTCACCGGCCGTGCCTTCTGGGTTTCATCAAGCATGTCAATCCACGGGAAAATAGGCTAGTGGATTAAAACTTTGTTTCGTGAATTTAGTGACATATTAATTGTAAGTTCAATCCCTGGGATGGGCACATTGGACTCAGGGGAAATAGGGCGAGCCATAACCAAGCAGTAGTAAAAATAAAACCTCGTTGAGATATCCCTGGAGATGGGCAGCGAAACGAGAACAGCCTCTCTCCGTAGATTAAATAAAGCGACAAATATCGGAATTGCTTGTAGGTTACCCAGATCGGCATACACCTGATGAAGGCCGGAGGACACAATGACCGAAACGTTGTGATAACAACAACAAAGATGAGGACAATAGTTTGCATTACAATTATAATTAATTTCACCCCAAATAAGGCGATGACACTACTAAGGCGGAAGGGGATCCTGGGAGTGAAGGATAATTGAAAAGACTTTAAAAGGAACTGGAAAACAATCCTACACAGGAAAGAAGCGGGTAAACTTCGACTCCTGTTCAAGAGATCGGGGAGGAGTGTGAACAACGATAGACCAACCTATCTATTCCTATCAAGTAAAAAATAAATAGTAAATATATTGTGAATATGGCAATGAAGATGAAGATAACAGTCTGAATAATACAAATAAGGTTATGCATTGTTTTCCTCTATCGCTCTTGCCCTATGAGTATCAAATTTTCCAAGCCCTCTTTCCGTATGATATGCCCCAGAATTCTTAACTGTCTCTTCCTGATGTTAAGTATGTTTCCTTTTTGTTTCCATTTTCTCTAAAACTTATTCATTGCTCAGATGCTTGGTTCATGGTATCTTCTACATCATCATTAGCAAGTAATGGTCGTCTGTACTCGATTTCGCAAGAATCCACCCGGTAAGTCGCAATTTTGAGGTCATATTCCTCAGTAGGAGATACATTTGGCGTGCTCTTTTCTCTTTCAGACATGGACTGTCACCATTCTCCTCCCACTCTTATTTTCTTTATTCTCTTCCTTACACTCTTGTTATTTTCCTCTTCTTATTTAGTCCCCCTCTTTACGTTTCTCCTTTCGCCAAGCGATTTTTCTCCTCTTCTTTTCTCTATTTCCTTGTTTGCTTCTTCGTCGCTTTGATCTAATCAGCTCCCGATACAAATCTATTTACTCTAATTTCTTTCCTTTTGACTTTCGATTTTCTTCCTCTTTTCATTAAATCTTTCTTTTTTTCATTCTATGTCTTCTTTATCTCGTTTCCTTTCCTTCATTATCTCATTTTCATTTAACTAATGCTTTCTTTTTCGTGTACGCCTCATTTTATGCATTTTTTTATTATTCCTTTCTTTTTCTTTTTTTTTTCTTTTTTCTTCTTTTTAGTCTCTTTCGCGTCTTTATTTTTCAAAGCCTGATGATTCTCTTTCATTTTCCTTGCCCTTTCAATACCGGATTATCTTTCTTTTTCCTTCTCCTCGCAACTCCGGATTCTCTTTCTTTTTCTTTCTGCTTTCACAACTTGATTTTCTTTCTTTTTTTCCTCATCAGTTCAAACGCCTATTTTTTCTTTCTTTTTCCTTCTCATTTCAAAACCATGTTCTTTTTCCTTCTCCTTTCAACACCGGATTCTCTTTTTTTTTTTTTTTTCTTATACATTCAACGCTGGATTCTGTCTTTTTCCTTCGCCTTTCAAAACTTGATTCTCTTTCTGTTTCCTTCTCCTTCAACACCAGATTTTCCTTCTTTTTCTTTCTTCTTCCAATGTCTGGTTCTTTTTTTTTTTTTTCTTTTCCTTGCAACGCCGGATTCTCTTTCTTTTTCCTCTTCATTTCAACGTCTGATATTCTTTTTCCTTCCCTTTTCAAAACACGATTTTCTTTCTTTTTCCTCTCCTTTCAACGCAGGATTCTTCTTCTTTTTCCTGCTATTTTCAACGACGAAATTTCTTTCTTTTTTATCTATATTCGACGCCAGATACTCCTCCTTTTCCCTTCTTTCAAAGCCTCATTCCCTCTCTTATTCCTCCTCCTTTGAACGTCTGATACTCTTTCTTTTCCTTCTGTTTTCAAAACTTGATTTTCTTTCTTTTTCTTTCTTTTTCAAAACCTGATTCTCTTTCTTTTTCCTTCTCCTTTTCAACACCGGATTCAATTTCTTTTTCCTTCTCCTTTTCAACACCGGATTCAATTTCTTTTTCCTTTTCCTTTCAATGCCTTATCTTCTTTCTTTTTCCTCGTCTTTCTTTTCCCTTCTCCTTGCAATGCTGGTTTCTATTTCTTTTTCTTTCTGTTTTCAACGCTTGTTACACTTTTTTTTCCTTCTTTCAAAACTTGATTCCTTTTCTTTTTCCTTCTTCTTTCAACACAAGTTTCTCTTTTTTTTTTTCCTTCTCCGGTCAACGCCGGATTCTCGTTCTGTTTCCTTCTCCTTTCAACGTCTACTTTTTCTTTCGTTATTCTTCCTCTTTAAATGCCTGATCTTTTGCTTCTTCTTACACATCGGATGCTCTTTTTTTTTCCTTCTCCTTTCAATACAGGATTATTTTTATTCTTCCTCCTCTTTTCAATGACGGATTCTATTTCTTTTTACTTCTGTTTTCGAAAACTGGATCTTTTTATTTTCTTTCTTTTTCAAAACCTGATTATCCTTCTTTTTCATTCTACTTGCAACGCCGGATGCTCTTTCTTTTCTCTCCTCCTTTCAACTGTTGATTCTTTTTCACCCCACCCCACCCCCACTTACACACTTTCAATGTTTGATACTCTTACTTTTTCTTTCTCCTTTCAACACAGGATTCTTTTTCTTCTTCCTGCTCTTTTCAATGACGGATTCTCTTTCTTTTTCCTCCTCCTTTCAACGTCTGATACTCTTTCTTTTTCCTCCTCCTTTCAACGTCTGATACTCTTTCTTTTTCCTCCTCCTTTCAACATCTGATACTCTTTCTTCTTCCTGCTCTTTTCAATGACGGATTCTCTTTCTTTTTCCTCCTCCTTTCAACGTCTGATACTCTTTCTTTTTCCTCCTCCTTTCAACGTCTGATACTCTTTCTTCTTCCTGCTCTTTTCAATGACGGATTCTCTTTCTTTTTCCTCCTCCTTTCAACGTCTGATACTCTTCCTTTTTCCTCCTCCTTTCAACGTCTGATACTCTTTCTTTTTCCTCCTCCTTTCAACGTCTGATACTCTTTCTTTTTCCTCCTCCTTTCAACGTCTGATACTCTTTCTTTTTCCTCCTCCTTTCAACGTCTGATACTCTTCCTTTTTCCTCCTCCTTTCAACGTCTGATACTCTTTCTTTTTCCTCCTCCTTTCAACGTCTGATACTCTTCCTTTTTTCCTCCTCCTTTCAACGTCTGATACTCTTCCTTTTCCTCCTCCTTTCAACGTCTGATACTCTTTCTTTTTCCTCCTCCTTTCAACGTCTGATACTCTTTCTTTTTCCTCCTCCTTTCAACGTCTGATACTCTTTCTTTTTCCTTCAAAACCTGATTCTCTTTCTTTTTACTTCTCCTTTGAACGACGTATTCTCTTTCTTTCAAGATGTAGAGGGTTACTTATAACAAAACAGACATGCTAAACGAGGTGTGAGATATGAAAAGTTGAGGAGGATAAGGGGAAAAGATGACGATAAATGAGATATTCGCATTGGGCTTAGTCTAGTCAAGTAGAAGGACTGCGTTTAGGGGGATTGTGTCACGTTAAATGCACAAGTCAGGGAGGGCTTGCTTTGAAAATCTGAATAATTCGTCAATTTTAATGACTTTTATATTCATATGCCTTTTCTACTTATAGCAAGAAACAAAGACAAATATCAGTTTGAAAGAAAATTGAGATTCAAAGTTTTCCTCTTCTCTTCATGACATAGTTGACCATTGTTCTTCACAGCTTCCTTTTCTTTATTATCTGTGAATTTCCATGACTTATAGGGAAAGGTAAACTGGTTCCGCCACTGTTTTGAAGTTGCTTTTCTTCTAGACTGGTTGTTACCTAAAACTAGTGAGCCGAGTCTACTGTGCTATTTAAGTAGAGGTGTGTCCATGCCTTTCCAAAGGGCATTAGTGCGAAAGTGAACGCAATGGACTAGAACAGGTTTTGAACTCATACTTCAGATTCCGCTTTCCGAGCCTATAACTGTTATGATATTTACACATCTTATTACAGAAACAGAAATACCCTTAGAAACAAAGCAAAACGTCCTGGAAAGTCATGTAATATCTAATCTCCGCATGTGACATTGTCACGGCATCATATTGGCTCAAACTGGTGTTTGGTGACTACGGTTGTAGTCTCCACGGCTGCCAATACGCAAAAGTCACACTGTCTCTGATTCTTACTGAAAGTCAAATCAGTCATCACGAGTAGAAAAGAGCTCTTTTAGTAATAAATAGGACAACTCATATGTTCTGTATTGGCTACTTTTATTGACCCCAGTAGGGACATTTTGCCAACTACTTGTCAGTGACGAAGAGAGTGTAGCGTGTGAGAGAAATTCTCTTATCTTAGCGTTGTAGACATATACCCTAAGTGGCGAAAACTATCACGTAATGATTTGGGAGCGAGAAACTCCTATATTGCCAAGAAATCTCGCCTAATCAATAATAGATAATTTGTTAATTCACGGGACATTCTTTTCTTTTTTCTGGAACTTGTGACTATCAACTGACCCTGTCAAACAAATTAGGTTTCAGAAATACGATATATTTACAGCAACCTTTGTGTCTGTTTTTTAGATCATTTTTCTCCCTAATAATTAGATTATTCTTCACTATTTTATACATACAATGTTACACTATCAGGCAGTAAATGCTTCTAACACATGAAGGAAAAACTTATAGCGTCAGAATAAGGGTTCTATTCACGAACGTTGAGAATACGATTAACAGGAAGTAGATGCGACACATAAACAATATATATATATATATATATATATATATGCATGTTTCATTAAAAACGGAAGACCCCATGTCTGGCAACAGGACTCTACACCATGCCACACAAGCAGGAGAACTCAGTCATGGCTGTCAGACAATTTCTGCGGTTACAACACTCCTTACATCTGGTTACGTACCACCCCAGACTGCAAACCCTTGATTATTATGCGTGGGGTGCAGTTGAACGAGATACCAACAAAACACTTTGCAGCACCAAAGATGAACTGAAGGCAAGACATCGTCCAGAAGAGTTGCAAGAGATTCCGAAGTAGTCTGGAGGGCGTTGTTGAAGCCAATGGCGATTTTATGAAATAAATTTATTCTTTAGTATTTCAAGATATCTTTGTGGAATTTTGGTAAATATATCTGTTAAAATGAGATATTGGAGTTATTTTTAGTTTTGCGTAATTTGGACGACAATTTATCAATCGCACCGTGTAGATAGATAGATAGAAAATTAATGACATAAAAACAAAGATGAATAATGAACTGACTTACAAGCTAGCTAGCTAGCTAGATAGATAGATAGATAGATAGATAGATAGATAGATAGATATGAATTGACTGAGATAGATCTCAGTTCCTTTTCTCTCCAAGTGTGGTCTTATCTTTTATCTATTTATAACTCAATTTGTGTATCGCTTAACCAACCGATAAATGTGTTGATAGCAGCAAATAAGTACACCTAGAAAAAGTAATGCAAAAAATCCAACAAAAGTAGACTAAATTCAAAGCGAATAATTCAGATACACAGTTTTCTTTCATCTACTCGAAAAAGCTTCCTTTTCATTTGGCGCGCCGAAACTTTTCGTTTGCCTGGGAAACGCGCCATAAATCAGCACCAATCCATCCCTTCACTCGCAGCTTTATGTCTCCCAACTCACTCCCTAAGCACCAGTCTCTTTCTATTTCTCCCCCAGTGCATGCTATTACTCATCCTATCACAATCACTGCTGCTGCTGCTGCTTTTCTAAATGCTTTTATCAACCGTTGCTGTTTTAATTTTTAATTAACGAATTTTCTTGTGTATAATACAAGAAAATTTGAACGAAAATTAAGGGAAAAAAAGGTGGGCTCGTATTATACAGGACTACACGTTCTCAGAATCCTTGACTCAGTTTAAAAAAAGACTCTTATTTGAAACGTCAAGATTGCAAATATACTCAGCACAATAGATTATAAAACACAAAGTCAGCAGATATTTATAACAATTGTTTACAAAAGGTATTTGACATGTCGTTAATATTTGTTCTTTAAGAATCAGCTTATTTGAAATTCTTTTTTCTGAAAGACAAGAAATTCACCGAAATTGATTAAAAGAATTCATAAAGAGAATACAAAAGAGCTGTCTGGTTTTGTTACACCAAAACGCCTTTCTTCGAAAATAAGCTTTAAAATGGAAATTAGAAGAAAAATGGCGAAAAACCCGATTCATTTGTATTCTTTAACATCATGAAAATATCTTTTAAAATTCCCTTGCGTCTTATATGCCACATGCAGGTTTAAGATTCGCGATAGTCGGCCGAAATTAGCTACCTAGCAATTCCTCTTAGCTTAGACTTTAGTGTAACTTTCAAATACCTATTGTCATTATTTAACCCTAGACACTAAGCATGGGTATATAGTACCCAGCGCAAATTTTCCTATTTTTAATTACAATTTTCAGTACCTGATTTTCTTACCCAAATAATATGTTTTTCATTCCCTATTAATTTTAACTCAAAGTACAAAGTTTGAAGTGCCTGCATGTAAAATATTTCAAATAAAGATTTATATATTTTTTTATTTTTTATTTATTTATTTTTTTTTTTTTTTTTTTTTGATATTTTCAAAATCAGATATGATATACATGTGGTTGGTAATGGTGTAACTTTAATTGATGGTTAGTGTTCTAGTGTTAAAAGGTTTTTATGCAGATTAAAAGTGTTATCATTGATAATGTTCATTATTAATTTCATTACGTTTAATATTATTACTTTGTTTCACTTGAATTATATGCAATAAATTCAAATTATATATTTGTAAAATATTTTTGTTTCATTGATATTTTTCTTGCGATAACTTCCGGTTACACTGGTATGAATACAATAAGAATTTTTATTTCCTAATTATTCCACTAAGACGCAGTTTGTACAGATCATATAAAGGAAAGTTTTTGACTGAATATAAATGGTAACTGTATTGTTTTGCTCAATTGTAATAATTGCTTGATTTTTATTTTGTTTTCTTACTTTTGCATAAACTCGTGTTTTTTTTTCCTATTATTTTTCGTTTAATTGTAATCATGGCTTGTTTAACCAAAATAATACCTCATAACCTAGGCGGTATCATTTACTAATAATTTTACTACATTTACTAATTACTGGTTTTTTTTTTTTTTATTTCCCCTGCTGAAATTGGGGTGCGTCTTACACACCGTCAAATACAGTAAATATTTTAATGAAATATATATACGACATTGTGATATTAATATTATAGTACAAGTTTTCCAAAAATATTTACATACGGATGGCTGTACTACGGTGACGTATTATGATGCAATTTATTCGCAGTTTTAACTTCAGAAAAAAGGGATGGCATTATACTCAACTCGTATTATACACAAAAAATACAGTCTCGACACCTTGCACACTTTTTCTTTCTTAATTTTTACGCCTCTTCCTTCATAAATTTCTATTCGCACCAATTTTTGCTCGAGAGATTCTTTTTTAGAGTATAATGAATTTGAATTTTTCTTGTAGAAATACAAAAGTTTTTTTTTTGTATTTCTACAAGCAAATCCAAATTCATTATGCTCTAAAAATAATTTGCCTTTATTTGAGATGAAGCCATGTGGGTCACGTGACGGTCGCTTAGTGACGTCACATTATAGCGCTAAGAAAATGGCTAGTCCGGGCGAGCACACAAACTCCGTTTTCGTTTGGAAATATATCTTCACCAGATACAGAAACTATCTCCGACACGCAGTCATCATATTGGGGGAAACTCGCCGTTTCCTATTTTAAATGATTATGTCCTCGCTGGTAACATATCCGCTGGAAATCCTAAATATGGCTTCTCCAGGAACACAGCTAAAATTGACGTTTAGAATTATTACAAGTAAGACTCTCTGTTTACATCACCTTTTCACAATGATTGTTGTTGCATACATATGTTAGAGTTTCTCTGCGGGGACACATAAATATCTGTATATAATTTTGTGTATGACTTAGTAGTATAAAATTCTTTCTGAGAACAAATCATGTTTTTCATACCTTTTCTTTAAGGTTTTCCATTCATTCCGTAAAATAAGGTGTTATTATATCATAGATATGACAATGTTCATAATGGAAGAAATACAAAATGGGAGAATATTCATATATTCCATAGCTGACCTATTATCTAGTGACTTACCAGACTTTGATATTATTAACCCTATTAACCGGTAATTTATCCGACGTGATATATGATATGGTTAGCCCTCATTAGCTGGCGACTACGCTATTACTAACACCCATCAGCAATATGCGATATTATTACCCCATTTATACTTTCGGATTGTATCTAGTGACTTTTGGACCGGAAAGTTGCAATCACTTCCTAGCGTCTGGAGAGATGCTTTGCGAGAAATGTCTTATTCTGGTGGTGTACTAGATAGTGACTCAAGGCAACTTGTAGATAGCGATGAAAGAAATGAAAGAAAATGAATCTTCAGGATCGTCTGAGGAGCTGTTCCCAAAGAAATTTATTTTCTTTAAGTCTTTCAACTCTGGCGGAGAATAAGATGTTCGAAACAATTTATAGGTGGTGATGAAGTAAGTGAAAAGAAATTATTGTGCTGGAGCGGCTGACGAGATATCTTAAAGTAAATCCTATATGCTCTGACAGTTCTTTCTCTTGCAGTAAATGGATTGTGATGCGAAACAATTTTGAAGATGGTGATGAAGTAAGTGAAAACAATGATTGTCCTGAACGACTGCCGGGATATTTCGCCGATGTGACTTCGCACAAAATATCCTGGTATTCAGTTTTGTGCCATTCATGATACATGCTTAGGCGATCATGTATCTTTCGATACATGACTGACGAAGCAGATTTTTTTCCCGCAGTAGGTTGCTATTTCTTTCTGCGGTAGACCAGTTACCATTCAAGGCTATAGAACCCGGTCTGTCCTGCTATTTTCTCATAGCTGAGGGAGAAGAAGAGGATTCATACCTTTCCCAAATAAAAGGCACGTAAATGAATGTAATGGATTCAACTGGAATTCGAACTCGGCTCTCCGATTCCTCAATCCAAGCCCCTATTCATTACACCACAGGTAAAGGAGAAATCTAGTTCCAATTTACACTTTAAATTACAAATATCTTGCAAATGTATTTCTAGTGTTTATTCTGATTGCTTTTTTATTTTTTATTTTGGGGGTGACAGTTTTTCTTTGTTCTATAATGCTCAGCAAAAATTCTGACTCCGGTTTTAAGCCAGATGGGGCAAATGAAACCTCGGTCAATTATATTACGTTAATCATACAAGTAGGATGAGTCTGCTAACCTTTTAAAAAACAGTATCCAGGATCCGTTCTGTTCCAGTCGTCCTTAAAACTTCCTCGTTGCTTACATGGTCTGTCTATGGTATTCCCAGCATTCGTCGGTTGAACCACGCCTGTAGCTCTTACATTCAATACGTCCTGTGAGTGTTAAATTCTCTATGTCATCTTTCCTCATTATGTGTACCGAAAATTTCAGCTATCTCTGAGAGTCTGTCTTTTTTGCTTACGTTTTCGTTAAATCGTCCTAATTTCTCGCATACACCGACCATGGCCTGCGTGGCATTCTTCTATACAACCACGTCTCATTTTCAACTGCGAGTAAATTATCCAGCACCCATTGCCATATAGGAGGATTAATATTATTCAGCAGTTCGACATTCTTTGTTTCTAATGAAATGTCCTGTTTCTTTCTTTTGCTATTACAATTTATACTTTGGATTTCGGTGTCACATTTCCGTCATTTGCTATAACCCACACCAAAATTCCAAATTTTGGACAATTAGTCACTGAATTTTCTAAAAAAAAAAAAAAGAAAGAAAAAATGTCAAGTCATCCGTCATGATGAGTTCTTTGAGTGAAACTCATTCTTTGTAATAATTCACCTAGTAGCCAACATCAGTATTCTTTGTTTTGTCTATTTTTTTTAATAGAAGTAGATATTCTCCTATCGTCTGTTGTATACTCCACCCGACTCTCGTGAATAGGGGGCGAAGCTTATCCTTTGTTCCCTGTTTAGGAAGGGATTCCCGTTCTTTTTCTTTTCTTTGACCTTAATAGTGGTGTTGTTATGAATCTATGTTATGATGTACGTGGCAACTTCTCTTCATATTGAGGATAACAGGTTGGCAGTTTTCTGGTAGTTAAGAGCCCAAAACTCTTGCGGAGCGTCTTGAGAGACTGCTCTGATCAACAGTTGCATAATATCGGGGTTCTTGTAGCGCCATGTCACGAATGGATGGCTGTCCCAGCAAACACTTCCCGTGGGCAACCCCGATGCCACACTATGTTGTAAGTCTGCGCCAGTTCTCTTCTGTCTATGTTACATTCGATGACCAACTGCTACCATTATCCTAGTTCTTTTCCTTACCAATAAAACACATCAGGGCTATAAACAACAAAAGATACAAAAACAACCCAAACCATTTAACCTTTATTTCTCCAATATTTGTGGTATTCGTACCAACTTCTGCATTGTGGGATCGTTCCTCTTCGAAAAGATTGTGGACATCCTAGCTCTCTGTGAAACTAATCTTAACTCGCCAATCCCTTCCGCTGGTTTCTCGATTTTGGGCTACTTTCCTCTAATTAGAAAGAACTCCAAAGTCAACATACATGGCCTAGGAGTTTATGTCCACGAACATCTCACGCTTGCTAGGGAACTCTCTCTTGAATCTCCAGACCATTCGTATATATGTGTCGTGATTTCACAGTGGAGGCTTGTATTTGTACTAAGTCGGTCCTAAAATAGGTTCGACGTACAAAACGTTAGGAACTTGATATAATAGTAACCCTGACGGAAACACTTCTCTTCTCCATCTCTGTTTTACCTCTATCTCTGACTCTTGCCACGCTACCGCAGCTTTGCCCTCTTGGCAAATCTGATCACGCGGTTGTGGCTGTAAAAATCACCTTCTGCTCTCCCACCAGCGAAGAATCCCCTTACCAATAGAATATCTTTCTGTTACCAACGGGCGGGATTGGGACTCGTTCCAAGATTTCCTTCGTGACATCCCTTGGAATTTAGTTTTTAATCATCCCGTTCAAAAATGCGCGTTTGGGGTCTCCTCCAGGATAAAAGCCGGCATCGATGCTTTCATTCCAGCAAGAAAATACCTAGTTAAACGGCGCTTATCTCCTTGGTTCTCACCTGCTTGCTCAGCCACTATAGCCAACAGGAATCAGAGGGACATGTCTGACTGTAACAGGCGCATCTCTTTTTCTGTGCTCGTAACGAGTATAAGCGTGTGTTCAATGAAGCAAAGTTACTGTTTGCTGAGAGAATGAAACAACGTATAGCATCTCGCAAGTTTGATTCCCGTAGTTATTGGTGGCTTGGCGTGCGTGTTTGTGTTATCAACAGCCAATCCTCAGTCCTTCCTCTATTCAATCAATTCGAAGTCCTAACATCTACAGCAGATAAGGCTGAATGCTTTACTCGAAAATTCTCATCCAACTCATCTCTTGACTCATCCGATGTGACCACACCCGACATCCCCCTAGAACTGAGTCTCTACTGAATGATATGTGCATAACTCTGACGTTGGTCTCGGACATCATTTCGAAATTAGACTCCTATAAAGCAAGTGGAGGCGATGGGATACCAGCCATCATCCTAAAGCAATGCGCCCCTGAATTGGCTCCAGTTCTCTCCTAACTCTACAACTATTGCCTCGCTGCTTCCTGCCTTCCAGCCTGTTGGAAGACATCCTCTGTCGTCCCCGTTTTTAAGAACTTCGAAGAACATTCTGACCCCTCTAACTACCGCCCTATCAGGCTCTTATATATTTTCGGCAAAGTCCTCGAGAGATTAATTAATGCCGAAGTGGTTAAGCATCTTACCTCTCACCTCTCTCTGAGAAACAATATGGATTCCGTTTTACCGGGTCTACCGCTGATGTAATTACAGCCATAAAGTCGTAATAGCTCCAGAAGGGATACAAATATTTAAAAGCCTAGTGCATTACGAGAGTATTGAGATGAATTTGGTACAGTTATAATGGCTCCAGAAGGGCTGTACATTTTTTAAATTCTAGCTCATTACGACAGTATTGAGAGGATCTTAGTACAGTCGTAATCACCTAAGAAGGTTTCTAAATTGTTAAAAATCCTTCTTAAGTATGGCAAACATGACTTGGAAAGGTTATTAGAATAATCCGGAATTAATACTGGGAGTAAAACTTGAGGCAACAAAAATGTGGTTCTTCAGGAGAATGCTGAAAATGTCATGAACTGGATATGTAAGTTGCGACAAAGTTTTAAGGGCGATGGAAATAAATGATACTTATACTTATAATTTAAAATAGACCGTTGATATATTTAGGGCAAATAATGAAGAAACTATGTTTGGAGAATCTAACACTCACAGGACATATCTAAGGCACGTGGGAAACAGCAATCAATTTCTAACAAGCTTTTGCAAATAGCTGGCAGAACAGGGAGTGAGAAGGACGAACCTTACTAAGAGCTACAAAAGATAGGAAGTTGTTGAGAACCGTGATCTCCCAAGTCCTGAAGTGACATGATACGAAAAAGAAGAAGATATTAAAAGTTAAGTATGAGAAAAATGTTGACCACCAAGTACGGCTTGAACTCTATACAGTAATGACGACTGGATAAGTATGACAAAACTATGGTTATCTAACGGGCTACAGGGGTAGTGGTCTGAGACATGAAACAACGTATAGCATCTCGCAAGTTTGATTCTCGTGGTTATTGGTGGCTCGGCGAGATCCTCAATCCCTCCTCTATTCAATCAATTCGAAGTCTTAACATCTACAACAGATATTCTAAATATAATGTGGCCACTGAAAAACTGAAGGGTTTGAAAAGGTAATAACTTGTTCATTTTTAATCTTTTTCTTATTATTTTTTTAAAATATTTTTTGCAGGTTACAGAGAATCCCTTGGAGATTAAAATAGGTAAGTATGATGTTCAACAACAAGTAAAACTCAATGAGTTTTTCTATTCTAATGAAAGATTAATTATTCAAACTCAGAGAAAATACCGGCAACATTTTAATGCCAGAGTATCTGCTAGCGATAAAATGATTCGGAAGCTAATCGCCCTGTTTGAAAGAACTGGATCAGTTGGAAATCTTCCGGGAAGATGTCCTAAGCACTCTATGCGCACGCAATGGCGCAGCGGTGGAAGCTGTACGGCAGAGTGTCCTTGAGGATCGATCAGCTTCTACCCGTCTTCGCTCTGCTCAACTAGGAATCGCTAGAACATCGATTCAGAAGATTCTGAAACTGGATTTTAAATATTTTCCACACAAGGTTCATTTGGTCTAAACTTTACTACCCAAAAGATACTCATGTATTTGTAAGTTATTTTTGTCTTATATCATTCAGTCTTTCAGTGGTCACCTTGTATTTGCAGAGCCTAGCTAAGTATGGCAATACTGCGGAATAGTGTGAACATACACGTGGAGATCCTCTCAACCTTCCTCCGACCTCAATGTTGTATTTCTCTTCTTCTCTCTGTCGATGTGCGCAAAAACTGGGAATGGTTCGTTGCACGTTCATAAATGAACGGGAAGTAAAATCAACGCTACGACAGAAAATGCAAGCACGAATCCTGTTTCCAATAATTTGTTTATGTATTCACTGGTCGAGTTTCGTTGGCCCTAGTATTCTCTCTGGTGGGTATGTAAGTGTTATGGTGAAACACACCTATTCTATAGTTAATAGGCTCTTCCACCTAATATAAGTAGGAATAGTAAGAAAAACGAGGGTCAGTCGATGTCGGCTGACCGGCTGAACGGTTGAACTCTCTGCCTTCGGGCGGAGAGAAACCCGAACGAGGCTACGCCAAAGGACGGAGTCTCTTTCAGGGAGGTAAACCGACCCTGAACCCGTTTATACGGGTTTAAAGGGTATATTTTTGGCCGAACCAACGGGCTCGGAGATCCCACGTTAAACCGGCCTTGTGCTACATGATACCCTCGTGGGGGGGTGACTAAATACTAGTCGATGTCGGACGACAGTAGTCGACAGTTAGTCGAATACGAAAGTAGTCAGCGACCACAACAAGATTACTCTGCATAATACCTATTATATCAAGTTCCTAACGTTTTGTACGTAGAACTATTTAGGACCGATTTAGTACAAATACAAGCCTCCACTGCGAAATAACGCCACAACAGTAAGTGACACATTCGTTCCTTCTTCCCACTTACGTCGAGCGACCGCTACCTCCCCCTGCTTCACTCTAACCGGGACACCACTTACATAAGACGTCAAACGGAAACTTCTGACTTCCGAACGAGTGTCACTTGACCCCATAAGTTTTTTTTTTTTTTGTTACTATTTTATTATACTTCGGTCAATTGGATTGCCACTTTGTACACCACACTTCAAAAACTTTATCTTCCGCTCATAAAATCATACGACATTTCAGACTTCGGTAACATCATTTAGGGTCTGCTTGAATTCATGTGCGTTCTGACAGTCTCGTGGGTGTACTTTGCTATAAGAGTAAAAGCCTAAGTGTCTTAAATATTTACAAAGCCTTATTAAGCATGGCTCAGTGGCACAAACGTGAAATTCGCATTGGGGATAGACAGTTTGTTCAGTTGACTTGAATGACTCACACCTTCTCTCGTGATAAAGCTCACAGCTTAACGAGATTGACAGACGCATGAGGAAAGCATGGAAATGATACCTACTAAAAATTAGTGCTCAGAATGTATGATTATTTCTATGTATGTGTGAGGGGGATGAGAGAGAAAAGAATAAAAAAGATATTCTTGTCTGTCTTCTGACGTTACCATCTTTTTTTCATAATTTCGTTCGATTTAAGTAAAAATAAAACATTTTGGACAGTTACTTTATTGACTCGTTTTGATTCGCTATTAATCGGCATTCATATGCTGACTATAATTTTATCCTTCCTCGTGTTTTTCTTTTCTTAGCAAAGAACTGCATGAGGTGATTTTACAGTCTTCTAGGGAACTGATTTTTTTATCCATAGAATTCTCTGAAGACTAGAATGGCGGACAAGATAAATTTTACTAAACTTTTTCTGTTTCGCATTCCCTATAAACACGCATTTTTGAGGGAGTTTTTTTGGTTGTTTTTTTTTGTTTTACTATTCGTCTTTCATTTTAACTCACTATCTCTTTAGCTTTCTCTTTTCTCTTTCTCATTCTCTTTGTTTCTGTCTCCCACTTTCTGACTCTCTTTCTCACTGTCTTTCTCTAAGTCCCCTCTCTCTCTTTCTCTGTTTCTCTTTATTTTATATACCTATCTCGTCCTCGCTATCGTCTTCTCTTTCTCTCCCTCTCTCTCTCTCTCTCTCTCTCTCTCTCTCTCTGTCTCACTCTTACTGACACACTCTTCTTGTCGCTCTTTATTTCTCACTCACTCTCTCTCTGTTTTTCAGTTTCTCTCTCTGTCGAACCATCTTTTCTAACTCTCTATCTTTCTTCTTCATTCTATCTCTGTCTCCCTCTCTCTGTTCTTCTTTATTCTATATGCTTCTCATTCTCTTTCTCTTTCTCACCATTTTCTTCTTTTCTCTTGATATCTCAATTTCTTTCTCACTATTTTCTTCTTTTTGTTTCACTCTTTCTCTCCCTCTCTCTTTCTCTATATGTCCCTTTTTCTCTGTCTCATTCTCACTTTCTCTCTTTTTGTTTCTCTATCTTTTGCTTTATCACTTTGTCTCTCTCTCTCTATCACTCTTTATTCTATATGTCTCTCATTCTCTTTCTCTTTCTCATCATGTTCCTCTTTTGCTCTTTCTGTCTCACTGTCTTTCTCAGTATATCTCTTTTTCTATGTCTCACTCTCACTTTCTCTCTTTTTGTCTCTCTGTCTTTTGCTCTATCACTTTTATCTTTCTCTCTCTCCCTCTCTCTTTCTCTTTCTGTCACTCTTTATTCTATATGCCTCTCATTCTTTTTCTCACCATTTTCCTCTTTTTTCTCTTTCTGTCACACTCTCTTTCTCCTTATATGTCTCTTTTTCTCTGTCTCACTCTCACTTTCTCTTTTTTGTCTCTTTCTGTCTCGCTTTGTCACTTTGTCCCTGTATCTCTCTCTCTATCTATCAATCTCTCTCTCTCTCTCTCTCTCTCTCTCTCTCTCTCTCTCTCTCTCTCTCTCTCTCTAGCACCTTCCAACATCTGTATCCATCTCGTATTGATCCATACATGACTATTTGACAGACGACCCGCTATCACAAAGTCGCGAAAAGTCAATCTCAGGTATCCTTCCGAGATTCATTGCCGTTGCTTCCAAGGTCATACACCGATGCACACCTGTCTACTTCCGTCTCTAACTTAGCGCACTTTCTGTACACCTACCCACGTCACTCAATCTGTTTTTATCTTTTACATATTCTTTCATTTAATCTGTCCTTTCAC
This sequence comes from Acanthosepion pharaonis, assembly GCA_903632075.3. Classification (NCBI taxonomy): domain Eukaryota; kingdom Metazoa; phylum Mollusca; class Cephalopoda; order Sepiida; family Sepiidae; genus Acanthosepion; species Acanthosepion pharaonis. The sequence continues at coordinate 561,469 of CAHIKZ030000446.1, read as the reverse complement.
AACGTTTCAAAATTGAATTCTTTTAAAAATGACTCCATCCCCTGTTTTTATTTTTGTTTTTTTCGGTGGTGGGATATCCACGGTCCTTCATTTCTTGTTATTTCCCAACTTCCGTTGTCGTCTGATTCCTTCATATTGACTGTCGTCTTTTTCTCTTCATTCTTTTGTACACGTCTTTCTTTCGTTTTGTTGAAATACCATCTACCAATTTATTTAATCCAAAATCTCCAAACTCTCTCTCTCTCTCTCTCTCTCTCTCTCTCTTTCTTCTTCCTATTACTTCTCTTCTTTCTATTCTTTGTCACTTTTTCTCTTTTCTTCCTGATTTTTTATCTCCCTTTCCTTTTCATGCTCCCCCCCTCTCTCTCTCTCTCTCTTATTCTCTTTCTATTCCTGCGCCCTTACTCGACTTACTGCACTATTTCTTCTTCTTACTCTCTCTCTCTCACTCACACTTTCTCTCTCTCTCCCTCTATCTGTCTTCTTCTTGCACTCTCACTTCTTTCTGTTCTCGCTCTCTTTCAGCTCTTCTCCCTTCATTCTCTCTATCTACTTTCTTGCTGTCTTTCCTGCTTCCTCACACTTTCTTTCTAATATCTCGTCTTCCTACATTATTCTTCGTGTGTATGTATGTATTAAATTTTTTTCATACCTCTCTGTCTCACCCTCTCTTTCTCTCTCAACATGTTTATGTCTCTATCTTCCCAAATTTCTATGTTTTTGTTCATATCTATCTATCTATCTATCTATCCATCTATCTATCTATCTATCTATCTATCTATCTATCTATCTATCTGAGTCTGTTCATATATATCTATCTAGCAAGCTAGCTGGCTGGCTATTTCAGTTTGCCCATATCTATTTCATTCTGTTTATCTATCTATCTATCTATCTATCTATCTATCTATCTATCTGTCTGTCTGTATATCTGTTTGCCTGTCTATTTATTAATTTAGACGATAGATAGGAACAGACGATCACAGTCTCTTCCTATCTATCTATCTATCTATCTATCTATCTATCTATCTATCTATCACAGCCTGTTCATATCTATTCATATATGTATCTATCTACTACAGTGGATTGACAAGTTAGTAACTGAATTTTGATCTGAAAGTTTCACTATATAATGTTCAGTCTATGTGATTAATATCCGCGACTGAATTAAGTGCATTGCCAAGAGAAGTGATACTGCAGAAAGTTAAACATTTGTTCAGTAAAATATTTTTCAGCATTTTGCCACAGACTTATCGATGCAGACTATCATGAGACTGGAGCAATAAGTCCGCAGCCAGTCACACTTCCATTAATTAAATTTTCATCTGAATATTTTACTGTGTCACATTTAATCTGTCTAACTCATGCAGAAGTATTAAGTGCATTGACAAGGAAAATTATATCAGTTTCTTCCTACATCTTTTCTTTCATATCTCTCACCCTCTCTCTCTCTCGCTTTATCTGTCTCTGTTCATAGTTCTCCTTTTCTCTCTCACCCCCCTCTGTGTGTGTGTGTTTGCGTTCTTCTACTTCCCTGTGCCTTTTCTATAAATTTTTTTCATGGTAATTGTTCTGATGACTTCTCTGTGGTAATTAGACTTTATGAATTTAAGCGCAGTACTAGGTTGGCGCTAAGGTCTCATCCTCCTTAGAGTTAAAATGGCTAGATGTAACCGTAGGTTCCATGCTAACATTTTCTTCTCTCGCACTTCTCGCTTGTGGAACTCTCTTCCGGCTTCTTGCTTTCCAGTCACATTTGATTTCCAAAAGTTTAAATCCAATGTCAATCTTTAGCTTCTGTCTTCTTAATTCTTTTATAGTTCTCTCTCCTTAATAATGCTTTTCTTTTTCTCATATTCTTTCACACTTGCGTCTTAGTGGCTTTATTGCCTTGCTTGAGATGAGATGATTAAAGCATTTCTTTTGATATTTCAACCCAATTAATGTATCTCTTTACTGACAATCACGGTCGGTCAGTGTTTGCCATAAATATTTCACTCGCCACCTGAATAATTCAAAATAATAACAAGCCGAAATATTTTACTGCGGTGCATTTTTTTTTTTTTTTGTTGTTGTTTTGTTTTTTTTCTCTTCATTTTAGTAGCCATCTTGTTCTGTCTAATACAACATCCGAATATAAAGTTGGAATCGGAAATTCTTCAGCCTGTATCGTATTCACCAGACCCGCAACTTTCAGGTTGACCAATGGTTATGCTCTACTGAAACTATTCCAAACCATTATAAAACATCAGTTTCGCTCTTCATTCGAAGAATTCTTTCGGGAATTATTCACTCTCTTGAAATGGTTCTCTTTCAGTATAAGTGAAAGGTGGCATAATTTTGTCGAAATATTGTAGAATATTTTGTGACTTGAATAATGATAACAAATTTCGTGAAATGTAAGCCAACACAACAGATGGGAGATGTGTTTGCGGTCCTCTGTGAGCAGAATCAGCATTAAGGGTTCGAGTACAAGTAACAGCGAGGTATTTTTTTTGTTTTGTTTTGTTTTTATTTTATTACAACAGACAAATATGTTTAGATAAATAGATACATGCATACATACACAGAGACAGAGATAGATATGAACAAACTGAAATAGATAGATAGATAGATAGATAGATAGATAGATAGATAGATAGAAATAGACAGCTGGGTAGATATATATAAGCAAATATATATATATACAGGCATAAAAACAAAAAAAATAGATAGATAGATAGATAGATAGATAGATAGATAGATAGATAGATAGATATGAATAAACTGAGCTAAATAGATAGATAGATAGATAGATAGATAGATAGATAGATAGATAGATAGACACACACATGCATACATACGTACATACATACATAAAAACAAAGATAGATATGAACAGATTGAGATAGATAGACAATGAAAAGACTGCGATACATACATACATGCATACATACATACATACATACATCGAGACCATGATAGATAGATAGATAGATAGATAGATAGATAGATAGATAGATAGATATGAATAAACTGAGCTTGATAGATACATATATACAACATACATATATACATAAATAAAAACATAGATATGAACAGATTGAGATAGATAGATAGATAGATAGATAGATAGATAGATAGCCAGCCAGCCAGCCAGCCAGCCAGCCAGATATAGGCAATAGCTAAATTTTAATCTGAAATTTTCACTGTGTAATATTTTATCTAATAATATCAATAGTGCAGATATATTTGTTTAAGTGTATTGAAAATAGATTTGTTTATATTGAAAGATAAAAAAAAATAAATATTTTCTTCGTCATAATGCTGCAGACTTTTCGATGTACCTCCGTTGATAGATCGATTCGTATCAACTGGCATTTAAATAGATTTGAAGAAAATCGGATAGATAAACATTTTTGCTACAAAGAAACACCTGCACTGCAATATACACACATTAAATCCCCTAAAATTCGCATATCCCGTCAAAGCATATTTTCGTAGTAGCATCCATCTTCGGCATGATTCCGTCAGGAGCCCACGTAACCGAATACGCCATTCCATCAATTCACGCATCGCTACAGCAAAAATAATAATCTAAAGATAGGAAATAACCGAAGCGAACCGGTAAACGTGAAAGTAGTGGCTTCTGTACGAAATCAATGACAACCCAATTTCAAAGTTAATACTGTGGATTGATGTACAATCACAAGTTTCATACGACACCGTCATTTTCCTAGCGGAATTTAACTTCTCATACATTAGGCGTTACGTCCGTCTCCCTGTTATATGGGGGTCTACGCGAAGATATCTATAGAACACGAGTTTAATCAGTAACAACGATCAGGTGTAAATCCATGCTTTTATATGGCGACATGTACACGCGTTTCTATGGGTATTGACGAGGCTTAGCTTAGTCTGGCTCAAGGCCGAATAAAAGGTAACCGTGAAAACAATAGTCACTTTTGTCAATCCTCGTAGCGATATACGGTGATGCTCATTAAACAAGCTAGTAAAAAAAAAAGGTCATTTAATTAACACGATAGCTCAAAGTACTTGGAGGCAACGATCTTTTCTATGTGCAATCAGTCTCAACTGAAATATTTTGAACTGGGACGAGTGTGGGCTGGGAGCTGTGATGTTTAACTTTTCCTAATTGATCTGGCAGGATGCTGCCACTCAGTTTCTCCTTTCGTCTGTTCATATCTATCTATCTATCTATCTATCTATCTATCTATCAAAATCTGTTTATTGCTGACATATATGGTCTAATGCCTCGGGGTTCTTGATAGGCTCCAGAGGCAGATATGCAATATAATTGGCCCTGCTCTTGCATCTCGTCTACAGTCACTTTCTCACAGACGCGCCGTCGCCTCTCTCTGTCTGTTCTCCAAATACTTTCATGGCAATTGCTCCGAGAAGCTGCATTCGCTGGTTCCCAGATTTCATGAGTTCAAGCGCCCTACGAGGCTGGCATCCCGCTCTCACCCTTTCACTGTCGAAACTACTAAATGTAGCCGTCTCTTCTACTCTAATAGCTTCATGTCTCGCACCTCTCGCCTGTGGAACTCCCTTCCCTATTCCATTTTTCCTGAGAGCTATAATCTCCAGCTATTCAAGTGTAATGTCAATCGACATCTCCAGTTGCCTTGATCTATCTACTATCCTTCTCCTCATCCTTTCTTCTATCACTCCTACCCCTTGCGTCCTAGTGGCTTCCTGCCTTACTTGAGGTGAAACGCTTAAGAAAAAAAAATCTTTATTCCTTTCTATCCAATTCTCTCTCTATCTATCTATCTATCTATCTATCTATCTATCTATCTATCTATCTATCTATCTTAGTATGTGCATACCTATATGATACAGATATGGGTAATCATGGCACCCCACAACTTTCTATCTTTTTTTTTTAATTTCTAGGTATCCTTTATCGTTTTAGCATCCTTTATGTATAATTCTTGTTTACCGAAAAAATAAATTTAAGTCAACGCCTTGCTGTTTCCCACAGTCTCTTGCTTTCAGTATTTCCTGAGTGCATATTTTGCCAGATTCTCTTACCTTGTTAAGTGTTTTAGAAATGATTTACTTATTGTTGTCGTTCCTATTGCCGTAAAACCTCCTCGTTGTTCACATGTTCGGTCTTTGGTATTCTCAACATCCTTCTGTAGAACCTCACCACCGTCGCTTCAAGTCTCGTTTTCACCTGAAAGGAGATTATCCAGAATTTACGTATCTAGCAATTCAACACAGTTTTCTTTGTTTCTAAGGACGTTTTTCTATCTCCTAATACTTTTCTTGGTTTCTGAAAGACATCTTTTGAAGTTCGCCTCCGGGCTTTTGTGACTCACTACTGTTATGGGAACTTACCCATAATAATGGACTATTCCTGACATTATAAATATTGCACCTCAAGAGGTATGAGGAGATTGTAAGACGAGGAGAGATAATTGAGAGCATATTGTAAGGACATTGGAATAGTGATACTTGTCGAGACAACAGAGTTCACTCTAACCAAATCTGATAGTCACTACTTCATTACTAATACTTCTACTTCTTTGTATTATATTTCTGTTGTAATATATCTTTGTATTCCATACTTGTGTTCGTGTTATTCTTTCATTGGTTCTAACCTTGGACCATCGCCGTGCTACAAGAAACTTGGACCATAACAATTACCCAGATAGGTAAATTTCCTGCTTCATTTTGACATTCACAAAAACGTAGCTCATACAGTGGGCTACCTCTTTTGCTGACAACTACGCATTCTGTCTTCTTGCAATCAATAGTTAGCCTCGTCTTGAGTATGGCGATTAACTACATGCGGCAGCAAGGACTCTGACCAGGAAATTGGCGGTTTTGAAGAGCGTGGAACCATCTCTTAACTTCTGTTCTTCTCAGGTCCACCCTGACCCGGGGTATTAGCACATTTTAGGGTCGCAGTTATTAGGGGTCCCCTAAACGTAAACAAAACACCATGAAAAGTAAAAATACCGGTGATACATTTTTATATAATAAAAATTATAAACAGTACATATTTTATAGCAAAATGACTAAAAAGACATTTATCTATAGCCATATAAAATTGTGTTCAAAATGTTTAGGTTCATATACAGTTAAAAATCAACCAAACAACGAACATGAAATAATTTTTTCATGACATCCATCCATATCATATAGTAAAGAAATCAAAATGTACGCCAAAATATAACTTCAGCAAAACTACAACATAAAACACACATATCACCGCTTCTGGTAATTATGTCCACACACATATGTACCGGGTGTAACAGCAAAATTGTCCAAATCGTGTAACAGCATGGGATAATTGTCCATCACAGAAAATGTTTAATATCTAAAAAAAATCACTAATCTAATTGAGTTTCTTTTTTCCAGGTTTTCAGATAAGACGTTTAGCCATCTTGATATCATATCTTGTAAGAATCACTGAAAAACCCTTTGAGTTATTCAGCTAGAAATAAAACAGGTTAAAATCGTTTTATGTCTTTACTAACTGAACAATGGTGAGAGGAAAAAATCATTCAGACCATGGTACCAACATTCATACTGTGGCTTCCATCTTCAAAGTTCATTAAAGAACCATCAAGAGAACGGTGAATGAATATAAAAAAGCGGGAACAATAGAGAGGAAAACTGGATCAGGAGGTCACAACAGGAAGAGAGATCATCATTTCAGCTTATAGCTAAATACATTCTTATTGTTCAAAGTATAGTTCAATAGTGTTATAAAAACCTCGGAGAATTCCAATCAGATATCTTTAATCATTTTTAAGATATAACGGTTCAAAACTTAATCTAACAATTGGACAATTTTGCTGTTACACGATTTGGACAATTTTGCTGTTACATGCAGTATATGCACAAAAGTTGAGTATCATCTACGATGTATTCAATTTTGAAAACAGGATAACGTGATTTTTATTACTTCAAAACTTTCTAGAAAATTAAATTTCGGCATTAAAATTACCCATAAAGGAGTTCATGTGCCGTTAAACAAACAAATAATTAGTCCTTTCTTCTTGCTTTTCTAAGAGTTGTTACAGATTCTATTCTATAGTCAGTATCATCTGCATATCTTATTTTAAGAATCTGACCGCCACTAATTAACTCTGGTGTGTATTCTCTTTTTTTTTTAAGTCATTTCACCCCATGCAAAGCAATGAAGCCACTAAGGTGCAAGAGGTTATTGTGTGCGAATATGAGAAAAACTACTATTAAGAAAAGAGGACAGTAAAAAAAAACAAGAATTAAGAAAACAAAAGATAACGATTGACATTGCATTTAAATTTTTGAAGATCAAAGACCACTAGGACGCAAGTGTTAGAGAATGTGAGAAAAACTACTATTAATTAGAGAAGGATCAACATTGTTGTCGCTTCAAGTCAAATTACTGAGGAAATTGCAAAATCACTTTACATGTTCGCTAGACTCTAGTGTACCAGATCTTGTTCCATGTTGAGAAGTTCTATTTATTTAACTTAACTTCGTCTGGCACAAGACCACGTGTGTGGGACACCCAGAGGGGACCGAAACGACTAGACAATAGAAATGTTCATGAATGGCAATGAATGTTGGATAATTTCCTCACAGATGAAGAGGCGAACAGAAGTGTGGTTCCACGGAAGATTGCTGAGGATAGCCTGATCAGAGCACGTGATCAACAAGGCATTTTTAAGGAATAAAGAAAACAAAAGAATTTAGAACCAGAAAGAGTTAATTGAAATTTTAGGAAGACATAATGAGAAAAATGGGCTCGGAGAATTGGACACTAACGGGGATACATGGAGTGCTGGGCTCAATTATTGGGCCTGTTGATGTTTCAGTACATAATACAGATGTGCAAGAATTTGAATAAATTGGGAAGGAAGAATGGGAGAAAAAATTGCAAGAAGCTTCTAGACGGCTACCAGAAATATTTGAAGACGGCCATAGATGCCAAAGAATGGTACAACAAAATATTAAGTAGGAGTGCATTTATTATTCTAAGGCATTATTTGGTTTTTCCTCTTTAAAATTACAGCATGAAAAAATGAAATGGTGCCAATAATGGTGACCAGAACTGCAATTGCTATGATGTCATTAAAGAATAAATTACAATACATGAGTTTGAATTTTGTGTAGTGACTTTATTTACTTAAAAGTCAGACAATTGCGTAAAACAATCTTTCTAACAAGAATCTGTTTTGCATATTTATAATCTACCATTTGTCCGTGTATGAATCTGTTTTGCATATTTATAATCTACCATTTGTCCGTGTATGAAATATTGCTGTCAAATCTGGTCAGGTGCTTCTGCTAGGTGTCTAGAGATTCTTGACAGAATTCAAAGAAGAATATCTATGGAGTCAGCTGAAATCTGCCATTGAGGAAAGGAATCCTGTAAACGTTCAAGAGCTTGAATAAATTGCAAAAGAAGAGTAGCAGGGTATACCATTTGAGAATTGCAAAAAGCTTATAGATGGTTAACAGAAACATTTGAAGGAAGTCATTGCTGACAAAAGGGGGTCCAACCAAATATTAAGGAGGGTGCCTTTATTATCATCCATGTCATTTTTTTCTTTTTCTCTTTGAAATTGAAAAAAATTCTTTCTGCTACAATTAATTCGAACAAGGAATTAAAAAAATGATGATGATATAAATGTGGCGCTTTTTCACTTATTTCTGAAAATATACCAAAAAATGATAGAGGGTGCCAATAATGGTGACTGGAACTGTATATTACTGCTGTATTATAATAATCTTCATGTTGAAACTTGACTAATGCATGGAATAATAATGCAACACAAAATGTACTTAGAACAAAATGTATTGAAACAAGAAAGTGTACACAATATTTACATATAGTCTTTTGTGTATTCCTGGTAAGACCGTTCCTGGAGAATGTGTTGACTGAGTCGCAGTCGGGCAGAGTCTCTGGTTGAATCTCTTGATTCCTGTATTTATCTGTCCACCCACGAGGATAAAATGTGGCACAAGGCCGGTTTAAAGTGGGTATCTCCGAGCCCGTAGGCTCGGCCAAAAATATGGCCTTTCTAAAGCCTCCTAGACGGGTTCAAGGCCTGTCTACCACCCCGGACGAAACCCTGCCTCTCGGCAAAGCCTCGTCCGGGTCCCTCACTGCAAAATGCAGAGAGTTCGACAGAGAGTGAATCTCTTGATTCCTCCCTCTCTTCCCGGTACCAACCATATTTATATGGTCGGTACTCCACTATGCAAATTAGGTGGATCCTACCACAACACTTCATACACTAAATGCAACAACTATTAGGTTACAAATGTAGTATATTAGATCATTAAACAATTCCTGTCCGATAATAGTTGCTACACTTGCATTCATATTTCATATGTGGAATGTAATAACTATTATGGGACAGAGGTTAGATATAAGTATATCTATATAAATAAATGCGAATGTCAGTGTGTCATACTTTTCAACTTTACCCCTAGAGGTCGTCGCCCAACATATCATACCATTTTGGAATTAGAGCAACTCCATAAGCAGATTAAAAACATTCCGGGTCGAACCCAGACCCGCAATACGGAAATATTGGATTCCCAAGTTTTCATTATTGTGATTGATTTCGGTGATTTTTTTCACGGGATTTTTTGCGACGATATTTTTTTTATAACGTGGAAAGAAATTCGGGAATAATTAAAATTAATTCCGAAATCCATGGAAAGTCACCCATGAAATAAAAATAATTCTTTGTACGGAAAGTAAGGACCTACGTACATCAAATTGTCTTTAACTTAAGCGGTGGTAGAAGAATTATCGTTGAATATTTAAAAGGTAAGAAATTAATTAAATATTAATGCAATACTTAAATGCTGCGATCAATTTTGAGTTCTTCTGTAGTTTATAGATGTCTATCGCATACGGCAGCAGTATATCTCGCAAAAAGAAATCTCCGCCAACAGAGAACCAGATTGCGATCAAAAGAGCCAAGGAAAATAAAGTCCCGTGCAAATGAAAATCCAGATCAAACGGCAGCGAGAAAAGCTTCCATTGCTGAGAATACGTAAAGACCTAGGGACTCCCAAACTTCTGGACAAGCCGAAGGCCCAATCAAGAGCCCACCGACGGAGTTAACTTAAATGTCACCCGATAGGGTGGCTTTTAAGTGGCTTTATATGCTTAATGTATCAACTATTATGGGACAGTGGTAAAATCTGATACTCCAAACACCTATATAAACTGTTAAGCATGGTGAAGGATCCATAATGCTGCTAGTGCTACTGGAGGTCATGACCCTATCTCACAGGAATCAGGAAATCCGAGGATTGCCAAGGGGTTTCAAAGCACAATATGCAAGAAAACTAGGGTTGAGTTGAAGATCATGGATTCGCCAGTAAGATAACGACCCAAGGCACATATCCAAAAGCACAGAAGAATTGCTGAAAAGGACGAAATGAACTGTTTTAATTGGACAGCATTAAGTCCTGATCTCAATCCCATTGAAAATCTATGGAATCAGCTGAAATTGGCTATTCGGGAAAGGAATCCTGCAAATATTCAATATCTTGAACAAATTGCAAATGAAGAGTGGAAGGAAAATACGAGCTGAGAAATGCAAGAAACTTGAAACATTTGAGGGCTTTCATCGCTGCGAGGGACTGGCGGTCAACCAAATATTTACAAAGGGTGTATTTATTATTGTGCATGTCATTTCTTTTCTATCTTTGAAATTACATTTAAGTTGATAAAAATATTGGTGGAATTACATTGAACAACCAATTAAACAGTTCTTATGATATAAATTTGGCTTTTCTGTATTTCTGAGATGAAGTATTGCAACTATTTACACTATTTATGTTGTTCGCACTGTTGTCTTCATCTTTATTGTCATATTCACGATGTTTCGGCAGTTGTACGCTCCGGTCTTCTTCGGGTTATATTGGTTGACATTTCGAATCGAACCCTTTATTTTGTCCACTGGGGCAGATTCTTCTAGTTTCAGGCCTTTTCTGGATATCTCATTACCAGTTATTTTACCTTTAGTAACTCAGTTCTCTGAGTTTTTGTTCATCTCTGGAGTAGCCAGGAATTGAACTCACAACTCTTTGGTTCAGGTCACTTGATTATTCAACCAACGCTTTTAACTACCTCAGTGAATGAAACAAAGGGTTCGGTTCGAAATTCCAACGTATATCACCTGAAGAAGCCCGGAGCGTACGACGACAGAAACGTCGTGAATATGACAATAAAAATGGGGAAAATAGCTTGAAAAAATGTAAATAGTGTAAATATATAAATTTGGTTATTTTCCATTTATTTCTGGAGATATAGTAAAAAAAAATGGTGACAATAATGGTGACCAGGATCAAATATACTGGCGGGAAGATGATCCGGTCGAAATGGTGAGTAACCTACATAACGAGCATTTGTAAATGGATGGCAGAACAGTGAATGTGAAGAATAGTAAAAAGACAAACTTTACTAAGAACTACAAAGGGTAGGAAATTGTGGAGAGCCATGAATGAACAGGGCACTTAAAAATAAGAAAAAGATATTAATTGGTGGGCTCTGATGAAACAAAGAAAAGGGTGCTGAACTGTTATGCAATATCAATCCTCTTATATGGCAGTGAATGCTTGGCCACCTCGACGTGATGTAATGGTTAGACAGCTTGTCTTGCTAGATCAATTACGACTGAGTAGTGAGTTCGATCCTCACTGGGTACCCATACTTTCGGCCTTGTGCCACATATAAGCCGGGCTTAGGAAATCAATATATCAGTGAATGCTTGACAATTACCTCACAGATGTAAAGGAGATGCCTTAAGATGCCTTAAGAGATATGGTTCTACAGAAAGATACTGTGAATTATACTATTGTCATTATAATTATGAGGAAGCCTTATGTCGCACTAAGTACAAGTGAATACATTAAACTGGCATTTGAACAACCAGTAAAACACTAAGGGTGACTATGATATTAGAAACACCAAAATGGACTAAACCATTTCATTTTTTTAAGTTGAGAAGATTACTCTACGCCTATAGACTTGTATACATGGAAGTACTAAGGAAAATATAAACAAAAAAGACACATATTTAGTATCAGAAAGAGACAGCTGAAATTTCTGGGACACATAATGAAGAAAGAAGGCTTGGAGAATTAGACACCCACAAGACATATTGTAAACAAAAAAACGTCGAGGGAAGCAGTGAGTAACCTACTTTGTGTAAATGGATGGCAGAACAGGGATCGAGATGGATGATAAGGGGATAACACTATCATTGATATGAAGTTGTGGAGAGCCGTGATCGCCGACGTCCTGAAGGAAAAAAAAAACACCAAAATAAATAAAAAAAAAAAGAATAATACATTACTCGACAACAAGGTACCCTGTCGTAAAATGTATTGATCTGACATGCCTGATCGTTTCCGTTGCTGTGGTGTGGACGCGAACCTGAATTTATTCTTGGTAACCAGTCGGTTAATCGAAGCAGTCACCTGCCGAAAGAAGGCCGCAAAATTAACTTCACGATTGCAACCCAGACGCACAAAGGGAGAGAAAACAGAAAGGATTAAACCATTTGAAACTTTAGATTGGCACAAAGAAAATCAAGATCGATTACCAGCGACCTTCGTGGCTTAGAAGTCAAATCGATATCAATTAGGAACTCTGATCACCAACCTGATTTCGGTCGGCCAGCAGAAACAGATGAGAGGAAAGTGAGTAACGTGACGATCCGAAATGACGGGCGAAAAAGATGTTGACAAGATAGAATATTTACAGAGGTCGGTTGAGATTTACTTGCGTTATACGATACGATTACGCATTTAGGATCACCTATCGATTGAAACTGATCGATAATGTTTCTTAGACGAAGGTGATATCGCTCACTACCTTTGTGGACGCAAAGGCTGAAGTAATAAACCGAAAAATCGATAGTCGAAAATCGATACACAGACCGACACGAATCATTGACCAGTATCGTTCTTTCTTTCTGTGCTGTTTGTGCATGTGTTGCGGGGTGGGGGAGACGATAGAAAGGAGCAATCCATAAATAGATAGAGGATGTAAAGTTTGATAGAGACACTATTCATAGTGTTACCGCAGTACTCGGGTAACAACTGATAAGACATCTCTGAATACAAAACCTTGAAGAAGACCACAAGAAACCGTGCCATTATTATTCCTAAGAAAACATGGCAATTAACAAATACAGACAAACCTCTCCCACCACCATCAACGGACTTCGGATGCAACGGACAAAATCTGCAGGCAAAATATTAAAAAAATCTGCAGGAAAAATAATACTTCCAAATCGTCAGCAATATATTTCAAAATTAGTGGACTTAGCAGAACGAGTCGTATTAGTTCTCAAAGTGACCGCTTGGCGGCAGTAGCGGGCATTTCACTTGTAAGCAAAGACGGAAAGTACGATACATTAGTGTGTGCGTGAGAAAGTAGCTGTGAGAAATCTATTATTTTTTTTATTTTGATTAATATATCTATATTAAGTATACATTTATTTATGCTATATATGCGTTTATAGTATTTACATTGGGAACATAACTACTGGTATTTAGTATAGTGTTTTTATAACTAAAAAATAATCCCTTCCCATCTACGTATAATCGATTTAACAGACCATCCCTCTACCCTAGTCCGTTGATGAGAGGTTTGTCTGCGTAGAGCCACGATCGCCTAAGTCTTGAAGGGAAAAAATAAACTTTGAACTCAAAACCGTAAAGCGGGCAACGGGAAGCCACTATCTTTTTCAAGTAGTCATGGCAATTCATAGATAATAAAGAAAAGGAAGCCGTGAAGAGTCATGATCGCCCATGTCCTGAAAGGAGACAGAAAACTTGGAATTCAAAACTGTATAAAAGACAACGGAAAACCACACCACTATCTTTCCTAAGAAGACGTGGCAATTAACAGATAATAAAGAAAAGAAAGCTGTGGAGAGCCATGATTGTCTACCTCTTGAAGGGAGGAAAACTTGGAATCCAAAAGCGTAGTGATGGCAACGGGAAATCACTCTACTATATTTCCCAAGTATGCATAGTAATTGATAGATAATAAAGAAAATGAACCTGTGAATAGACATGATCGCCTACGTCTTGAAGAGAGAATCAAAACTCGGAATTCAAAATTGTATAGAAGGCAAGGGCAAACAATTTCACTATCTTTCCCAAGAGGTTATGATAATTCACAGTCCTAACTTTTTAAAAGAAAAGGAAAACAAATTTCTATTAATTGTCACATATAATTAGAGAGTTATAAATACTGCATTTAAAAACATACTAGACCACCCATAAACGTGTTGGGTTTCTTTTCAAAGCAGTTCATGATACAAAATGATGTGGTAACAATATTATCAGTTTTATTATTAATTATACATTCTTTAATTTCAATTTGCGATAAAAGTTATTTTTTTTTTACAAATAAACATAGGTAAGCATAAAGATAGGTGTTCTAACATAATTTTTGAGTGCTGATTTCAGATATGAAATCAGTTTTCACTCATCACCTCTAGTTGGGATATACATGTATACATATACGTTAAATGTATACATAGACATGCATTCAAGGATGCCAAATGTGTCCTATTTTGGAAACTGTGTTGTTATTTTTAATTTTGAGCATTAGCAATTGTATTCTTTGTTTTAAAAAGCGGCGGCCATTGCTCAGCCCTGCGGCCTAAATGTTAAAATAAAATCCTCTTCAAAATCAAATGCCCTGTACGTATAGACGTAACCATATATATGATAAATGTTTATATTGCTTTCCATATTTTTGTGAGCTAATACATATCTCTACAATGGCTTCAGTCACTTCTTCAAAATACCGCGGATGTATCAACAAGGCAAATTCACTCTGTTATCATGTGTGGGGAATTCCCGACAGTTACACAGCACCGAACAATTACTCCTCTCCTCGGAACTGTAAACTTTCATTATTTTGACTGCAAAATTGGAGATCAGGACAAATCCTAAGTCCTACACATCTGTTGTAAACCCTGTTACAATGGACTAACTGTATAGTTTCATGACAAGAATGCAGCATTCAAGTTTGCCGTCCCTATGGTTTGGAGATCACAACGTCGCCATTTATATGATTGTTATTTTTGTATAACAAATACAACTAGTTTCCATGCTACTTCCCCTCAAAAATTCAAATATTCTAAGCTACCTTTAGCTATGAGACCTGTTCTTCATTCAGATGATCTTCTTCTTCTTACACCCCCAGCACATGTTATTCCTTCGTCATATGAAAAATTGCCTTCAGAGAAAAATTCTACCAAGTCAGTCTCTTCTGAAAACAATGTCCCTGTTTATTCGAGGGCAAGTGGCAGTGAACCCCACTGGAACACCCATAAAGACCTAACTGACCCTGCCGGTAATTTTTACCTATCTAATCAGCAGTCAGACCTCTTGGCATTTAAGGTTTCAGCAATGGAACCTGGTCACGACAGATCATCAGTTTCAGGACACAAAACTAGGACCCCACCTAATTTTTCGACATGGAAAACAGGTTGTGCTACTGCAGAGCGGCTTATCTTAAATGAACTGAGAGCATAGGAAGCATTTAAGTCAGTCAGCCATGGCTCTCTTGATAATACGCTGGTACCAGTTTACCAAGAGTGTATCGAGAAGTTGTTACAGGCATGGGATGCTGAATGTGACTTAAAATTCTTCTTTCTCTACTTCCACATTTAACTTCATCCTTCTGAACCTCAGAGCAGTTAGTGATGAACATGGAGAAAAATTCTACCAAGATATTACAAAGATAGAAAACAGAACTATCAAGACAAGTGGAAACCCAAGATGAAGAAGGATTTCTGCTGGATTCTCAAGCGCGACATCCTAGATGAAAAGTACACGAGATCGCCCAAAGAAAATCATTGCTGTCTACTGTATTATGACGTGCGTGTATGGTATTAGACAAGTAATTTAGTTCCGTCAAGACTCTGAATGTAATCTGTTTTTTATATACCTTCGTAATAGGTAAAATAAAAACACTATATTTTGAATCTATATGCAGCATAATAAAAATGTGACATGTGCAAAAGTAAAGAAACTAGACTGTTCATAAATTTGAATTCAGCACATCAAAATTAGAAAAAAAAACACCTATTCAAAGAGAAAAATTTATTTTGTAAACTAATGTAATTATTATTACTCACATTATACAATATTATTTAGATTAAACGCAATAAGAAATTTATAAATGGAAAGGCCTTCATAAAGTGTAAAAGAAAATGCAATTTCTGGTACACAGAACAAAAAAAACGGAAAAAAACTTTCAGCATTAAAATTATTAATATGATATCGTTTAAATAAATTTAAGTTTTAACACTTCGTGTATTTTCTTAATGAAATTCAGCTGAATATTCAATGACAGACGTTAAATTATGAAACAACAGACTTTCAGAACGAACAATGGCAGGATGACATTGACCTATCATTGTTTCAGGACTATAACCTAATCTTAATTTGAAACATTCCTTTAATGAAAACATTGCTCTGCAAGAAAAACATTCCTTTTTTTTTTCCTTTTTTTTTTCCTTTTTTTTTTAAAAAAATAGAATAGCACAACTAAAAGTAACCCCGGAGTGACAATTTATACCAATTTTAGTATTTACTATAATATAATTTTCTAATTAGAGGGTAATTAAAAAAAAACAAAAAACAAAAACAGACTGCAATCGTTTGCTTAGGGAGATTCATATTTATTCATATAGTATACAGTATGGATGCCTCCTTTTTGTGCATTTAATTTCTTTATTCTAGGTCATTTTTTGAAAATAATAATTAAATTTTTATTATATATACTTGTTTCTTTGTAACATTTATTTCGAAATAGTTAATGACAGCAAATGAAGGCGCATCTATTTATTTATTTACCATTATTGACACACCCACATAGCCTCTTCACCTATCAAACCTCCGAGATATTTGTTTATAAAAAAAAAAGCAGTTCTAATGTAGTGTAACGAATTGTATAAATATATGCTGTGTCGTGTTCATTTAAATTTATTTAATGAAGTTCTTATAATGTATTATGAATGTTTGTTATTTTTCATACACATAAAATTTGGAATATACGAGGGTTTGCTTATATACGCGGATTGATATAACAATATGCACTGAAAGCAAATACTGAATTCACTATTATAAACGCCATAAAAAAGAAAACACGGCCCTAGCTGAAGAACCCCTTGTCTAATTTTATTGAAAGTTGTCACTGCCGGTTCGAGGTACAATATACTCTTAAGTTAGTTGGGAATTGTGTATTGCTTAAGCTGTCTCGAGTACAGTAATAAAACAATAACTATTGCCGAGGAGTGAAGGTAGTTAAAATATTAGCGTTGTCAATGGAAACACTTCGTTTTTTGTTTTTTTAATGTTCCTGAAAATGTTGTGTATAAATAAATTTAAAAAAAAAGAACTTCGAAGATGAATTATTTTTCTCTGTTCCTTCTACGGATATTTGGCTAGTCATAGCAATATATTGAATCTGTGATAAATTTTGCATCTGCCAATTAGCATCTGTAAAATACTGAATGATGACTTCTATATGAACCTGGAATCTCACAGCCATAAGTCTTTGATCTCGACAATCTACGACAAGATCACCCTTCAAATTGATGAGTGAGATTATCAGTCATCTGTCCGCGAGGCTGTCTACGATATCTGATTATGACCTGATTTTTTATTCTTAATTGGTGCAATTTTTTAATGGGTTCTAATCCTACATACTTCCGGACAAGGTGACGAATCGAAACAAGTGCGAATTTATCGAAGTCATCATCAATTGTGGGCCTACCCTTATTTGTATATCGATCTGCTTCATTGATTTTATAGTGCAGATCAATTTGATCTGATAAAAGGGCGCCTGTTTAAACCATATTATTAATTATTGATCCATTCGTCCACACTAAAAATATTACCGAACAAGTTCCAGATGATTCAAAGAGATTTTTTTTTAATTGCCGAATATAAAAAGCACAACATGATGGCTGTGCAGGTAACGTAATAGTTTGCAGCACGGTATGTGGATTCGGCGAGCCAAGTTCAAATTTAGGCCTGGTCTGTTGCGTTCACTTTCACATTATTATTATTATTCATAAAAACATGAATCTATATCTTTTCCCTCCAGGTGGGGGTCAAACGGCAGAGTAGACTGTATTTTAGAGCCTTAGCTAACCTAAAAGAAGGAAAATTCTGAACCCAAAACCGTAGAGTAGGCAATGAGAAACCACTATTTTTTTTCCAAAAAGACACGGATTTTCACAGATAATAAAAAAGGAATCTGTGGAAATCTGTGGAAATCCATGATCGTCTACGTCCTGATTGGACATGGCCATTTACAGATAATAAAGAAAAGGAATCTGTGGAGATCCATGATCGTCTACGTCCCGATTGAACATGGCAATTCACAGGTAATAAAGAAAAGGAATCTGTGGAGAGCCATGATTATCTACATCCAGAATAGAGAAATAAAACTTTGAATTCAAAAAGACGTAAAGATTGCAACGGTTAACCACTCCATTATTTTCTCAAGAAGTCATGGCAATTTATATATAAAAAGGAAGTTGTGGAGATCCATAATAACATACGTCCTAAAAGGAGATTGAATTAAAAACAACATTTATCTCAATTATAAGTATGTAATCATGTCGCATCTTTCCCTATTCCAATGTGCCTTCGGATTTTGGTGTCACATTCCTCTGTTAAAACACTTTCTAGATTTCATCATTTAATCTATACACTTTTCCATATGACCCAGAATTGCGTGTACTCGATCCCTTACAGTTGTGGCAGAGAATATGAAAGTGCAACAAGCCGCTCCCTAAAAGTAAGACTGGAAGAACATCGAAAAGCCGTAGTGAGACGTGAGACAGTGAAATCAGGCATGGATGATCATGTATGGAGGGAAAGGGACAGTATTCAGCCCCTGTGGAATTAAGGGAAAACACTGGACAAGATACTGGAGAGTTGACGTCTGAAAGAATCAGTACATATGCTAGCCTATGATGATCTCCTTAGTGGGCCTAGCATAGAAATAAATGTAATATGGGAGCCGTTAATAAAGAAAGACAAATGATAGCAAGTCTTCAAACGCAGCACCAGCAGTCAACAGCAGCAGTGGCAGACCAATTAGCAGTAAGTTAGGTTAGGTTTAGAAGTCTAAGTTTACTCCACAAAATTGTCCGACGAGACAATGGTGGATAAAAGCGTTTAATTGTGAATTTGGTAACATAGTAATTGTGAGTAAAATCCCTGGGTGTGACTGTACTCTGTGGAAATGAGCGGGCAATAAATGAACAGTACTAAATAAAAATAAGAATTAGATGAGATATAACTAGACATGAGCAGTGAAACACGAACAGTCTACTCCCGTAGATTAAATAAAGGGTTCAGTTCAGAATTCCTTGTAGATCACCCAGATTAATACACAGCTGAGTAAGGCCGGAGAGCACAACGGCCGAAACGTTTTGATAGCAACAACAAGATGAAAACAATGGAACTTGTATCAGTAAATCATTATTATCTCCCCCATATTCTTACAATCTAAAAACATTTTCTGGCTTTGAATAATCTACAAAAGGTTGATAAACCGTAAAAAAAACAACTCAATCAATCAATCATAGTGTCATCTTCTCTTGTCAATATTATATCCGCCATTAATACATCCTCGTAGGTCTTGTAGGATCGTCTGACTGCAAAACACATTCTTCTTTCCTGATGTTCACTCTATACAAGGCTCAAGGGCCAATCAAGGTAGAGGTTTACTGAAGGCGGTTGTGGGAGCGGTAAGGGGCGCAGTTTATGTAAATATGTGGGAGAGATAGCGATTAACCCTATACTTGAAGAGGTTAAGATTGTAGTGGTCGTAAAAGTTTTGTGGGCCAGCAGGAACTTCTTTTCGCCACTATCAAACGGGGAAAAGGGCGTGGTTTGGACACATTACAAGGCACGAGAGCCTGTGCAAGACCATAATGCAAGGCACTGTTGAAGGTGGACTTAGGAGAGAACGCCAACGTAAAAACTGGTTCGACAATGTCAAACAATGGACAGGTATGACTATAACAGAATTGCTGATGGCTGCCTTTGATAGACCTTTGTAGAGGAGATTTAGTGTGGCTTCTGCATAGTGTGTGGTTTGTAACACCCTATTTATCATCTCTCAGTTGCGTCTCTGTCTTCGGGCAGAGCGCATTCAGGGTCGACTGTGTCAAAGGAGAGAGTCGTAACTGAGGAAAATTATACTGAGTGGTGCCCAGCAATGGGGAACAGCTACCCAAGGCCGCGCCCTCTCATTGCACCAGAGAGAGGGATCAGTGCTCGCACCGAGGCCAGCGCAACCTATGTTTGCGGTGGCTGCGGGCAATTTTTGTTCCTAGTCCGGGTCTACCTTGAAAACTGACCTTGTGTCACCACTTGTCTTAGTGAGGAGACAGAGTAAATACCTAGCGTGGTTTCTGCATTCGGATCCCTCCCTGCAATTACAACAGTCAAGGGATGATAATGATGATGATGCACGGAAAAGCATCCTAGGATTCTGTTCCACAAAGCAAGAGTTCTCGGGAAGAAGCTCTCAGAGTGGGCCTTCCTGTTTACTAATGGAAGATGAAGGGAATGAGAGTAGTTTGCCTCAGTGCAAGGGACACGAAGGGTCTCAGCTGGGAGCGTTAGAGCTGAGGGATGAAGGAGCGTAACTTGTCTGAACATTTTCCATAGAAGGAGTTACAAGAAGCTTGCAACCTTTCGACCGAAAGATGAGAAGCATGTGAGTATTATGACATGGGCACCCCAATCTCTTGACCTCAACCCCATAGAAAACTTATGGAGCATGTTGCTCAACTGCTTTCTCGAGAGCCTGTACTTTATAATGCTCCATAAGTTTTCTGTGGGGTTGAGGTCAGGAGATTGGGGCGCCCATGTTATAACACTCACCTTCTTCTCATCAAAGTATTCCTTCATCAATTTTGATTTGTGACAGGGAGCATTATCCTGCATAAAAATGAGCTTGGTGGGGTCGATTTGCACCCTTTCAGCAGAAGGGAGCAGACAAGACTCTAAAATTCTCTTGTACTGCTCGCTCCTGAGGGTCTTTTCAATAGGTTTTAAGTAACCAGTTCCATGAAAAGAAAAGCATCCCCGGAACATTATACTGAACAGATGCTTGACAGTACTTACTGCTAAATTCAAAGAGCTTTCAAAGCTTCTTCTTCCGATTTTAGATCGCTTATCCTTTGAATTTAGCTCAACTTTCGTTTCATCGGAGAAGAGAATATTTATTAAAAAAAAAATCAGGTGAGTCACTTTTATCGAACATCACTGTATATGTAATCGCCGCTTCTACTCTAACAATTTCTTTACTTGCTCTTCCCACCTGTGGAACTCCCTTCCGATTTTTTGCTTTCTTGATAATTACCTCAACTTCATACTGTTTGAGCTGAGATTTTGGGGATGGGCAAGTTGTCTGCAAGATGGGTCCCAAGAATGTTGA
>CAHIKZ030000446.1:482500-535000 GCA_903632075.3 Acanthosepion pharaonis | reverse complement strand
ACCCGTTACGTTACTTGAGGAAATTTAACAAGGCAAATGTATACATTTTATTTGAGAACCTGTATTTCTTCATGCAGAAATAAGGTTATGCGATCAAATGTTAATTAAATAATGCTCTAAAATATTCCAAAATCTCTCGGCGTTAAGGAAAGGAAAATGATTGAGGACGGTAAGTAGCCTAAATGTTTTGACAAGCTATTAAACGAAATATTTTTGTTGCTATTATTATTATTATTGATTTTTTTTTAAGCCATGAATTAGTCGTTTTCCATTAATCTTCAAAACATTTTATGGTCGTGCATAAATATACAGGGTTATTCAAAAAGAAAAAGCAGAATTCGAAAATTTAATCAAAGCAAATGCTAAGAGGCAGAAACACATTCAATACATTACTCGATAAAAGTTTCAAAGTTAAGATAAATGAGAATTTTTTCATTCTTCTTTAAATGCTTCTTTTTGTTGTTTTTTCTTCAGATTTTGTATAAATTTAAAACATCATAATTTGTGTCAAATCATAAACTTAAAACTTATCATAATTTGTGTTTTTTTTTTTCGGAAAAAGCCACACGACAAGAAATGCCTTTTTGTGTACTACGTTGTACATTTTTGTGTACTACGTTGTACATTTTTGTGTACTACGTTGTACTTTTTTGTGTACTACGTTGTACTTTTTTGTGTACTACGTTGCGCGAAATGTAACCATAAAATAATAAACTTTGAACCTTTTCCTATCCAGTAATGTGTTGAATGTGTTTCTGTCTTTTAGCATTTCTTTTCATTAAATTTTCGGACTCTGCATATTCATTAATATCCCTGTATTGGTCTGAGGAAGAAACGTTTCTTTTAAGAAACGAGACATTTACGTTTGGGCTAGTTTCAATTAATGCACTTTCAATAATTTTTCGTTTTAGTAAGTTATTATCGATCTAACTCGTTGCTTGTCTATGCTCAAAGAGCTTTTGAGCAACATTCTGAATTTTTTTTATCATTTTTGTACCAAAAAATCGCATCTCTTGCCAATATGGACCGATATTAAATAGAAGAACTGGAGCATGAGTTCTTCATTTCTCAAAACAGAGAATTAAAATACGCAAAATATCGTTTTCTTGTACAAGGTTGAAACAGATGAGCAAAATTACACCAGCTCTCGAGAAACAAACAGCCAAGCGAAGAAATTGTCACACCAGTGAAAATAAATAATTTCCCCCGAAATGAAAAGACGTTGTAAGGGGGACGACGGCTTGTCTGAAAATATGAGATTACAAGAGGTTTCTCCTTCCACAATCACATACGACAAATATACCCGCAAAAAATGGCAAAAAAGATTATGACAAATATTCGAAAATTGTGTAGCAAGGCACAGAAGTTCAACTAACGCGAAATGTTAATAATCATTCTTCTAAATGTTACGTGCCTTCAATACATGGATAATCATGACCCTCCACAACTTCCTATGCTTTATAACTCTAGGCAATGTTTATCCTCTTACTATCCCTCTCAGTTCCTTTTATGCCATTCATTTACGCAAGTTCGTTAAGTTGGTTGATCACAGCTCATATCATCAGTGAATCATATCGTCAGTGTATACAATAAAACTAATAGAACAAGAAAGCTATAGAAATTGTTGACAACAATGTATTCACTCTATAGTCTGCAAGCGCACATACGTTGCTGAGAACTCCGTGCAAATGATTTGGGTTCGGCACTTTTAGCAAATGGTATCTACGCAAGCTAGACACTGTCCTGGAAAATGAGAATAAATTTTGTATTTTGAGATTAAGTGTGCATGACAATTCATCCCCTCTGACTCCTCACTCCTTGAAATTTTTGTCTACCTTTTTTTTTTAAAAAAAAAAAAAAGTAATTTATTAAGGATCATTTTTAATACATGACTTTATTTTTAATTTAAAAACCTCTTGAAAAAGTTTGCAATTTCCCGCAAATATTCAGTTGGGGATCGTTGTGAATAAAACGAAACAATCTGCAAAATTTTTTCATCTGCCTTCATAGACTTTTTCAATTTAGGACGTTTCAAGGCTGTGTGCACTTTAGCCACTTTTACGCTGGCCGCTGACGAATTGTGGGAATTATTGTTTAATACCTTGATAACTGCTCCAAACTTCGTATGAATCCTTGCAAAAATTATATGTTGCTGTATCTGATACTAAACTTATCAAATACAAATAAACGGCCTCCTTGTGCAAATTTTTCTTTTCTTCTTTGACCAAGAATTTCCATTTTCGATGTAATAAATCCGGCACTGCATGGGAATAATTGATGGGACATAATCTTTTACTTGAATTTGCACTCCAGGTTTGAACTTGTACCGTACTCAGATTGGTCTGTAATTTTGGAGATAGAAGATGAAAAATGTAGAAAGAGATATCGAAAAAGAAAAAAAAAGAAAAAAGAAAGAACAAATAATGGCAGGAAAGAAGAGAATTGATGAAACGCATGACGAAGAGAAGAGGTAAAAAGAAAGAGGAGGAGGAGGAGGAGGTGTGGAAGATGAGCTGAAAAAACACAAGTGAAAGAGAATGAGAAGGAGGAGTGGGAGGGGGAGGATGAGTTACATTATCTGTCGGGGAAAGTGATATTTTTCTCTATATCATTTCTCGTTTCTCTCGCGTTATTACCGTTTGCCGGCTATTTCTGTTTGCTGACTTCTTCCTGATTTGTTTCATAACTGAAATTGCCGTTGGCTACTGGCTACAACTAACATAGATTTCCAGGAAAAGAGACTGTTTTTGTTTTACAAGAATAAAAAAAATTATGATACTGTTGAACGGCTTCATTTTTTTCATTTCAATTCACTTTCTCGGAGCATCTGATGTGTGAAATATGGCTATATCTGACGAAGGAAATGTTGCTACTGCTATTGCTGATGATACTACTACTACTACTACTACTACTACTACTAATATCTTAGCAAAAGTTTAACTTAGGACCAAACAAAACAACGGTGTGTCAAAAAATCTTTTTTTTTCGCCTGACACTTACCATATACTCTGTCGATAATTTTTAATTGTTTTAAAAAAGCTATTTTTAGAATTTTAATAAAACCATACCATATGAAAATGGATGGTATTATTTTTTTTTTTTTTCGGAAAAAGTACAAAACAAATCAAAACTTTCATCTTCATGTAGTTAATTTTAATTACTAGTTATAATTTATCTCCTGGTATCTCGAATGCACGAATTTAAGCGTGCTACTAGATTGGCATTTAGGTCCCACCCATTTTTCTATTGAAATAGATAAATGCAACCGCCAACAGTTTTTTTTTTTTCTTGCATTTTTCACCCGTGAAACATCAATCGCTATCTTCTCTCTTCTTGAATCCCGTTCATCTTTTATCCTTTCCTTAATGCCCTCTATACCCAGTATTTTCTCTCACTTTCACCTCCTGCAACTCACTGCGCACTAGTGTCATTCCCGCCTTGCTTGGGGTGGAATCATTAAAAGATAATAATAATATTTTTTTGTAAATAAACAATTGAATAAATAAACATTTTTGCTTTCATTTCCGGAGAAAAAAAATGATAAATTCAGTTTCATATGTTAGTTTTTAATAAAATTATACGAATAGCTTTTCAAAATGATCAAAATTGCCGAGTGAGTAGACTCTAATATGGATTTAAAGATAATGATTGATTTGTTTTTTACGGTTTATCAACCCTTTGTGTGTTATTTAAAGTTGAAACATTTCTTGGATTATAAAAATAATGTTTTTCCAAGTAATTGTAATTTTAGTATTTTCCCTTATATTTTCTTCTCTTCTGTTTGTTTCTTTTTTTTTTCTTTTTTTTTTTTGCATCAATTTGTTTCAACTAATGATTATCGTCCCATGTGTGTATGTTTTTCCTTATAAGTCTTGTAGTGGGTATAAACACTTTTGATGTGATTTTATAAGCTCCTGGTACATTTAACCCGCTAACAATTTTTAGTGGACTCGTGTAAGTACAAAGGAAAAAAAAGGTAGAATTTGAACAAGAAAATATTAACAAATATATTGACAGGACATTTTACAAAAGAAAAAATGAGAAATGAAATGTGAAAAGTTCAAAACAACTTTAAGTGTCTGGTACTTACATTTATGAGGGAGCGAAAAGAAGAAGTCTTTTCGCTATGAAAAGTCACCGAGAAAGAGATTAATTCCAAAATCTCGCAAAGACAATAAAAGAAAACATTTAAAGACTAGTTTCATAAAGCGTTTAAATTAGAGAATGTGTGATGTTTGTTTAGGCCTACGTGACAAACACATGTGTGTGAAAGAGTACAAAAAGTCACGAGGGAAAAGTAAGACATTGAATATGAACGTTACCCAGTGTGGGGGACATTTTTACCCACATGCGACTACATCATAAAGCCAGAGTTGTAAAGGAGGAAAGAGAATGAATGAGAATATAATTTCCTATTTATAGGCTTAAGGAACGTCCCTTAGCAACGTGTTGGGGTTTTTGTTTTTTTGTTTTGTTTTTTTGCGGGTTTTTTGGGGGTTTTTTTTGTTGTTGTTTTTTATTTTTTTGTTTGTTTTTTGGTTTTTTGTTTGTTTTGGGGGTTTTTTTGGTATTTTTTTTGTTTTTTTTTATTTTTTGTTTTGTTTTTTTTTGTTTTTTATTGGGGGGTTGTTTTTTGGGGGTTGGTTTTGGGTTTTTTGGGGGTTGGGGGGGGTAGAAAACTCAAGTGCAATAACACGCAGTCTTGCTGGGATGGCCCGACGTGCATTATTTAGATTCCTTTAGGTTTTGATCCAAATTTACTGACATCAGTTTGAACTCTCATTCATTCTTCCTTTTTATGCTCCATGTCTTTTCAGGACGTAGGCGATCATGGCTCTCCATCTCCCTCTATCCCTTGCAGCTCTCAGCAAGTTCCTTTCTTCTGCTTCCTTTCCCAGACTACGTCATCCACCTGCTCAAGCTCTCCAGGTATGTCACGCGCTGTTTTCCCTTGTCTCTCTTTTTCCTCTACTCGACCCATGAGTATCAGATTCTTCAGGCCCTCCTTCTTCATTATGTGTCCCAGAAACTTCAGCGGCCTCTTCCTGATATTAAGTATAAGCCTCCTCCTTGTTTGCAACCTCTCTAAGACCTCTTCGTTGCTCACACGCTCGCTCCATGATATCCTTAGCATCCTTCTATAGAACCACATCTCTGTCGCCTCGAGTCCCTTCTTCATCTTTGAGGGAATCGTCCAACAAGAAAGGACAGATGTCACGTAACAGTTCAGCATTCATTTCTTTGTTATGAAAAAAATCCTCCTGTTTCGCAACACTCTGCCCAGCTTTTGTAATGTGTCCTTGGCCATCCCATTACGTCTACGGATCTAAGTGTATCACTTACCGTCCACTGTCAAGACGCTTCCCAGATATTTAAACTTCCGCGTCTGCTTGATTCTAGTGTTCCCGACCTGCAAATGGCATTTCGGGCTCTTCCTCTTACCGATGACCATGCATTCTGTCTTCTTTATGCTTAGTCCTTTCTTCTCACTCTCCGTCGCTACCTTCTGTAGGAGATTTTGCAATTTCTTTTCCGTGTCTGCTATCAGTACTGTGTCGTCTGTGTATCTTATATTGTTAAGATTATAGCCGCCAATGCTAAATCCCGGTAAAGTTTCCAATTCTGTCAGAATTGCCTCGCTTTATAGGTTGAACAGGTCCGGTGAGAAGACGCATCCTTGCCTTACGCCTCTTTCTATTTTTGTATATTCACTGAACTCGTTCTCTATACGCACGCATGCTGTTTGCTGCCAGTATAGATTCTTGATTATTCTGATATCCCTCCTCATTTATTACTAAATTCAAATATTAGCCTTCCAGTTTTAAGGGCTTGAATATTATACCTCGGTGTTTTTCCTTGGTTTATGTGGGAGGAAGCGAGCTCTTTTGTTGGCTTGTGCTGTCAGTTTAGTTAGAAGAAATTTGTGATCTCATTCATAGTAGGAGTTATATACAGTAACGTCTGTCACAAACTGTCCAATAATCTTGAAGCCAATAATCTTTTTCGTTATATTATCTGGTCTATGCCATGTCATGCGGTGTTTCAAGCCACGTGTTAAGGTTACTATTATATATATATATATATATATATATATATATATATATATATATATATATATTCATTTTTATCATATTTTATGTGGTAAAAATTATATTTTCTTCGGATAACTGGGTTTTATCACATTTATTGCTTTAGGCTTTTGGAGGTGCACACATATCCCTCCGCATTGGATATCCACAAATGATCGGAGTATACACTTAGGCAGATCATTTATGTAAAGTAAAAAGAGCGTTTCTTTGAGTAGCGATCCCTGTGGCACGCCTTCGTTGATTTTTATGGCCTCGGAGGATTGGCCGAGACAAAAAAAAGCTTGTGATTTCTTGAAGTCGCCGTTTGAGAATTGGGGCAACTTGTACTTCGTATGATACAAAGCAAATACAAAAAAAAAAACAGTAAAAATACGTATAACTTAGGTGATACTTCCGTTTCCGATGCAGTCGAGCTCTGTAAAAATGTTTTATATATGGCGGTACTTATCAACGATCTGAAATCTTCTCACCCACATCGATTTTAGCTTTGAGAAAAGCCAAATGTCGCAGCGAGCTGATTCTGAACAGTAAATGAGCAAACAGTCTTCGATGACCCACCAGCAAAAAACAACAAAAAAAAACTGCAAGAGAAATTATTGCAAATGTGATTATCACACAGTACATAAGCTCACTAAAAGGGGAGTCTTTTTTTTTTTACAGAAAAGACCCGCAGGAGGGTGTCAGTTCATACATACACAATAATTTCCCCCCTCTGATTGATAGCCAAGTCACATCAAAACTGCAAACCGTTTCAAGGGATATTCAAAATGAATGCATATTCTCCAGATGGATGTCCAACGTACACACACAAAAAAAATATTCAATAATCCACCAAGAATTTAATAAATATGTTTTAGGAATGACGTCACAAAGGTATACACGCTCACTTGTACATGCACAGATCTACACGAAGTCAGTCAGTCAGTCAGTCAGTATCTATCTATCTATCTATCTATCTATCTATCTATCTATCTATCTATCACAGACATTTTCATATCTATCACAAACAATTTAATCTATCCATAGATCTCTGCGTATTATCTAATTCTGTTCATAAACATCTATATACATGGTAACAATGGTCCTTATAAAGTTACTTATAATAATAAAAAAAGCAAAGTATTGAAACAGGTGGCTTGAGATTCGAACAGTATCGGTAATTAATTTAACAATTGTCTACCATAGCATTTTATTGTTAATAACCAGAATTAACCAGAACCATTTTAACAATGAATTTCTGGACTGTTGATTAAAGTGTTTTGTAATAAATGTTATTGTAAGTAACTGTATAGTGACTTTATTGACACCCTGTATATATATATATATATATATAGATAGATAGATAGATAGATAGATAGATAGATAGATAATGAATAGTCTTACATAGATTAAGATTACATAAATTACTGTTGTGTTTTGTCTTAATTGTTATTTTAAATAACTGTATAGTGACTTCATTGACACCAAATATATATATATATATATATATATATATATATATATATATGCGCGTGTGTGTGTATACTTGTGTGTGTGTGTTCATATACATTTATCTATTTCAGAGTGTTCCTTATCGAGCTACGTATTTATATCTATCACACTTTCTTCATATCTATCTTTTTATCCACAACTATATTTCTATCGATCTAAGTCTATTTATATTTCCCTCAGTCTATTCGTATCTATGTAAGACTATTCATTATCTATCTATCTACCTATCTCTCTCTCTCTCTCTCTCTATCAATCTATATATATATATATATATATATATATATATATATATATACACGCATACACACAGAGGATGCGATAGATAAATTGTTGTCTAAATTACGCAAAAATAAAAATAACGCTGATATATCTACCAAAATTACACAAAATATCTTGACATACTCAAAAGTATATGTATTTAATGAAATTGTCATTGGCTACAACCACGACCTTCAGACGAAATCGGAATCTCCTGAAACTCTTCTGGACTGTTTTCTTGTTTAAGTTGGTGAATGCCGCCATATTCCTTGCCTTCAGTTCATCTTTGGCGTTACAATGAGTTTTGTTGATCTCTCGCTCGACTGGGCCCCACACGTAATAATCAAGGGGGTTGCAGTCTTGGCAGTTAGATGGCCAGATGTAAGGGATAATGGCGTCGCAGAAATTGTCTGACAATTGGGTTCTCCTGCTTGTGTAGGCTGGTGCAGAGTTCTGTTGCCAGACATATAGGGTCTTCCAGTAGCCACCCTCTTGACCCAGAACAGTACCACTTCACAAATCACTTGATGTAGCTCTCACCAACAAATTCGTGAGTTCTTTTCTGATCAGAACGATCAGAGTGAGTTTTCCGAGCTGCTTACCTTCGTAATCACTATTAGACTCATCCAACTCTTTCCGAATCCTTTGCACTGTTCTCACATTGACACCCCAGGCACTTTGAAATGCTCGTATTGGTGCTTCCGGCGCGAATGCCAAGCAGTACAATATGCCGCTTCAAAATTTTTGGCGGAGTGAATTGCGTCACGGTGCTTTTTTTCTCACAAACAATGACCAACTAAACCTACTATGCTGTGCAGTCGACAAAACCAAAAACAAACAACGCGCATGCGCGAAATTAAAAATGGTGACAATTTACCCATCGCACCATGTACATACACACACACGCACGCACGCGCGCTCGTGCACACACACACACACATGTATATAATTTATTTAATATACTTCCTGTTCATACGTTATTTTAATATATTAAATAAAATTAAAATATATTAAATGATTGTCTGACTTAATCCATTTCATAATATGTTGTTATTGTTTACGTTAAGGTACGTCTCTTGAGCAGATATGATTGAAAGGTCGTCGAAGATTTGTTGTTTAAAAACATTAATTTGGACTTTGCTAACTGAATGCTTGTGTATTGCTAAGTGGTATGACACGTCAGATCAAATGACGCTTCCGTATATGACACATGTTCGATTCCGTTGGAGAACGTATATTTTTTACGAAATTTCTCGAACATTCCGGCTGGTAAATATAATTAATAATGTTTAATTAAAAAACATAGCATTTACTTAAACAAATTGTATCTATTAAAATAAAGTATAAACAGGAAATCTATGAAAATTATTGTCGGGCATAATCTATTTCATAATATATATATATATATCTTGATCACATCATGAGCAAATAAATTTTTGGTTCATGACTATTTCTTGAGCTTTTAATAATTCCCAACTCTCACGATTCAGGTGTAACCATTTGCCATTGCCATTGCTACAACCTTTGATTCTAATAACATGCTTATCTTCTTCGACACCAATTTTCCAAACAATTCTCTTTCTTTCTATCTCTTCTTCGATACTCTTCTTTTCTCTCTCTCTCTCTCTCCCTTTCTCTCTCTCTCTCTTTCTCTCTCTCTCTCTCTTCCCCGTCTTTTTTTCTGTCGTTGTTATTTTCTTCTGCAGTCGCTTCGTTCAATGTCCCTCCGTCCGTGACATGCGCAGTTCGTCGCCTCATCATAGCGTCTATAGATATGCAAATGCGGAGTCATTTCAGCGCATTAGAGACGAAAGACATCAACAAACGAGAGAAATATGAAGTCAGTGGCGTTCGACAGCGCTGGCGGTGGATGGGAATGAATGAAAATTAAACAAAAAAATGTTGGGGAAACAGTAGCCGATAGAACTGTAAACAGTGAGCACGTGACCGAAGAAAAAAATGGCGGGAAAGTGAGCTTAGTTTTTTTTAAGTTGTTTTTTATTTTATTTTAACTTATGCATATTGGACATTTTATCTTATTTTATAGTGTTTTTTTTTTGTTTTTGTTTTTTTTTACATTCTATTTTTGTGTCAGTTTCGTCGCTTAGTGAATCACTCTTGCATTTTTTCGCATCCTCTTTAAAGATGTTTTTTGTATTTAATATTTGATTTTCGTTGTCATGGGAATCTCGTTAGTTTTTCTACGATGACTATGGTTCTATGTTAGCAGCGCACGAAACGAAACGAGAATTCTTACTTTTAGCTTTTCTTTGAGTTCTTCGTTCTTTTTTTTATTTTTTTTATTCTATTTTGAAATTTTTCTCTTAACAAAAGTTGATGTTAATTCCTTTCGGTTCTTACCATTCAGAAATTCATTCTCTACACTCGACATTTTTGGGGGTCTGAATTCTTTTACGCATAGTGTTAAAACAATTACATATTGTTTCATTTGGACTCTTCGTTAATAACAACAAAATAAAAAAAATCAGTTAGCACAAAGGGGAGATAACTACTTCTCATGCCACTAGAAAAAAATAAGAACACAGAAACTTATAAGTGCAGAGAGCACCTGCCTTCACCATGGGCCATTTGACGTATCTTCGTCAGTGAGGCGTGTTTGATGGCCACTTCGCCATTTTAGCCAACCCTTGGCCTCAAACGACCAGACGGCCATTTCAATAGAGACATTCGTGTCGCCTTTATAGGTTGAATATTCATTCTGTTTTTCTCCTGGCAGCACCTGGATCAATAAACAATCACAAAAGTCAAAGTGAAAGTGAAAGTAGAATTAAGCAAGTTGCGGATTGCGAATGCCTTTGAGAGTGATTGCAAATGGTACTATTCATTGCTTGTTCATCTCACTTGATATTATAATGAGAAAAGTGCAGACAATTTTAGACACCGAAAATTTCAGAAAATCCCGCAAGATTGGCGTAGATGATGTAATTTTTTTCGCGACAGTTTTTCAGATCATTTTTGTTTTTTGTTCGTTCTTGTTCAGATAATTACTGTTTTTTTTTGTTTTTATAAAGATAAACCAACTAAACTTTAGCTAATGCTTTTTAACTTTTGAAAATTACTAGATCGAAAACAAAATTCATTTTGATGATATCTATTAGTGATGTAGTATTTTAGTTTTCATTTTATTTTTTATCTTAAATAGAATAAAATTATAACAAGGAGGAATCTTGTCCCTTCACAGCACCAAATATAACACGAGAGCAGTACCAAATTCTTTTAATCATTTCACCCCCTGCAAGGCGATGATTCCACTAAGACCAAAGGGTTACTGAGAGTGAAAGAGAATGGGAAGACTTTAGGAGAAGAAGCCAGAAACCCAATCCCAAACAGAAAACAAGAGATAAGCCTCTAGTCCTGTTCAAAATCTCTAGTCCTGTTCAAAATCTCTACTCTTGTTCAAAAGACGGGGAAGGAACAACGTGACGTCTTATTCACTCCGACGGGACGAGGATTCTGGTTTGTGGTTATGGCGATATTTCGATCTCAGCGACTTTCTTAATTCTGGCGAATCTTCCTGAAAGGCGGGAAACTCTAGTAGAAGGAACAAACTAACGGCAGAGTAGTCCCTGGCTGCCAAAAACGAACTTACAAGAATAATAGTGCCAATGGGGACTTTGATTAATTAGGCATCCACGCAAATGACCTCCTATTCGCATTGCACGGGACACATGCTTCTAAAATACTCAAAAACAGAAATCTTTTTGTTGGATAGTTTTTTTTTTAAATAGCAATTCCCAATTCCGTCTGGGTTTTGCAGAATTTTGGCAAACAATACGACATTAACTTCCGCGAAGCTGTGAGTCTAGGTTGGGAATTTCAGTTATACTGAAATTTACAGACTCTTACTTGGTTTGTTTTAGGTCCAGATCTTCAATGCCTTCCTCAAAAGTATTATATATATATATATATATATATATATATATATATATATATATATATATATATATATATAAAGTGTAACTGCAAAATCATTCAATTGTTAGATTAAGCTCCGAATCGTTATATCTTAGAAATGATTAAAGATTTCTTACTGGAATTCTCCGAGGTTTTATAACACTATCGGACTCTACTTTGATAGTTGATCTGTTGATCTAAGTTGAAATGATGATCCCTCTTGCTGTCGTGACCTCCTGATCCAGTTTTCCTCTTTACTGTTCCATCGTTTTTAAACTTATTCACCGTTCTTTTGATGATTATTGAATAGACTTTGAAGATGGAAGCCAGAGTATGAATATTGGTACCATTACTGAAGGCGTGAATTATCTTTTTCCTCTCACCATTGATCATTCAGGAAGATAGTGGGGCAGACACAAGACGATTTTAACATGTTCTCTTTCTAACTGAATAACTCAGAGTGTTTTTCAGTGATTCTTACGCCAAATAGTGTCAAGTTGGCTAAATATCTTATCTGAAACTTGGAAAAAAGAAACTCAATTAGTTTATTGTCTTTTTTGGACATTAAACCTTTTGTCGGATGCATAATTATGCTGTTACACGATTTTGACAATTTTGCTGTTATATCCGGTATATATATATATATATATATATATATATATATATATATATATATATAATGCAAGCAAAAAGCTCTGTTGAGCGAGGTTCAAAACCGGTTAGCTATCCCGTTTTTTCGTTTTACTTTTTATCTATTATGGCGGTCATAAAATTTTGTACCATAAACCATATATATATATATATATATATATATATATATATATATATATATATATATATATATAGTTTATGCAAAACTAGGTAATCCGTCTGGGTAGACCCAAGGAGGATGATATCCGGAGAGCTCAATGTAAATTCAGAGCAAATATGTTTCAATAAAAACAGACCACTTTAAGGTTCCATGTAATAAATTTTGCATTCTTTTGTCATACATCTTTTCTTTCAATACTGTTCTTGATATATAAAAATGTATATATCATTATCCCCCCCTATATATATATATATATATATATATATATATATATATATATATATATATATGAAGAAAATATCTGGAAAAACAAAACAAAAATCCTTAAAATGCGATTATGTTGTTTTAATATGAATGAAATGTCGACGTCTGACGTTTCGGTTTAATAACCTTCTTCAGGACAATATTCATTAAAAATACAATTAACATAATCAGTATAACACGACGAAAACAATGGACATAAAAACAAGTCTTATCCAAAACAGATAAATGAAAATTTTAAATGATCAGCTTTCCGTTTGAGCGTGGTCACGTTGTCGTCAAATGAGCGACGCTTTCAAAACGTATTCTTAAAAATTTTTATAAATTTGATTACGATGGAAAGATTTTTCATATATACAGTTCGTTAGAAAATCTTTTCTGTTCTTGTAGGAATACGCGGAGACTAGTAGATTCATGTATCTTCGGATAAGCATGCAGTCCTCCATGTAATAAAATGAATTCAGGTTTGTATTTCCAGTTTTAACACCATTTATTTTACATTCAACATCATCACTTGATAAGACACTGAGAGTGTTGAAACAAAATGGCTATTTTTGTAGTGATTTTATAACATACTTATGTTATAATTTTTTTTATAAAAATAATTATATATATATATATATATATATATATATATATATATATATATATATATATTGTAATTAGGCAGTAATTCTTCCTTCAAAAAATGTCTTCATAAAATAAAGAGTATATACATTTTGAGTTTGTCCATCTTCCTCTCTAAATTACAAATTTTTCGAAGTAAAAATGTTGATGTATGAAAACTTTTATAATGGCTGTATCTAAGTTTTCGACTCTGTTGAGTCATCCTCAGGGTTTGTGGGTGCATTTAGTGTACTATGCGGCAAACGTAGTTTGTTGTAAGTAGTGAATTTAGTGAAATGTTATATTTAATTTTAATAGAACAAATCTGAACTTTCTGGAAGTTTCAACCGTCACGCGTTAAAAGCAATGGGCATAGATGATTTGTTATTTTTATGCAATAAAGAATTACAGGTTAGAACTTTAATTATTTTATCAATGGATTATTGTTATATGGTGGACTCTCCTGTCGTATTTGACGTATGAGTGTCAATCAACTGATAGCCAGACACCAACACATATGATTTGATTATAGATGTGAAGGCTCTGTGCAGAACCAACCACACTTTTTGAAGAACCGAATACAGAGACCTGGTGAACTATGTGCCACAAGGTCCCCCAGGGTTTGAATTCAGAGTTCTCCTTCCAAGGCTATAGAACCCAGTCTGCCCTGTAACTTGGCTGTAAGGAGAAGAAGAGAAATACTTTTCCAAGGGCATTAGCACGTAAGTGAATGTAATGGATTCGACTGATTCCTCAATCCGAGACGCTATCCACTCCTCCGTATGCATGCATATATGATGGACTCTCCCATTGAGTTCGATGTATGAGGTTTCGACGACTACGAACTAATTATCTGCATGTCTATGACAGGTATGACTTTTGAGACTGGCTCGAGAATTGCACAAAAGCCCACAAAGAGTACAGGAGAATGTATTGTATCCAAGTGCAGCAGGAACAATGTCTTATTTTGCTTTTGTGTTTCATGCAGTCAAATGATGCTTACTTCTTGATGGTGCATTATTCCTGAATGGCAGCTAGAATGATACTCTGATCTCTTCATAGCTACCTCATCAAAGTTCTTAAATGGAATGCTGACGCAAGAAAGGTTGCTTTTCATTTTATCTTTATACCTGAGCCAATGTCTACCAACATTTCTATGACCACTATGGAGTTCGCTGTAAAAAAGAAATTGTTGGTATGTGATCATCACCCTTCCTTGCCACGTGTCTAGACCAACGTAGTTGTAATTGATTGCATTATGAAGGTCTCGATGGTACCTATCTTGCATTTCTCAAAATGACACTCGATCATCAGACGTTAGGCCACAGATTATACTGAGACAACCTTTATGGAAGACATCTTATCGTTTAATGTGCCGTCTATAAGGTGTCCAAGTTGCAGAGCCATACAAAAGAGTTGACAAAATGACAGCTTTGTACACTTGGATTTTAGTGCAAAGCTTCATTCCCCTTTCGTCCCACAACCTATGGCGCAACGAACCAAAGTGATGCACTTAAATTTACCATGCTCCCGAGGTATTTGAAAGATTCCACATACTTGAGATTCTTTCCATCAACTTGCAAAGGGACCTCAGGAAACTTACAAACAGGGGGTCTCTGCTTTACACCTCTAATTTGCTTCGGTGTTGGACAAGGTTGATGAACAACTTCAGTTTTCTTGATGCTGATGGTAAGTCCGCATGCATTGCAAGCCGCAGAAAACATATAGCTACAAGGACAGCGTCGTCTGCTAAAAGTAGATCGTGTATAATACTGGTACTTAAAAGTGTTTTGGACTTAAACCGCTGGTTGTTAAACAGTCCTCCATTAGTTCGAAAATGAAATTCAATGTCAGTTTTTGTATCCCGAAAAGCATACCTCAGCATCACCGAGAAGAACAGTGCAAACAAAACAAGCTCCATGACACAGCCTTGCTTAGTTGCATTAGTGGCATCAAATGGATCAGAACGCTGACCATCAGATATAACACTATTTTGCATACCGACATGAACTGAAATGATGACTTTCAACATGTCAGAAATACCAAATTTCTTCAGAATTTTCCAGAGTGATTCTATGTTTACACTATCGAAGGCTTTAATAACGTCCACAAATACCATAAATAGATCCTTGTTTCGCTCACAGACCTTCTCTGCAATCTGACGTAGGCAAAAATAGTGCCACGACCGGAGCGAAATTCACACTGAGATTCAGGGTAGATGGCGTCGACAATGTGTTTTATAATTCTGTTAAGGATGAGCCTCGCGAAAATTTTTCCGCTGATAAACAAAAATGAGATGACACTATGGTTATCTCATGCTGTTTTAAGACCTTTTTTTCTTGTAGAGGTGTTGCACGGAGGCATTTTTGAAATCCTGAGGAACATGGCCTAATCTACAATTTGAATGAACAAATTGTTCAATAACTTGCAATGTGCATGCCCTCCATGTTTGTAGATTTCAGCAGGGTTAGCATCCTCGCCAGGAGCTTTTCCTGACGATATCTGCTTGATAGAAACTTACACTTCCAGAAAAGTGGGATCCAGAGGTAACTCAGGAATTTCAAGATGTTGTTTTATCACCTTAAACGCTATTTTTAATGGATACTCGTATTTGAGTAGACGCTCAGTATATTTATTCAGTTTCATCTATCGGCCTGAATATTCAGGATATTTTATTAAAAAAAAATATGGCGTCTCCGAACCTACGTCCCACTAGACTGTTGCAACCATTGTTAGATACAACATGCTCAAGACCAACTGAGCTACGAAGAACAAAGACGATCAGACAAGGCTGAATAGTACTTTTAAGCAAATTCTTCTGTTCACTGACTTTCGAAATATATATATATATATATATATATATATATATATATATATATATATATATATATATATATATATATATACGACAGATTTGCTTTTGATTTAGTTTTTATACAATTTCTCATGCGTATAATAACTATTCTTTTCAGATGATAAATTATATATATGCATACATGCAACAAACTATTACTTATTTAACAGTTAAAATATTTCATCTTTGATAATGGCTAAATGTATAGCCGAAAGAGCTCGGAAAAATGAACATTCGGACAGTTTTTATATAATTTATCATCTGAAAAGAAAAAAAAAATCGCATGAGAAATTGTATAAAAAAACTACATCAAAGTACCTTTGTCTGTCGTATTCAATGAAATGTGCATATATATATATATATATATATATATATATATATATATATATATATATATATATATATATATATATATATGGAAAAGGTTTTAGTTGTTCCAACGCGAGAAAATATATATTTAAAAAAAGAGAGAAACCTCAAATGTTTTTAGTTATAATGTGGATTTGTTTGAGTAGATATATTTTATTCTTCTTATTTCTGCTACACGCATTTCCGGTATCTTCGAACAAATAAAAGAAATAAATGTTCCTTATTTTTTTTTTAATGTCTCATTGTTCGTTTTTTTGTATTTGTTAGTGAGCCTTGAACTCCTTTCTGGACTCTTGGCAAAAATGAATTTCTGTGAATAAAACAGGTTAATTATGTTTGGTATGAGAGGTAGCGATGATAGATGTGTTGATGAGAGATGTCTTCCTTCCCTTTGTGTGTGCGTGTTCCTGTTAGCCTGAATATGTATATTCTCTCCCCATATATACATACTGTCTTATAATAATGAATCAGCATACACATATATGTATATACACATACATATATACATACCCCCAATATATTTCTTTTATTTTCGAATTGTCTGAGGATCGCAAAAAGCGTGAAACCCAGGGTTACAAACTCACATCCATATAAATAAGTTTATATATATATATATATATATATATATATATGTGTGTGTGTGTGTGTGTGTGTGTGAAAATATATAGAAAATAGGAAAATAGAAGAAATCTCCATAGACACTTAACCAGACTAGACGATGTCATCTTCCGCTTTAAATTTAGACACCCCCAACCTTACCCTGACTTGACATCTGTGAATGTAACTGAGATATTGATACAAATTATTAACACCTTATGCCCCTTTTCTTTAAACAATTGCTCTAGCCGTTACCATAGAAATTTTGATTTCAATAATGAATATGCTTATAAAACGCGTAAATTTCCGAAATAAGTTATTCCAAAAAAATTTCGCTTGAAGATGGAACAGAGCTTAGTACTTTAATTCAATTTAATTCAAATAATTATATTGAAGTTTTTGGCTCTTGTTTTGAAACATGAGAACTCTTATGTAGCGTTGGAATCATATTTTAAATAAATAATTATATATATATATATATATACATATATATGAAAAGTGTATATAAATATAAATAAATATATATATGTATAATTATTTATATATTATATGCGCAGTACTTATTAGAAAGCGCTCAATTCACATCTATCCAACCAAATATGTTAGCTCTATCTCTGATATTGAGCGCTTTCTAATAAAATACTGCGCATATAATATATAAATAATTATACATATATATATTTATTTATATTTATATACACTTTTCACATAACAAACTCACATCTATCCAACCAAATATATATATATATATATATATATATATATATATATATATATATATATATATTTGGTGGGTGATATGATGTGAAAAAAATTCAGTTTTACATCACATTTTAGACATTGGTTTATAAATTTTCAGTGACATATCCCAGCTGGGTGTAGATTGTTGTGACTCTCCACAGCTTCCTTTAATTTTAAAAAGCAAGAACTTTTGATTTCCCGAGAAATATAGTAGAGTGGCTTCGTGATGCGTTCACCACGGTTTGAATTCAGATTTTTCCTTCTTTTAGATTGGTTGTCACACAAGACGAGAGATTCCTGGGTACTCTGTTATTGATCCATCGCTGGTGGGAGAAGAAGAAACGACTTCCTGAAGAGCATTTGTGCGAAAGTGAATGCAGCAGACTAGACCGGAATTTGAACTCGGCATGTCGGTTCCATTATCTACAACAACAAACAAAATATCTAAAAAAAAAAATTAATTTTAAAAAATAAGTCTTTTATATGAGTTTATACAGTTGTGTGTCTTTTACTTCGATTAAAAAAAAAGATGCGCAACTCGTAAAGATTTTACAAAGGATACATTAATATTCAAATACGTACATCTAAATCAATTGGTCCATTCGATCTCGTATAGAATATTTTTCTATTAGTTCACCGTGGGTATAAATTAAGAAACGTCATCCTTTTATTGTTAACTGACCATCATTTTAGTAATATTTTTTTTCAAGTCTTCTTCCGCTAGAGGGCGTTGTCTACTGTCAGTTTTCCCGCCTTACTTTTCTCTCGATAATAATCATTGAATTGAGTTTGATCATGTGACTTCTGCCGAGCAATCAGCATCACTGGAAAGTTTATACCAACATGCAGTCAAGCATATTTATACTTGAAAATACAGGGAGCGATAGAAATACCTCGCACATTTTAAATGTTGACAAAAAGACCAAGGTAACTGCTATTAAAAAGTTTTTTGGCACAGTTGTTTAAACAAAGGTCTATAGTTTTTATTCATTTCGTTTTAAAAATGACATCCTACAAATGGTGAGATCTATTCGCCATACATTCTTGTGGACGATTTGTAAAGTTTTTAGAACATCCGGACGTTCGAGCGCTTTGATATCTTTCGGGTGGCTTTCTTTTAAGCACTGAACTGGTGGCCCTGAAATTTTCGACTCATAGCAGCAACGATTTTCTATCCGGAACAGCATTATTCAGACGTAACCTGAAATGAGCCCGAAAAACTCTGTGTTGCAATTACAGATTCATCAGCCTTAAAAAATATTTCAAAAGTAAAACGCATGGTGTGCACCGGTCGAACCCCCCAATTAATTCCTTTTATTTTCGAATTGTCTGAGGATCGCAAAAAGCGTGAAACCCAGGGTTGCAAACTCACATCCATATAAATAAGTATATATATATATATATATATATATATAGGTGGGTGATATGATGTAGGAATAAATTCAGTTTCACATCACATTTTAGACATTGGTTTATAAATTTTTAGTGACATATCCCAGCTGGGTGTAGATTGTTGTGACTCTCCACAGCTTCCACAGCTTTCTTTAATTTTAAAAAGCGCCATCTTTTTATTGTTAACTGACCATCATTTTAGTAATATTTTTTCAAGTCTTCTTCCGCTAGAGGGCGTTGTCTACTGTCAGTTTTCCCGCCTTAATATAATCAAATATAATTTGACCTTAGTTTGGGAAGAGTTATTGGTATATTCAACATTAGACATTCAAATCTCTTCTTTCTGTATTTAATTCTAACGTTCGAATGATTAGAAAGTTAGCATTTCAAACATGGGGTATCCGGCTTCGAAAAACATTGTGATCGATTTATCAACAGATGACGTCTTGATAATGTTGGTCTGCGGAGACGATCCTAGGACGACGTGATTCGAACGTGCCTGAATTGATCCAAACGTTGTGAGTGAAATTTGACCTTGTTCAATTACTGATATCGCCAGATTATGCGACTGAAGTATTCTGGGTATGACGATTAACTACATCCGGTAGCAAGGCCTCTAACCGGATGTTTTGAGTAGCGTGGAACCGCGGTTTAATTGTTGTTGTTCTCAGGGCCACCCTGGCCCAGGGTGTTAGTAGCATCTGTTAGCGTCCCAGATATGGGCAAATAGTTACTGGAGTCAAAACATTATGGAAGTATAAAAATAATTTTTTATAGTAAAAATATCAGCAATACATTGAAAAAGAATAACACCAGCAATACATTTACAAAAATACGTCAATGAAACCTGATCTACAAATTGATTTCTTACAAAGAATACATATTCTATTCACACGAGCCTAATTTAAACATCTTGTCAGCAATAAATAACCCATTGAGGCTGATATGCTGTAAAACAAAATAAACCAAACTAAATCAAAGAATACATTTTCTGTTCATACTAACCTATCCTAAACATCTTTTTGGTAAATGGTATGATTTTAATTAAACATTATTAATAACATTTACTGGCCTGAATGTTCGAAAAATTTCGTAGAAAATATGCGTTCTCCGACAGGAATCGAAGCTGTATTCCTATACAGAAACCTTCATTTGATCTGACGTGTTATACTATTTAGCTAGAGAGAAGCATCTGGTTAGCAAAGTGCAATTTATTGTTATAAACTGTATATATATATATATATATATATATATATATATATATATATTATTTTTCTATTCGTGTATTAAATTTCTGTCCTCCTTTTCAGCCAAACGTTTTCGCGTGCCTGCGATTATATATATAT
The DNA here is from genome assembly GCA_903632075.3 of Acanthosepion pharaonis. Taxonomy (NCBI): domain Eukaryota; kingdom Metazoa; phylum Mollusca; class Cephalopoda; order Sepiida; family Sepiidae; genus Acanthosepion; species Acanthosepion pharaonis. The sequence continues at coordinate 514,270 of CAHIKZ030000446.1, read as the reverse complement.
ATATATATATATATATATATATATATATATATATATATATATATAAAGCCAGTCAATTAAGACTTGGCGCCTCCTAGTGAGACAAAATTGATTTAATTATGTAAAAATGGTTAGTAGTCAATATATACATATATGTGTATATGTGTGTGTGTGTGTGTGTGTGTGTGTGTGTGTGTGTGTGTGTGTCGAGAGAGAGAGAGAGAGAGAGAGAGAGTGAGAGAGAGAGCGATAGATCAGTGCATATTAACAATTTGCCTCAAAGATAAACGAAAGGGAAATTTGCGTCAGGTGACTGTCCCCATGACTTGGGGTGTAAAAACCACTGAGAGACCAATTACAGGAAGAATAGAACATCACTTGACATCCAGTCTTTCCCACTGCGCATCAAGATGCTCATCATTCTCCCATATTTCCGGGTTTTAATTTAATTAACAATACAAAACATTGACAAAATAAACAGTCAAATTTAATTTCTGCCCTAACAGTTGGTATCGGTGCAATTAATCACATATATAACTGGAAGTATGATAGTCTCTCTCTCTCTCTCTCTCTCTCTCTCTCACACACACACACACACACACACACACACACACACACACACACACACACACACCTCTTTCTTTCTTTATCTTTCTCTATCTCTCGCTCTTTCTCTCCTTCTCTCTCAGTTTTTCTCTCTCCTCTCTTTATCTTTCGCTTTTTTTCTCTCTCACTCTCTCTCTCTTACTTTCTTTTTCTCTCTCTCACATACACACACTCTCTCTACATATATATATATATATATGGCTCTTTCTCTCACACTCTCTCTCTCTCATTTTCTCTTTCTTTCCCTCTCTCTCACTCTCTTTCTCTCTCACCTGTTCTTTCTTTCCCTCTCTCTATCATCATTTCACCCTAAGCACTCTCCCTCTTTCTCTCGCTCTCTCCCTCTTTCTCTCGCTCTCTCCCTCTTTCTTCCTCTCTCTCTCTTTCTCTCTCTCTCTCTCTCTCTCTCTCTCTCTTATCATTTCACCCTAAGCAAGGTGTTAATGCCACTAATATGCAAGGTGTTATTGAAATTGAAATAGAATGAGAAGACGCTAGTAAGGAGAAAGGACAATAAAAGAACAGATTTCAGGAAGACAGAAATTGGTGATTGTGGTGCCTCTAAATTTTTGAAGATTGTAAGGCGACATGAAAGCAAGAAACCGGAAGTGAGTTCTACAGATGAAAAATGCAAGAAATTAAACTATTAGAATAAAACATACACGGTTAAATCACAACAGTAAAACGATGAGACCTAGTTGCTAGTATTACATTTAAATTCATGCAGTCAAGAAGGAAAGCAATATTTATTTTGAAAAACGAAAATGTGGCACAAGGCCAAAAGGAGGGTAAAGGGAGGGCTTCAATCTGTCTTATCTTAAACTTAGCTAACCACGATTACTGACCCAAATATATCATAGTATTCCTTACACTTACTTACCATTTTTACTACAACCACCATAATACTTTAAGGTCTCTATGCAGTCATGGAAAAAAGCTCATCAGAGCAATTTTCATGAAAATATTTACATAAAAAGAAAGAGGGAAGCCACATCACGGCGATGGGAAAGTGACTGAAGTCGAGATGCCAGATCAGCACCGTTAACATAATAGAGCGTAACTTCTGTCTGGTTAAAAAGAACGTATACGAAGCGATATCGAGCAGACATTGCATTAAAAATATTCTCTTATGGTTAACTGTGAAAATAAGGACAACCATCCTCCATAGTTTATCTTTACAGTTATTTTTGAGCGATCTTGAATTTAAAAATTTTGAAAACCTAACGATATATTTTTTTAATTCTGTTTACAAATACATGTTGCAAAGTAAAATCTTTACATCAAAAATCGAAACGTACTACTAAAGAAAAGTTTTCCTATTGTTTATTTATATATATGTACATATATAGATAATATTCGTGGTTAATATACACATACATATATGTATATGTATATCTAAAACACACAAATATATATGCATACATACATACACATACATATATATATATATATAATTATATATATATGTGTAAAAAAATCCAAGAGGATAGAATCTAGGTAGAACTCAATGTCCAGGACAGAGTAAGGATATAATAAAAAGGCTTATACACTAGTACTCCATAGTCATAATTTATTACATTGGAATCGTAAATATGATACAATTGATTGTAGGTCTGATGAATTGGAATTTACGATTCCAATGTAATAAATTACGACCATGGAGTACTAGTGTTTAAGTATATATATATATATATATATATATATATATATATATATATATATATATATGAATTCATGAATCATTCATACAAAAAAAACAAATATAGAGGTTAATGATTTAAATGGCGAGAATACATCTTCGCAAACAATATCAATAAGGTACACCAACTCCGAACCTGTATATGAATGATATGATCCCTGTTTATAAATTCCAGTTGCATAAGGTCTTTTTAAGTTTTTACAAGCTTTCGTCTGTTCCTACAGACATCCTTAGGTATGGAAATAGATTTTGTTCTTGTTTTTTACTTCTCGGTAATAAGAGGACAACGAAAATAGAGATGTAATCCGAAAAAATGTTATGAGAAATGTGTTATTGTTTTGGAACGTGCGGTCGCAACGCTGAGTTTGAATTTAAAATTTTAAGGTTGTGCGTTTTTGTACAAATATAGTAATAAGAAAATTCTTTTTCACTGGTAGGTTTTCCGTCAATGTGGCATGAACTATATTGTTCAATAATTACAGTAATGTCACACTTATTATCCGAAAGTTGCACGTTGGATCAGTTATTTTAATTTCAATTATAGGTGCAATTCTAAAATGTGCTATATTTATGGGATAAAGTGCTCAATATCAGAGAGAGAGCATATGTAAATATAAAAGTGAACATTGAAGCCAACACTGAGGTGACAGGCTGTTTCATGCTAGACGCCTGCGTCTAGCATGAAACAGCCTGTGGCCTCTGAGTGTTGTCTTCAATGTGCACTTTTATATATATATATATTAGTCATCCCCAGACAGGCTGTTACGCAGTTCCTCAGTGGGGCTAGACGTCCAATTGCTTCAAGCCGGGATCGAAACCCGACTGATTTGACATCAGTCAGATATCATTCTCCTAGGACAACGTCTCACAGTTGAAAGGAAGGGAAATTTAACGTTTTTCTCAATACGAAATACGCCAGCGGCTCGGAGAACTCAATTCATATTTGAAGAGTAATGCTTAATAGCAATATGTGTGTAGCTTAGATGTGGAACAAAGCAGAAAGTAGGGGGCACCCAGTGAGGATCGACCTCACTAAGTCGTAATTGTTCTAGCGAGACAAGCTTGCTAACCATTACACCACCTCGAGGTGACCAAAAGTGATTTTCCAAGCGTAGCTTAGATTTTGGCACAAGGCCAAAAGTATGAGGTACCCAGTGAGGATCGAACTCACTACTCAGTCGTAATTGTTCTAGCGAGACAAGCTTGCTAACCATCACACCGCCTCGAAGTGCCCAGGTGTCGTTCCATATAGACTAATATGATATTAATAATTAATAATTGCTGAAATGCTTTCTGAAAAATCAGATTTTGGTGGTAAAGAGAATTGGACCAATGGAGAGTGTGCCATTTACTTAAATGCAGGGGAAACAGATTAAAGTAAGATAAAACGCCGCCATTTGGCATCGCCTTGAGGCCAACAGGACGAAAAAAATCGCCTTAAACGAAGGCATCGAGTCGAGTTAATGATCGAAACCAAGACGCAATGGCTACCCAACTCTGTTGTAAATTAGCCCCTTCCGGTTTCTTCAACAGAGACGGAGAAACATTCGTGTTTTGTGTACCGAGAAGTATGTCCCCCACTGCGCTGTACTTCGTCACGGTAGTGGTTGTTCACGTGAAACCAAGATATTCGTGCAGACTTTCCCAGCCGGCATCAACAGACTTCTCCTATTTACCATGTCCCGCTATAACTTCCTGCCTTGTAGCCCTGAATAAGTTTGTCGTTTTGCTATCTCTCCTAATCCATGTTCTGCCAATCATTTACACGAGCTCCTTCTTCTTCTATGTGCAGTGTCACTTCAGGATGTAAGCGATTATGGCTCTCCACAATTTCCTGTCCTTTGTAGCCCTCAGTAAATTTTGTCGTTTTGCTATCTATCCTAATCCATGTTCTACCAACCATTTACACAAACTCCTTCTATCTACCGAGTCCCTTCAGGATGTAGGCGATCATGGCTCTCCATAATTTCCGGTCTCTTGTAGGTCATAGTTAATTTTGTCTTTTTGCTATTTCTCCTAATCCCGGTTCTACTAACCGTTTACACAAGCTGCTTCTATGCGCTGTGTCCCTTCAGGACGTGAGTAATCATAGCTCTCCACAATTTCCTGTCCTTTGTAGCCCTCAGTAAAGTTTACCTTTTTGCTATCTCTCTTAATCCCTCTTCTGCCAACCATTTACACCCGCTTCTTCTTCTATGTGCCGTGTCACTTCAGGACGTGCGCGATCATGGTTCTCCACAATTTCCTGTCCTTTGTAGCGCTCAATAAATTTTGTCGTTTTGCTGTCTCTCCTAATTCATGTTCTGCCAAACATTTACGCAAGCTGGTTAGGTATGTGATGCATTATCTCTCTTTCTCCTATGTCTCTCGTACCTTCAATCTGTGTGCCAAATTTTCTAATTCTTCGTTATGTTCCCCGTAAATTTCAACAATCGTTTTCTGATTCTGAGTATAAGTGTCCTTTTTGTTTCCATTTTCTCCAAAACCTCATAGTTGCTAATGTGTTCGATCCATATTCTCAGTATCCTTTCGCAGTACTAGATTGACAACAAGGCTCCTCATTTTACTGTTGAAACGGCTAGATGTAACCGTAAGTTCTATGCTAACAGTTTCTTCTAATGCACTTCTGACTTCCGGTTTCTTGCTTCCCAGTCAACTTTGATCTTCAGGAATGTTAATGCAATGTCAATCGTTAGCCACTGTCTCCTTAATTCTTGTTTTTATTGTCCTTTTCATTAATAGTATATTTTCACATATACCTTAACACTCTGTAACCATTTGCGTTTTAGTGACTTTATGTTATGGAGTGGTTTCACAATGGAGGCTTGTATTTGTACTAAGTCGGTCCTAAAATAGGTTCGACGTACAAAACGTTAGGAACTTGATATAATAGGTAATGACGCAGAGAAATCTAGTTTTGGTCGCTGATAGTTTAGTATCCGACTAACGGTCGTCCGACATCGACTGACTGACCGACACTGAGCGACTCCTCGTTACTCTTACTACTCCTACTTATTATAGGTGGAAGAGTCTATTAACTATATAATAGGTGTGTTCCGATATACTTTATTGCATTGCAGGAAGTGAAATGATTAAAAAAATATAGGAGTTTATACATTACACAGCAGTTCAACATATTTTTATTGATTTGTTTTCTACGGTTTATCAACCATTTCAAGGTTATTTAAAGCCAGGAAATATTTTTAGATTGTAAGAATTTTTATGATAATAACTGTTTAGTGATATAAATCTTACTAATTAACCCCTAGCTGGGGGAAAAAGTTGATTCATACCTTTCCCAAGGGTATTTGCATGTAAGAGAATATAACGAACCCGAATTTGGAACTCGACTCTCCGATTAACAGTTTCGAGCCATTAGCCATTAGCCATTATACCGCCCTCACATCCAAGATTACGGCACCTGACATTACCAAGCAGTCACCTACCTAGGTACTGACTATGCTCGATGTTGCTTAACCGAAAAAATTCTTGATGAGGTAGTAATGTTGATATACCATATGGTCATATTAGCAGATGGTCATATTAGCCGTTTCCCTATAAGGAAACATTCGGCATTCATTGACTGAGCTGCCAATACTGCTTTCGGTTGAAATTTATGAAGTTTTTCTCTTAAAACATTTTTTAGGAAAACAGGTTTCTCAAGTCCAGTAGCTGTTATTGCTCTTTCTAGTATTGACGGGAGTTTCCTTCTTAACCTTTTTTTTAAATAGTATGGAATGTCAACATCTTGGTTATATTATTGTTTTCTCTTCCATTTACATATATTATTGTTATGAGGTACCTATGGACTATAATGGGTATGCCCCAATTCCTATAAATACAGTGGTATATACTGTACGTTGTCTTCCACTTGGAATTCACTTCCAAGTGTGCTTGTCAAACTCTCTGTCTCCGAGCAGAGAGGAACTCAGACGAGGCTATGCCGAAGGACAGTCTCGTCTGGGATGGTAAACAGCTACCCGACCCCGTTTTTTACGGAGTCTACGGGGAATTTTTGCCCGAGCGTATGGGTTCGGATACCCCACAATAAACTCGGTCTTGTGCCACATCCGACCGAGTGGGGCGGTTAGTGAATATCTTCCACTTGGAATTTACTTCCAAGTATGCTGGTCAAACACTCTGCCTTCGGGCAGAGGGGGAACCCAGACGAGGCTATGCAGAAAGGCAGAATCTCGTCTGGGGTGGTAGACAGCTACCCGACTCTGTTTTCTACGGGCTCTACGGGGAATTTTTGGCTAACGGGCTCGGATACCCCACAATAAACTCGGCCTTGTGCCACATCCGACCACATGGGGTGGTTAGCGGATATCTTCCACTTGGAATTCATTTTGATTCATTTCTAATTCACCACTAGCAGTTGATTACTTACTACACGCAACGGACGAATCTTGTATGTTGTTAACGTTATAATGATTACCTTTCATTTCCAACCTTCGTTTTGGTTATTCTTATTCAGTAACCCTTTCCTAGGTTACAAAAGTTATCCATTTTAGTTGTTGCTGCTGTTGAAATCCCTCAAGTGATGTGGTTTCCGTTATTTGGCACTGTTCCTTTGTGATTCTGTAGCGCCAGTCCACAAGCTTTGAAGAAGGATGATCTTTGGCCAGACCCTCAGGATTCACTCGCTCGAAGTCATTTTTCATCATTATTCTTAAAAAGCAGTTGTATATACATTTGACAATTTAGATATTTCTGAACGGTTTGGGCGCCATTTACGGTATCCATATGAATGTCTAGATCTGACGAGGCTATTTAAGAAGATGATTCGAGTTTTCAGGTTGGTGTTTTAGTCTTGTAGCAATTAGTGGTGTTGCGCTGCCTATTTGTTATAGTGGAACACACCTATTCTATAGTTAATAGACTCTCCCATCTATAATAAGTAGGACTAGTAGGATTCGCGGAGTCGCTCAGTGAGTTGGTCTGAGTTCAGTCTGAAGTCGGACGACCAGCTGAACTCTCTGCCTTCGGGCGGGGAGGAACCCGAACGAGGCTACACCAAAGGGCGGAGTCTCTTTCGGGGAGGTAAACCGACCCTGAACCCGTTTATACGGGTTCAAAGGGCATATTTTGGCCGAGCCTACGGGCTCGGAGATCCCACGTTAAAAAACCGGCCTTGCGCCACATGCATTCCCCAGTGGAGGGGGGGACTAAATACTCTCAGTGATTTGGTCAGTCAGTCGATGTCCGACGACAGTTAGTCGAATACTAAACTATCAGCGACCACCACTGGATTTCTCTGCGTCATTACCTATTATATCAAGTTCCTAACGTACGTCGAACCTATTTTAGGACCGACTTAGTACAAATACAAGCCTCCACTGTGAAACCACTCCACAACACTATTCTATGTTCAATATGGAACCATTGTAAGTTTTTTATTCCCTCAAGGTACTGTAGTTTGAAAAGCATTTGTATATTCTTGATACAAGAAATATGAATTAGCTAACAAATTCTTTTACATTTTTCAACTGATCTCGTCTTTCTTATCAAATTGTAAAATGAAAGTTATCCTAAATGGACACTCATCCAGATCCTTTTGTACCGATGCAGGTGTTCCCCAAAGATCTATCCTTGGATCTACTTTGTTTTTAATTTTCATTAACGACCTTCCCAACTCTTAAGTTGGTATCTGTGCTGATGATACAACCATTTACTCCTGTCTTCACAGTATGTCCGATCAGCTCGATAAGGTCAAATTGACGGCTGATGTCAAAAACGACCTTCAGTCTGCTGTTAACTGGGATAAAGGATGACTTGTTAATTTTAACGCCTCTAAAACTAAACCTCTATCTCTATTAATCATCTGAGAGACCCCTTTCTGTATTCAATCGACATGGCTGATGCTAACTTCCAGAAGAGTGACGGTGCGCTTTCTAGGGCTAACATTTTCGGCTGACATGAAGTGGAAAGGCTATAATGGATCTACTGTTAGGTCAGCTGCCAAGGAAGTTGGTTCACTGTATCGTACTAGACATTTGTTCTCTCCAGAATCTATCTTACATACCTATCCCACGAACGCAGGTGTTCCTCAAGGCTCCATCCTAGGCCCCACTCTATTCCTTATCTACATAAATGACCTTCTTGACGCCGTAACTTCTCAAGTCGGCATCTACGCGGACGACACCACAATTTATTCCTGCCTCAAAAACAAATCTAGTCTCGCTGACAAAACTCACCTTGCCGTGCGTCTCGAAAAGGACCTCCAATCGATTGTGAACTGGGGCATGAATTGGCTGGTCAACTTCAACGCTTCGAAGACAAAACTGCTCTCTATTAATCACCACAGAGAGCCTTCCCTTCCCTCCATTAGAATGTCTGACGCTCAACTTCTCGAGAGCAACTCTCTGCGGCTTCTCGGTCTCACGTTGACTGCTGACCTGAGATGGAATAAATACATCGAGTCAATTGCCTCGTCCACTGCGAGGAAAGTTGGCTCCCTGATCCGCGCTAGGAAGTTTTTCTCCCCTGAGTCGATCCTCCAGATATACAAATCCACAATTCGCCCTTGCATGGAGTATTGCTGCCATATATGGTCTGGCGCCCCTTCTGTTTGCCTCGGGGTTCTTGATAGGCTCCAGAAGCGGATATGCAATATGGTCGGCCCTGCCCTGGCGTCTCGTCTACAGTCACTTTCTCACATACGCACCGTCGCCTCCCTCTGTCTGTTCTACAAATACTTTCATGGAAATTGCTCCGAGGAGCTGCATTCGCTGGTTCCCAGACGTCATGAGTTCAAGCGCCCTACGAGGCTGGCATCCCGCTCTCACCCACTCACTGTCGAAACTCCTAAATGTAGCCGTCTCTTCTACTCTAATAGCTTCATGGCTCGCACCTCTCGCCTGTGGAACTCTCTTCCCTTCTCCTGTTTCCCTGTGAGTTATAATCTCCAGCTATTCAAGTATAATGTCAATCGACATCTCCAGTTGCCTTAATCTATCTACTACCCTCATCCTTTCTTCTATCACTCCTATCTGATCTTCCTATTTTCTGTAACCCCTTGCGTCCTAGTGGCTTCCCGCCTTGCTTGGGGTGAAATGCTTAAAAAAAAAAAAAATTAAAAAATCTATAAGTCTACCATTCATTCATGCTTTGCTGCCACATATGTTCACGCACTCCCGCTGTATAGAGATTCTTGATGAAATCCAAAGGACAATTAGCGATATTATTTGTCTCGGTAAAGTTGCTTCCCTCTGTCTTTTTCTATAAATATTGTTCGGGCCGTTGTCCCCATCTTTATTTGCACATTGACGACGTTTCGGCAGTTGTAGGCTCCGGCCTCCTTCAGGTGATTGGAATTTCGAACTAGATTCTTTATTTTGTCCACTGGGGTAGATTGTTCTAGTTCTATGTGTTAATCATCTTCCGTGTGTCTCAGTTATCTCCCTTTAACTCAAATCGTACATGGCTTGAATATTGCTGCCACATATGGTCCGGTGCTCCTGCTATATATCTAGAGATTCTTGATAAAATCCAAAGAATCAGCAATATTACTGGTTCTAACATGGCATCACGGCTTTAATCACTTTCCCACTGACGTAAAGTTACCTCCTTGTGCTTTTCTGTAAATACTTTCATGATTATTGTTTCATGGTTATACTTCGCTATGGTACCTAGACTTTATGAATTTAAGCGCAGTATTAGACTGGTGTTGAGATCTCATCAATTTAGTGTTGGCTAGATGTAGCCGCAAATTCTATGCTAACAGTTTCTTTTCTCACACTTCTCGCTTGTGGGACTCCCTTTCAGCTCCATGCTTTCCAGACTTTAATCTTCAATAATTTAAATGAAATGCTAATAACTATTTACTGTGCTCCTGGTTACTCTTGTGTTGTTCTCGCTCCTTAGTAATATTTCTTTTTTCTAATTCTTTCACACCCAGTAACCCTTGTTTTAGTGGCTTTATTGCCTTGTTTTGGGTGAATTCGAATTAATAAACGTTCTGAGTCTGTATTGTAGACAGTAAATTCATCTGTCCCTTCCAAGTTGATGACCTTGAATTTGTCTTTGATATCCCGTCATCTCCATGTTCTGCCATCTATTTGCTTATGTTCGTTGGGTAGGTTATTCAATATTTCCCTTTACCTCTTTATCCTTCAATACGTCCAGTAAGTGTCAAATTGTCTAATCCCTCAATTGTCTCTTTCTGATTCTAAGTATAAGTGTCCTTGTTGTTTCCGTTCTGAGCATAAATATTACATTCCTTGTTCCAGTGTCTTTAACGAAACCACACTGATCTTGAGCTATTTATTGATGTTGTTCATAATTTTTCTTTTTTGTGTTTGCTTAATTGAATGCTGACAGTTTTATATTTTATTGACTAAATTCAGTATCCACACATAAATTGTACTACAGGGTGCGCCCCAATAAAATAGGAAATTTTAAATTTACTATATGATGAAAAAAATTAACTAACATATAAAAAAAATTTATTTTGAACACATCTAACATTTGTATTTTTGTTCTTTTTTAAGCTACCAAATATCTCATTTACTTTTGTTTTAAATAACTGCAACAAAAATTACAACAATTAAATAAACTGTACCAAATTTCATGTTTATTTATTTTTTGGGGGGGGGCATCCTCTATTTTCTAATTTAAGATGCCATGAAAAATCTTTCTACCCAAAGGGTATTGTAGTTCGAAAAAACACTTGCATATCCTTGAAACAGAAAATAAAAAGTAGCTAATAACTTCTTTTATGTATTATCCGGAGCTTGTATTGCAGAGAGTACGATCATCTGTCCCTTCAAACAGAAATGGCTTTCTCTCTCTCTCTTCCATAGATCTGCAAACATTTTTGTGTTTGGCGATTTTAATTCTCATCATGTGAATTAATTCTAATGTTGGTGATGTTGCCAGTGTATGGAAAAATAAGTGAAATTACATGCACTTATGGGGCGGCCGTCGGGCATGGAGACTGAGTGGTTGACGAATTCTGGTTTATCAAAGCGAGGCTGCTCCAAGGCACTGATTTTGTAGTCTTTTGTTACCGGAAGGCTGGGATGCGCAAGTCCGCTCTTTGTTATTTAAGGTCTACCTTCTCTTCCTTTTACCTATCTTTATTTTTTTGAGAAGGACATTACACGAACAGAGTAGTTTTGCGCGTTCTTCTATTATTTGATCCCCGTTTAAAATTGGGACGCGAGACCAGGCGTGTTTCATAATCACTTACTGCCGGACCGACTTCCATTACCCTTGAGTAGAAGAAATTTTCGACAAGTGTTCAAACTTTCAATTTTTCCGTTGCTCAGTCTCTTAAGTAAATACTGGTCTCCCTACTCGTTTCCCAAATAAATCTAATCAACATTCTTTACTTGATTTATTCCTTACCTACTCTCCTAGCTCTTGTCGAGCATCACAAATCTGTTTTCTTGGTAATTCGGATCATGTACTATCTGTTGATATTTCTTTTGAGTCATTTATTAGACAGGAACCTCCTATTCGCAAGACTTCTGTTACCAGCGTACTGGTTGAGATTAATTTTGTGACTTCCTAAGAGATGCTCCTTAGATTGATATTCTTAAGCTTCCTATTCAGAAATGAGCTCAGATGTTTTTGTTTTTTTTCTGGAGTTAAAGCCAGAAACCCAGCAAATGATAATAAATTTTAAACCTGTGTTGAAAGTTCAAATTCCTTCAGAGCACAAACATTTTTCAAATGCTGATTAATTTAAAAGCAGGAAAGGATGAGAGGAAATATTAAGACTAAAACAACAGAACACAACAACAGTTTGTCTAAATAAAATAGTTTTATTGCAAAATTTACAAAATTGAAAAGTAATATACAACATATAAAAATATCTCTAATAAAAATATTTCATTGCACATTGTTATATACATTTCCATTCATTTATATACATTCAAGAGAATGGTCCAAGAGAAATAAGGCTAGAAGAGGAAGATGTGCAGACAAGGTGAAGAAGTGTAATCTGGCTGTACAGACTCACTTAATAAAAGAAAAAAAGAATAAAAAAGAGAAAAAGTGTAGAAGAAAGAAAAAAAAGAAAAGAGGAAAAAGAGAAATGGAAAAAATGGGAAAAGCGTAAAAAAAAATAAAATGGTGTAAAAAAAAAAAGAGTAAAAAGAAAAAAGAATAGTAGAAAAACAAGAAAGAAAAAAGAAAAAGAAGAAAAGAAAAAATGAGAAAAGAAAAGTGAGAGAGAGAGAAAAGTGAGAGAGAGAGAAAAGTGAGAGAGAAAAGTGAGAGAGAGAGAGAGAAAAGTGAGAGAGAGAGAGAGAAAAGTGAGAGAGAGAGAGAAAGAGAAAAGTGAGAGAGAGAAAGAGAAAAGTGAAAAGTGAGAGAAAGAAAAGTGAGAGAGAGAGAAAGAGAAAAGTGAGAGAGAGAAAGAGAAAAGTGAAAAGTGAGAGAAAGAAAAGTGAGAGAGAGAGAGAGAAAGAGAAAAGTGAGAGAAAGAGAGAGAAAGAAAAGTGGGAAAAAGAAAAGTGAGAAAAAGAGCAAAGAAAAAGTGAGAAAAAGTGAGAAAAAAGACTTTAGCAAAAGCAAGTAATCTTCTGCACGCTAATAGTGTCTCATTCAATACACTTATTGCTATATGATGCACATGTGCATCCTGTGGCATGTTGTATATTACCTCACGCACATGTGCGTTCATCCCATAGTTTTATTTAAAGCAATGTAAATAGCCATGGCAACACAGTAAACATTTTCTACCTTGCAGCACTGGGCAAATGAAATGTCCATCTTTTTTTTTTGTGCTGCATGGTTGGTTCTTCATTTGAAAAATATAAGATTCCAATAGGCTATAGTTACCATAGCAACATTAATCCATCTCCCCATTCAATTAGATCAAATCTCAAAGATATTGAGATTATAAGGATGTATTCCCACCATCCACCTGCCTATAAAATTTTATTTTTGTTAATTCTCCAAATCACAATAAAATATTCCCAATGTTATTTTTTTTTTTTTTACCTTGATTTTCAGAATTTGTTTTTTATGATATTGAGGAAAAAGAAAGTAAAATGAAAGAAGATTGTACACAACATGATGGAGAGAGAGAAAAAAGCCAGTATCAAGGATGCACATTAGCGTCATTCTTTACAGTTTGATAAATTTAGTTCTATTTCCCAAAATAAATAATAAGTCATCTTATATAGACATTTCGAATGGTAACTCTAGCTAAATAAAAATTGAAAAAAAAAGAAAGATTATATGAGGGTTCAGAAAACCAAGGTAACAGTGAATATGGTAAAAATAGTAACACATTAGGAAATAAATACAAAACATTGAATTACATTTAAAACTGCACAAACGGGAATAAAGACAAAAGGAAAACTTCTTTACCAATTTGTTTTGTTCCCTGAAGGACTTTATTAAGCTAAATGTACGGGTTTTATTTTGCAGCATCATATATTCATAAACAAAAGTGGAAGAAGAATATCATTAATTTTTCAAAATTTTAAATTTAAGAACACTCTAAAATATTTTTAAAGCTCACCGTGTAAATAAAGGTAGACTATGGTGGATACTGAGTGATGTAATTTAATGACCAATAAAGAAACTGAGTAATTGTTGAATTTTTATTTTCTTGTTTTTTTTTAATGTAATTATTATTTATCAATTTGATTTTACTTATTTTAAATAATAGGTCATCATTTTCTTTTCATTTTTAAGTTTTTTATGGTCATTTATATTACCTTGGGAGAGGAGTATTTCTTTAAGAAAAGAGATATTTGAAAAGATCCTGGGTTTAAATTAACATTTTGGCAAGTATTGATATTTGCACTCTCAACCTTTCACCTAAGTAAATGTTTTTCTCTTTTAATAAATGTTGCATTCTTGAGATTGAAATAGTGATTGAACTTATTTCTGTCAATAAGTAATGCACTGGATAAATTGTTATGCAGAAGATCCTTTTTGCATTTATAAATACACGTTGCAAAATAAAATCCTTACATTTACCTTGATAAAGCCCTTCACAGGACAACACGTATTGGTAAAGAAAAGTTTTCTTTTTGTTTTTATTCATATTGTCTTTTTACAGATATATATAATTCAGATATGAATAAAATGTATCAAAAAATATTATGATAGAGATTAATAGGCCAAGTATTAATTGAATTCCTACTTGTCATTTAAACTATGAGGAAACACTTGATCCTGACCCATGCCCAAATATTTTTTTAAAAAAATCTCTTCACTTGCATGCCAAATAAATTGGAGAAAAGGGTAGATGAGCGAGTACTTTGGAAAATCAATGTCCCATTACTACATTACTTGCCTAGGTTGTAGCAACAAAAACTGTTACACTCATTGTCAACCTCACCGGATATACATGCAGATTTGTATCAAAACTGAAGCCTTTTTCTATGAAGTGTGTGTGTGTGTGTGTGATATAATAGTGGGTAAATGAATGAAAATGGAAAAGCATTCATGACTTCTTCAGACTAAGAAGCATTTTATGGTTAAAAATGAGTCTTATATATACAGACCAATGTCTAAAGAAATTACTTCTCAGAACAAAATGTGCCAATAATAATTTTTTCCATCTTGTCATTCATTTATATTTTAAGAAAAATTTCAAATGGACAGTGACCAACTACACCTGCCACTTTCATGTAATGTTTGAAAATAGGAACATTTTTATATTTTTCAGTAAGCACCTTTGCTATGATCACATTCTACACTATATCAGTGAGCATTCCTTTGGTACACTGTTAGACCTTTTCTATATATTTTTTTTTTGTTTTTGCAATTGTGAATTTATGGCTTTTTCATCTATCTTGGATAGACATTTTAGAGAGTTTAGCTGGTGTGTGCATATCATTCATGCATCAGCTACACCTTTAACATCTTGGACTTGACTAAATGTGTATAAAGTTCCCATCTTTACACATAACTGTTATCTGCTGCATGATGATTGCACAAAAGCGTCTGAAACTGTTGTTAGTTGTGGTCGATCACTGCTCACTGGAAATTTTATCTAAAATTATTTACGACACTGCCATTAAGCACATTTCTTCTAGTGTTCCCTCTATAGCAGACTCTCTTAGGAGCTGCTTATATATATATATATATATATATATATATATATATATATACACACACCAAAAAAAAAAAAAAAAAAAAAAAAAAAAGGATGTTGAAAGGTTTGTCATCTGACCAAAAAGCCATCCGCCAAAAAATCAATTTAAACAACAGATCAAATTTTAAGAAGTAGGTTAGACCAAAAGCTTTTTAGCACCCCTTTGCGTGCACACACACACAAACACACACATGCAAAAACACTTGCACAATTCAAGACACAATAAATCTCAATGAGATTTTAACTTTCATCTCATAATAGTAAGGCTTCCTTGTGTCATATTAAATATTTTGCATATATGTTTAATACAAATATAAAATTTGTCACTTAACTGATTGATGTTATTCTCAGCATCCCGACTCTAGTTTCAGAGACAGACCCTCAAGCAATCATTCCATCCACTTGTCAGGAGATACTAGCAATTGACTGTTTATTTTTTCATTTATATTTTTATATTGAGTTAAGAAACAACTTTTATTTCTTCTTCTTCTATTGCATGTATGTGTGTACCTGTAGAACATTGTGGTTATTTCTCTGTTTCATCATTTATTTATATATATATATATATATATATATATATATATATATGGTGGGAATGGAGAATTTTCTTAAAGCTTTAAGAATGGACATTTCAAAAACATGTATAAATATGTGGGGGAATATGGTATATAAATTTCTATACATCAGGACAATGTTTGGCAGATGAATGATAAAGTGGAAAAATTCTGTGTAATGCATTTCATCCTCCAGGAGTTTATTGAACTAATGTTTTTATTGATGAAATTATATATATTTTGCTAAGTGTTTCTCACCCATTTCTACTCCAGAGTACACATGTTAACTAAAACTCTGGGGTACACTTTAAATTTTAATAAAGAAAAATTAATCATGAAATTTGAAAATATGCAATTTTGGTTTGGTATTCAAAAAGATGTGTGTATAGTTTTCATTTAAATGGATTTATGAAGAATCTGCCACTTTTTAAATGGAGGTCAATAATGACTGATTTAAATCCCTTGAGGAAGGCAAAAGATTATCCATTCTTTAAAAATTAAGGAATTTAAATTATCAAATGGCAAAAACATGACTTAGGCATGGAAAACATGTGGCTGATGTTTGTAATTTTTTTTTAAATAAATATTTTTAAATTTAAAAAGAATTCAGGATTTACATTTATAAATCTACCATTCATGTCTGCATTGAATACTATTGCCATATCTGGTCCGGTGCCCCTGTCGTACATCTGAAGCTTCTTGACAAAATCCAAAGAAGGGTCTGTAATGTAATCAATCCTGACCAGGCATATTGACTTCAGTTACTTTCTCCCCAACGTGACATGGCTCCCCTCTGTCTTTTCTGCAAATATTTTCATGGCAACTGTTCTGAAGAGCTTTTTTTTTTTTTTTTTCTGGTGCCCTAACGACATAAATTTAAGCGTGCTACTACATTGGTAACTAGGTCTCACTATTTTAATGTTTCAACTAGCTAGATGCAACTGCTACTTCTATTCTAACAGTTTCTTTCACACACTTCCCACCTGGGGAACTCCCTCATGATTTTTTACTTCTTTGATATAGATAATCTGTTGAAATTTAAATGCAACATCAATCATCATCTTCTGTCTTCTTGAAGCCTGTTCCATTTTTGTCCTTTTCTCAATCCTCCCCATTCTCAGTTTTCTCTTTCACTTTCACCCCCTGTAGTCTAGTATCATGCTATTTTGAAATGGCATGAAATAATTAAAAAACAAAACATTTCTGTTAACTTCCTGGCTACCTTTCAGGGCAAAACTTAGGCAATAAAAAATTACTATGAGTTGATTTATAGCTCCAACTGAATTCTTAACATTGTTTTCACACTAAAAGTCTCACTATTAATAAAGTCATTGGCACCCACAAATGAAAATTTATCAGAAAATGTCAAGCAGGAGATAACTTGTGGGTGGCCATTTTTTATGGTGACGCTAAATATGAGTTATCTCATGGTCGACAGTCAATATGTTAAATTCCTTGAGGTTTTTCCTATGTATTCCTTGTGGCAGTCATTACAGGCTATAGAGAAAATCTTACAACAAATTCTTTTCAATCATAGTTTGTGATAGAGTTTAATAGGTAAAATAATTTCTCACATTTCATTAGATTTGCTCTTATTTGGTTTATTCTCTTATCTTTAAATTTTATAATTTTTAATATATTTCTCCTCTTCATATAAATATTAAAGTGGCTGTAAATTTTGAATGCTCTTAAGAATCTGATAATTATTCTGAATTTTATTTTGTGTATATGGTGAGAATAGAAATTTACAAGATCATTCTTATCAGTAGATTTAACCACAGACACTTACTTTTAGGTCATTGTCAGTATGGTTTAACATGATATGGATGAAAGGTAATGAATTTGTTTCCGTTTCATAAGTAAATTCTATCTTATGCTTGACTTTATTTATTTTATCAACAAGATCAGGTAATGTTGTTTTCCGGGAATATATTAATAAAATGTTTCAGTAAACTACTTTGGAAAGGACCAGAATTAAGAAACTTGGAACAGACAAATCTAAAACTTGACTAAGAGGTGATGCTTAAAGGAAATACAATAAAACAAACTTAAGTGTATGAAAACTGAATGTGATCAGCTAAACTATATGACTATATATCTAAAAACAAAAAAAAAAACAATTCTATTTAAGTTTCAGCATTTCCCCTCGGTACATAATGATAACTGATGCTTGCATTTTTACACCTCCTCATCCTCCCCCTCTCACACATATATAATTCCATTGATGGAAACATTACATTAGTCTGATGAAGTCCTTCAGAGCATGAAATGTGTTACGCAGAATTTTTCGACCTAGTCTTTCATTTGTCTAATATATACAAAAACAAAAAACAAAGTGGAAGAAGAACAAGGATGAAAAAACTAAAGAGGAGGATCAAACAAAAAAACAAAACAACAACAACAAAAAAGAAATAACAAAAAAGGCCGACTGGTTGTTACTACTCACTCTTCAGAGGCAACCGTTGATAAAAAGTATGTGCACAATGACTAAAAAAGAAGAGAGAAGAAAAGCTACTACCAGGGAATCACCAGTAAAAATCACAGATAGATTACTTTTAGACCTAGCAGCCATTCCTTCTGCTTACAAAGGGAAAGCTGCTTAGACTTAATATAAATAGTCTAAAAAATTCTCAGATGGTAATCTGAATGCACTCTGCTGATTATGGCGGAAAAAATCTCTGGCATAGGTCGAGGTACAAATTGGATTATTCATTAAGTGTTCTGCAATAGTAGAACCAGATGTACTCACAAGCAGATGCAAATTTTCACAACTGCTCTCAATTAATCTAAGTTGGTACATGCTGATCAATCCAAATCTCAAATATATTCAGCATTGTACTAACATTTGTAATTAGAAATCACAGAACAAACATAATGAGGGATTTTAGCATAGGCTTGGAAGAGAGAACCATGGATTGGCAGGAAAATGGTGAAGCTGTACATATTTTAGGGATTTGCCTAAAAAGTCTACTGATAACTTCACAAATCCATGATAACTACAAACATAAATTTAGAAATGTTTATTTTTAAAGATTTAATTATATATTAAAAAGAAGAGAGAAACTGCAAACATTTTTGTTTGTAATGTGGATTTTTAAAAAAATATATATTATGCTTTATTTTCCATATAGAAAATAAAGCATAATAATAATATATTGTTTTTTAAAAAACCTACATTACAACCAAAAACCTTTGTGGATTCTCTCTTCTTTTTAATATATATATATACTTTTCTCTCATTGGAATGACTATAACCTCTTTCCTTTATATATATATATATATATATATATATATATATATATATATATATATATGTGTGTGTGTGTGAATGCCACTAAATTTTGACAAATGATATGTCAACCTGAAGTTTGACTTAAGTTAATATACACATATATATATATATATATATATGTATGTGTGCATGTGTGTGTAAATGTATCTGCAAACATTTACACTTTCCTTTCATTCTTTACTGTTTGTTTTTTTCTTTAAATTTCTGCAAAATATTTTTCACACTTTAATTTGAATCGACAAAGGGCCCAAGTTCACAAGAATCAGACTGTTCTTGCCAAACCTACCATTTTGCTTGGGTGGAGGAGATTTGAAGAAAAGCGGAAACTACAAAATTAACAACATAGCCAAAAGGTTTCAGAGTTTATGCTTAGAAAAAAAAAGAAAACATGAAAAAGTTGGTGGGGACATTTAAAAGAGTTTCAGTTCCTTCTTTCAGATAAAAATGAATTAAAAACAAAAAGAAATTTTTTTTCCTATTTGTGAAAATAAAAACAGCAGTTTACAATATAGCATAAATAGAAAACTAGCCTAAATTAAGTTGACTATATTTAAATAATCTACAAAAATAAATTCAATTCAACGAGAAGCAGGGATCGATTGGGCTTTACATCACACTACACTTACACAGTATATTAAATAACAGAGACTGAAATTGTTCACAATGTTTCAGCTAGTTCATTCTCTATGTGCACTAATTATCTTAGCTTTATTCTATTTATAATTAAATATGAATGTTACTGGGGGATTCTTTGCTGGGGTCAGTTTTATTGAATGCTGATGGTAGTGTATCTGTCAATTTTCTTGAGTCCAATTTTATTGCGGTATCATTCCCTTCACTGTAATTTCACTGTAGAGAAGAATTCTTTTTCTTTTAATATTCTCTATCAGAATTGGTGCAGTTAATGTAACATTTATTGGAGTAGAATGTAGCATGAGCACATCGCGTTCAGTTACCTTCACTTATACTAAATAAGGCTTACATCTATATCACAATGAACAACAGTTCCTTCTCAACTAATAAATAGTATAAAATGAATGCGACTGACTCAGCCCAAATTTGAAAAGAATTTAAATTTAAAATGGATTCAAGCAGCTGAATGCTTCATCTTTACTTTAACTGTAGAAAGTTGAAGAAATTAGATTTTTAATTAATTTCAATGTTTTTATCATTTTTACTTATTTTGCTTCAAGTTTTACACACTCTGCATTGTTCTATTATTAATTCAGGAGATAAACTGAAATCATCCATTTATATACAAATTGTGGGCAGATCATAGATTATGTCACTTTCAATGTATCTGTGGTCCAAAGAAATTACATTCACTTTTTATTAAAACGGCATTTTCCAAATAAGAATCAAATGTTGACTCTCTGTCATACACAAATTCCAGCCAAACCTGCTGTGTTCACTTTTGAACAAATATCCTTGACACCATTTCTTTCCAACCAGCTATGCATTAAATAGCAGGGTAGGCTGGCCTCCCTAGGATTGAGGTGGCAAATAAATCCATCCAGCATTGTTTCAGTATGAATTTAGTAAGAACAAGGGATTGACTGAAATAACCAGGTTGTCCATTTTTGGCAAGAGATTCATAAGTCATGGCACTTTCAATCTAACTTGGTCTGAGTAAATTATTATTTTTTTTACAGTAAGGTTCACCTTTTACAAGGCTTGGGGGCCACTCAAGGTAGAGGGTTAAGTTAGGAGGCCATTTGTACATAGAGGAGTGGAAGATGACAGTTAACCCTTGCCTTGAACAGATTGTATTGATCAAGGAAACATCCTGTTGGAAGTTGGTTCCACAGGGCAGTGGTTTGCAGGAAGAAGCTGCTCTAGTGGAACTTATTTCTCACTGATGGAATACGGTGAGAGTGTGGGTGGTTTGCTACTATGTAAGTAGCATGACAGGTTCTTGCCATGAAGGTTTGACTTAGCAGAACCAAGGAATGTAGTTCCTCTGAGCACTTTCCATGGAAGTAGCAGCAGAGCAGTGAAGGGTGGAAAAAACATTGTTTTCCAGATCAAAATTATGATTACAAATGTTTCAGTGGGCCACAAATGCGTTCAGTTTAAGTTCATATATTCTTTATCCTAACTCTTGAGATAATTTCAACAATGTATTTTTGAGAGCAGAAAATGTATTTTGTTTTACATTATAATAGGTAGACACCTGCTTCTGACGTAAACTTGACCTCTTACTGATATATCTGCACAGGAACCAAAGGCATCTGACTAGAATCATCTACAGTAAAAGACTAACAACACTGGCTCAAATCTAATCTGCATTCAATGCAGGAAGCACCAGCTGCATATCCAGCAAGTTAGCTCAATGCTCATTAGCTTCCATAGGATACAGAACCAAGAAAAGCACCAGGGTGCTCCTGTTAACCCCCAAAAACACTGAACTTTAGACATTACTAATTGAATGTTGGAGAACTATCAAAGCATGTTCGAGATCCAGATTTCTCAGGTTGATGGTAAGGTTCAGATGTCATGCAGAGCTGACAAGGCCATAGAACCCATTGTCAACAAGGCACTACACAGGCTGGCAGTGGTTCTAGAATGGCATATCGAATTGTTTGTATTCACTGGCCTGCTTAAACATATTATTGACCAGTGACCACTATATTGCACCGTTTCGGAACCAATATGCACCCATTCATAAAAGACTCAATGTACCTGAACAATCATGAGATATTCTGTCAAGTGTCATCGGTTGCCAAAGTTGCCCAGAATTGGCTTCATGAGAATTCTAAATAGTGTAGCAATCACATTTACTTGAGATGAGCCCAATCAAGTATTTATAGTGGGAGGGAGCAGGTGAATTGTGGACAGTTCAAGATAGCTCAACATCTCTCCAGAGAACTTCTGACCTCTTTGGGATCGATGCAGTTCCAAGTTTTGTATTTCACTGGGCAAGAAGTAGAGTCCTATATGATACTAGGCACCTATTCCATGACTTCTGACAAGTCATATACTAGTGGCATACTTGATAGTGGCTTGGAATGAGAATGGAGAGCTAAGTTTGAATTCCAGTCAGAATACCCTTGGAGAAGGTATGAATCCACCTCCTCCCTCCAACAATAGGTTAAATAGTAGGACTTGTATCTGGAAAAATCATTTTTATTTCCAAAAAAATCTTAATGCAATATTCACTTGCCAAAAATTTATTCTTAAAATCCAAAATATGATTTGGCTTTAAATAACCCACAAAAGGTTGGTAAGCCATAAAAAACAAATTAATCAATCTGGCTAGTCAGTGTATATGTGTGTGTATGTTAACATTTATATGTGCCCCAACAATTATTATTGTTACATTTTTTTAAATCTAGATTTGAAATCTATGATAGAGCCCCTTATAACTAATATTCTGATTTATTCAAATAAATAAGACAGTAATAGCTTTATGAATTTATAAATCCCTACTTTGGCAACTAAAATTCCTTCTCATTTATTCTCCCAGATCTCAACAAAAACCAATGGAAGCTGCTTGGGTGTCAATCTAAGGACAGTGCAGAGGATTCAGAAAGAATTGGATGAGTCTAATGGTGATTACGAAGGTATAGCATCTCAGAAAACTCACTTTGATCGCTCTGATAAGAAAATAACTTTTGAATTTGTTGGTGAGAGCCTCAGAGTCAACGCAGAGGCCTACATCAAGTGCTTTCAGGAGCTAGTGCTGCCCCGGGTCAATAAGGTGGCCCTATGCCTGGCAAAAGGACTCTGCACCATGACACACAAGCAGGAGAACCCAGTCATGGCTATCAGACAATTTCTGCAACTACATTACCCCTTACAGTGGGCCACCAAACTTCCCAGACTGCAACACCCCTTTGATTATTATGTGTGAGTGCAGATGACCAACAAAACTCCACGTAACACCAAAGATGAACTGAAGGCAAGAATTATGGCAGCATTCACCAACTTAAACAAGGAAACTATCCTCAAGAGATGCAGGAGATTCCAAAGTCATCTGGAGGTTGAGGATGAAGCCATTGTTGGCGATTTTATTGAATAAATTTACTCTTTAGTATTTCAAGATATTTTTGTGTAATTTTGGTAAATATATCTGTTAAAATGACATGACAGTGTTATTTTCATTTTTGTGTTATTTAGATGACAATTTATCTATCGCCCCCCCCTCAGTGTGTGTGAATGTGTATATATATATATATATATATATGCATGAATGCATGCATAACAAAGTGGAAAACTTTTGTACTTTTGTGTAATGCATTTCTTCCCTTGTGACTTCATTGGTCTAAGTTTGCGTTGATCCGATCAAATCTAAGGGACAAAACACATTACTCAAAAATGTTAATGTAAAATCTTCTGAAACACTGGTTTGAAAAATTCCAACTGATTTCTTGATATTTTTCAGAGAAATAAAAACAAATCAGTTACATCAAGGAAATAAAATTCATTAATAACATTAAATATTATATTTAATATCTAAACATTATTTCATGTGAATTTGATTTTTAATTTAGAGACTGAATATGAAATAAGAACACATGATAAATTAATTTATTAACGCATTGAAAACCATTTGTTTTATTAACATATTATTTTTATTTTCAACTTATACAATAAATTATAATTTATGCATATGAAATTTATTTTATCATTGTAAATTATATAAATATGTTATGATAAAAAATATACTTTAAAAATAACTTTTGTAATGTTAAATGTTTAAACAGCGACTTTATATAATTTGTTAAAATTTGAAAAAAATTAAGGTATCTTCAAATTTACAATTACACATTAAATTTCAATATACATGTGGCCTAAAACTTGTGTGAAAATAGTAAATCATGGCTCTTTCGATTTAATCTGCAGTGAATATAAGTATCACTTTCGTTTTCGTTTTTTCAATTATTTCTGTTTTGAGACAAGCAGGAATGAAAAGTTGGACATTTAAATTGGCTTTGTGAAAAAATTGTAATAACAGAGTTTCTGGGTTGGGCAAAAATGAAAAAAAAATGTATTGGTGATAGTTCAATTTATCGTATATTGACAAAACACCTTTAAAAATTGACAATGCTGACAAAAAAATGTTTTCAAAGGGCGCTGTCAATATTTTAGCATGCAAAACAATGTTGCCTTGGCGGAAAAAGATAAAGATTATTTGAATGAGAAAATACAAGGTTTCTTTTATGGAGTTTCTGTGTCTTGCATCATTTTCCTCTGGGATTATTTTGACATGTATTTCTTGATCACAGTCAAAAACAAGAACAAAAAAGATTTCTCTTTGTGGCAGAGATACAAAGTCACAGGCATCTACAAAAATACCATAGTTCTTGAAAGACTTTCCAGAATCAAGAAAGAACAAAAACATACCTGAATACAGTAAAATAAATAAGTCTTTGGAGTCTTTGATTATCACGTGATTGAATCTGCTAAGTTTGGCTCTGTGGTCGCTATATTTATTATGGCACAAGATTTGTGTTTGGACGTTGGCGAATGCAAAGTTCTTCCATGTGGTTTATTACTGAGAGGCGTTCGGTGCGTTCCTGTTCAATCCAATCCTGTTACATAAAATAACAAATTACTCAAAATCTCAACTTTTACAACATAGGAAGAGTTATATTGCTGGTAGCAAAATGATCAAATTTTCAAATGTTTACCCATTTAAAGTGTGATGTTTACTAGAAATATATTCCATTTAAAAAGGTAAACTTCAATCTTTATACCCACAGAAAAAAAAAAAAAATGGAGTCTAAAAAGAATGGTTTTCCCCTTGTTGCCACTATTATATTAACTATCTTTGCTCTTCAGTTTATTGTTTTAAAAAGCAGTGATTAGAAATGGAATAAAACCTAAACATATGATGAAACTGAATATATACATTTTTGTTCTTGAGAACTTACAAAAAATATTAAAGACTATTTATTTATTAGATTGTTTAGTTACAAAAGAAAGAAAATGTATAAATTTACTTTCATATGTTTAAGTTTTCTTACAATTCTAATTGTCACTTTTTAAAACAATAAACATTGCTGAGGAGTGAAGGTAGTTAAAATGATAGCAGTGTCATGGAAAAAAACATCCTTTTGATAGTCTGTTTTATTTTGTAAGCATGAAGGTTCAGTTTTGTCCAGTTTAAATATGGAAGAAGGCATAAAAATGACTTCAAAAGGACCCACAATTTGCTTTTACTCTTTTCCTGTTATCCAGGGGTTGTTGCCAAATGGAAAGGGAAATTAGCTGTAAGATGTCCATTTCAATTTCATTCAAATTCAATGTATATTTTCATTTATTTCATTTATTTATGTTTATTTTAAAAGAAAGAAAACTGAATTTGAACAGGGCCAATATGCTCAAACCCTCTGTCAGGATACCTGGTGACTTTGATATTAAATATATACTTTTAAATAGAGTTTTATCTGTTCATTCTTTTAATTAATTACATTTATTCCTGATCTTTTTATTGCTTACACAAAATAATTTTGGCAGAAGCAAACTTGAAATGAAAAAAAAGTTCTTTCAGGTTTGAAATATGCACATTCTGTTTACAAAAGTAGACTTTGTCCAAACAAACAAGTGACCTGCTGAATTTTATATTATTGTTCATTGAAAATCACTTCTGAAAAATATTATTTGGAAATCAAGGGGAGATAACTTCCCATTGCGGTTTATTTTATTTGTTTAGACAATGAGATGAAATGGAAATTTAAATGGATGCCAGCAAATAAAATTTAGAATTTAATATTTTTAAAACGTCTTTATGATATAGAAAAAAATAAATGAAGCAGGAAAATCAAAACGCTCATGAGAAATTTTTTAAATAGTTTCATTTGTAAAGACAAATCAGAAAGAATTTCATTTTTTTTTTGATACCACAAAATACTGTATTTGATGGCCTATTGGACGCAGATTTTTTTCCAAAAAGATGCACCAAATTATTTCCTTGTGTCCAAAACAGCAGTATCATCATGAAGACCATGATAAAAGTGGGGTTCACCAGGAATCAGTGCACGCATAGAGCTTAGCTCTGAAACTAGGACCCGTGGAAGTGAATAAACATGATATCAAGAAAAATATCCCTGAAAAATTCACCCGAGAAAAAGAAATTTATGCAATTGCACAATATTTTGCTGCTAGTTTTGTAGAAATACCAGATTTTGCAGAAATATTTGCTTTGACTGGTATATTGCTGCTTGCTTTGTGTGTGTTTTTGCTGATATACAGATATTGGAATTTGCTTTCCTTCATGTATGACATTTCATTTACCAACAAGTAATATATTTCTGTTTTTTTTGTCTATTACTAAATGTACCAGTGTTCACTGATACCAGTAGATTTCTTTGTAGCTGTTATGAATTTACTATATGTGCAGATTTTGCTCCCTGAAAAACAATTTTCAATAAATTCATGATGAAATGTATTAAATTTCTTCTTTTCCAAAAAAATGTACTGGTAATTAAACCTTAGCTCACTTCTATTAAATAAAAAAGTACTGGTAGTATAATTAAACCTTAGCTCACTTCTATTAAATAAAAAAGTACCAGTAGTATAATTCATGCTAATACTGCAAGTGTTTCTTCATGGTTAATGAGAATGTCACATAATGGTAAGGTTATAATTTTGATTTTTTTTTTTCATGTGTGCATTTTTTTCTCCTAAATATTCCAAGCCAAAATCTGTGTATGTCTAATAGACCGGCAAATACAGTATATTGCAGAAATGGTGTCATAGCAAAGAATTACATCATTTATAACCATTAAAAAAAAAAGTAAGAGGATAGCGGAGAAAGAAAAAGAAAAGGGAGGGGAAAAGAGAAAAAGAAAGGAGAAGAAAAAGAGAAAGAAGAGAAAAAGAGAAAGAAGAGAAAAAGAGAAAGAAGAGAAAAAGAGGAAGAAGAGAAGAAAACAAGAGAAAAAGACACAGAGAAGAAAAAGACAAAGAAGAGAGAAAGAGAAAAGAAAAAAAGAGAAAGAAGAGAAGAAAAGAGAAAGGAGAGAAAAAGAGAAAGAAGAGAAGAGAAAGAAGAGAAGAAAAGAAGAGAAAAAGACAAAGAGAAGAAAAAGACAAAGAGAAAAGGAGAAAGAGAAGAAAAGAGAAAAAGAGAAAGAAAAAGAAAAAGAGAAAGAAAAGAGAAAAAGAGAAAAAAGAAAAGAAGAGAATAGAGAAAGAAGAAAAGAAGAGAATAGAGAAAGAAGAAAAGAAGAGAAAGAAGAGAAAAAGAGAAAGAGAAGAAAAGAAGAGAAAAAAGAAGAGAAAAGAGAAAGAAGAGAAGAAAAGAAGAGAAAAAGACAAAAAGAAAAAGACAAAGAAGAGAAAAAGAGAAAGAGAAGAAAAAGAGAAAAAGAGAGAGAAGAGAAAAGAGAGAGAAGAGAAAAGAGAGAGAAGAGAAAAGAGAAAGAAGAGAAAAGAGAAAGAAGAGAAAAGAGAAAGAAGAGAAAAGAGAAAGAAGAAAAGAAAAGAGAAAGAAGAGAAAAGAGAAAGAAGAAAAGAGAGAGAAGAGAAAAAGAGAGAAAGAAAGAAGAAAAGAAATTCTGTTACAAAACTATGTGCAGGGTCAGTTAATGGTTAATAAGGTATTCTAGTTAAAGACTACTACCGTATAGTGAATTGAATCGTTACTATTAGACTTCTGCAGAAAATTAAGCTACATTTTATTATGTTCATTTAATGACTAAATTACAAAATGTTTGTTGAACTTCATTAGCAGGATTCATCAACATACAAAACCAATTACCTTGAAACCTATAACTTTTATTTATAGATGTACTTACCTTCACTTCATCTTTATACATTTGTAAACTGAAATCCTCTCTGTTCTTTCGACGTTCTCCTCTGTATACAACCCGGAAATTCTAAAATAGCAAAGATGTCAAATTATTAAATGAGTGACATTGATTAATGTCTAATAATTAAAAAATGACAAAGTATTATTCCTTATAAACACTAAGAAAATTATAGTGATATACAATTATGCTCATTAAACAAGCTGAGAGTGGAAGGATAATCTTAAAGCACTTGGGGGCATCCCCTTTGTATATATCACCAATCAGTTTTAAAATATTTTGGTATGGGCTGAGAGTTGTGGTTCTATGACATTTCCTAATCAGGCTGGCAGAAGGAAAGGGTTCAAGTTCCATAAAAGAGGAACCGCTTTGCCAGTTCATGACAGATGTCCCAGTCATTGCTATGAGAAATAAACACCATCTGACACTCTTTGCTTCTCCATTTCCAAAGTCTAGTAGCAGCCATCCCATCTCATTGTTGAAGCACAGGAATGAATCAGAATGACCCCCTTCAACTGTTTTTCGACAACTGTTATTTTTCAATGGGGTCATTTTTCAATCATGCCATAGCAATCACCCAAGAAACAGAATCTCAAAACCTAACCAGGTGTTGGTCCAATGTGCAACACTACAGAATTAGTAAAATAGTGAACTCTCTGGTCAACTTCAATGCATGAAGGGCCAAGTGTTCAGTTTTAGAACTGAACTACTAAATTAGATACCACCACAGAAAATGCAATACCTAAGGTTTAAAATGAATTTTTAAGTTTTAATTTCAAGCTAATAGATTAAATTTAATATTTCAAATAAGCAAAATACTTTACTGTATCTCAAAAGCTTAAATTGACTGGAAAGAATTTTTTTTTTTGCTAAAATAGCTGATTAGTGCCATTTTTGAATCATCTTTCATTGCAACGTAATTCTCTTTATTAAAAAATCTCCCAAAAATAAAATATATTTTCTGAAACTTAAAATTGATTTAAAGTATTAATCTGATGTGAAACAATTATTATTTACTTTAAGTTTAAAATATCACAGAAATGATTTTTTTTTAAAAATAGTAGCTGTTTATTTAAGCTGTTGATATGTTTGACAGATTGATGTTTATCTAATGTTGATCTATGGGGGATTTAGCTCTAAAGAAATAACTGAATGAGTGCCTTTTATATATAATTTTTAAGTACTCAGTAATCTTAAATTTTTAAGAAAACATTCTCTGTAATCTAATGCTTTATGGAATTTTACATACTTTTTGGCTTTAAATTTACTATAGTTATTGCTCTTATTTTCTGATAAAGCCATGCATGATCATGCGTATCTACAAAAATCGACATATTTATACACATACAAAAAATTTCAAATTCTTTTAAAAATATTGGTGTTTAATGATTTTATTTTTTTAAGCATTTCACCCCAAGCAAAGTGGGAGTGCCACTAGCACGCAAAGGGTTACAAAGAGTGAGAATAAGAGTAAAGAGGGGTGGTTTGAGGAAAGGATAAAGAGAAGGACAGGGATCAGGATCAAGGCATCAGAAGATGTTGATTGACGTTACATTTGAATATTTGAAGATTGTAGTTATTAGGGAAGCAAGTAAGTGGAAGGGAGTTCCACTGTCGAAAAGTGCAAGAGAAGAAGCTGTTGGAGAAAGTGACTGGAGTTGAGACCCCAATTCAGGACATATCACATTGTATATCCATCTTTGGATTTTGTCGAGAACCTGGAGATGAACAGTGGGGGACACCAGACAATATATGGCAACAGTATTGTATTAAGCTTTTCCATTTATGATTAATAAATATAGTTTTTATTTAAGAATATCACCTAAAATGGTGAAATTAATACAGAATTTTCAAATTTTAAAAATAAATTATTCTAATTAAAATTTTTTTAAAATGAAAACAATTCTTGTAAAAATTCATTATTGATTGAAATTTTCTTTTCTTAAGCCAATAGTGTCTTTAATATATCTTATAAAAGCAATTAAATGCTTTTCTAATTAAATAATGTCATAATTTTATTGCATTTTTTATTTTACAATTCAGTTCAGATTTTCAGTCAGTGGTGTTTCTGTTTGGCAAAAACAAATTGATAACTCAGATTCTCCAAGGACTCTTGCTTTTAATGACTATAAATACAAAGAGGGCAGAATTTTAATTTCTCGAAATTTCATAAGATTAAGTAAATTGGAATAGCTGATATAAAAAAAATATTTTTACCAAGATTTTCTAAAAAAAAAAAAAAAAAAAACATTCATTTGTAAATAAGTTCTGAAAATGTCATTAAAATCCAACATTTATTTACTTTTTGCAAGAATTTCCAAATCAATGTGTTTTTTACTGCAAAAATGATGCTAAATTTCCCATACTTGTCTTTGACCGAACTGATGATGTAAAAGAAAGTTTTTTTAACCAAAATTTCAAATGTGCTAGAAAGAATTTAAAAATTTAATAAAATAATCAAAAAATCCTTTGGTCTTTCTTCTTAATAATAACAAACATTTTGGCAATAAAACTTATTTTTTATTAAGTTTGAGGCTTTTTTTCATCATGGTATGCTCTTTTTTAGGCAATTTTTGGAGGTACACTAACCAAAAAGGGGATTTGATTATAGTGTAGAACCAGCAACACTTTTCAAAAGAACTGATAACAGAAAAACTATGTACAGTGTGTCATCCAAACAGATTCTCCTACACTGGTTGCTAACCAAAGCAAGGGAGCCCAGTCTGCTCTGCTATTTAACCCAAAAGTTGGGGGAGTTAGATTCATAAGGGCATTAGAATGAAGTGAACAAAAAAAGAATTGAACAAAATTTGAACTCAGATCAGTGATTTCACTTTTCACACTAAATAAGCATTGCATGAACCACACATGGGAAAGTGTGGACAGTAGAAGTTTGAGATATTCATAGCTAAGTCAGAATGTTTATTTACATTTGGACTTCAGGCTGAAGAAGGCCCAAGAGTACAATGGTCGAAAGATGATGATAATAAAGACAAACATGTGAACAATAGTCCAAGTGTAAATAACGTAAATAATGATAACCCTTCATCCCAAAATTTAAGTCAGAATTCTTACCTGAGAATTAGCTGATTCAGGAATATAACGTCCCAAAAGTGGTGCATCATTGTGTTCACACATAAAGATTTCATCTTCAGTCAAGCCTACATCAATCTGTTGCATTCCATCATCTGTACGAGGAAAAGAGAAGGTATTGAGTGATTTGTTTTTATGGCTTATCAACACCTTGTGGGATATTTAAAACCTGTAAGAATAATCCCTTTTTTTTTGTTACAATATTGCATTAACAGTTTCATTTTATTTTTTTGAGAATAATAATGATTTTCTTTTATAACTCCTACTATTTAACCCATAGCTAGGAGAAGAGAGAGAAGGATTCATACCTTTCTAAAATCTTTTCATTCTCATGTTTTCCCAATCATTATATGCTTGTATTTTTTCTAGAACTCTTCAGGTCTAGTGTTAATCGTTATCTTTCCTGCAGAGCTCAATGAAATCTACTTCTTGCCATTTCTTATTCTCATACAACACTACACAGTAACCCTCTACCCTGAGTGGCTCTTAGGCCGTGTATTGGGTGACCATTAGTAAAAAAAATTAAAAAAATTAAAAAAATAAAAATAAATAAAACTACAGGAGGTGTTGAAAAGTTCTTGGGCCAACCAAGATGAATGAAATTTTTTTTTTTTTTTTTAATCAGTTTTCCCCAAGCAAGGTGACAATGTCACTAAGATGCAAGGGGCTACTGGGCATGAAAGAGAAGGAATTATTTTAGAAAGAACCGGAAACCTGATCGTAAA